>CAIGQV010016645.1:8212262-8241858 GCA_903798115.1 Danio jaintianensis
GATACACACACACACACACACACATATATATATATATATAAGGCACATATAATTCACATATAATTCATAAAACACACAGAAACAAACAGTTAAAATAAAGACAAACTCACACAAACGCAGAAACATACATACTGACTGAAACATGATATTAATGCTGCTTTATAACTAGCAATAAAATTGTTTCACAATTAAACAACTTCATGTTTTTAATAGCAAGTTGATAACACTGTTCTTGAAGCAGTTAAACTTGCAGCTTTGTTATTCACAGAGATACTGTTGCCAAACACTATTGAGAGACTCTTTATCTCTAATAACTGCCTCTGTCTACATATTAGTAGCTCAGGTCTCCATTACTATCTCTAAAATGACATTTTGAAATGAGCAAAAGAGACTTGGGATGAGATTTTAAAAAAATTTGTCCAACACACAAGAGCGTTTTATGGACAAAATATGAACGGTTGACATCTTGAGGCAACCATATAATTGACTACAATGGTTGAATTAACTAAAAATGGTTGAATTTACTTTTTTATTGCAAATTTTGCATTACACTTTAATAATTAAACTGCATGTCATCAGTAATTTCTTACATATTAAATATAATTAATATATTAAACTTACATGGTAGACTAAACTGCGAACTATGCTAATCTTATTGATTGTAATAAACAATAGTTAGCTGCTGTAACAACATTGTTACACAAACATTAATGCAAATCAAGTTTCGAGTTTGAAAAAAAGAATTAGGAAATGACTGGTGCACACAGAGCCGGAGCTCATGAATGGCCTTCAGCACTGAGGGGGAAGTGAAGCATTTCTCACAAACTGCTCTGTGCTACTGACTGTTTTCCATTTCCTAGGAAGAGGAGAAGGGGGAATAGAGAGAGAAAAACAACATTTTTTGTTCTTTTACACTTCGGATGAGCTTAGACACAGACACACACACAACTCAAGGATAAGAGGCGATCAATCTCCATCATCACAGTTGTTCACTGAAATAGCCATCAAACAGTGCGTCATCTTCATGCCTCATTTGATCACTCCATCCAAACACCCTCACCCAACAGCTTCACGTCACCCTCTCTGCTCTCTTGCAGATCCAGCTGGTTTCTCCTCATGTTTGTGATGCTGTGGTGGTGGGTGGGTGGGCTTCCCTCCCTCTTCTTCTCTTATCCAGCACCCATTACCAATGCAGCACCAGTGACTCAGCCTGCCTTCTTCCATCTTACACCTCACACACACAAACAAACCAACCCATACACAAACAACACATGCAAAGCACATGCCCACAGTCACCCTGCTCTCCCACACACACACAAATACATGCAAACGCAATTAAAACCCACACATAGTCACTGACCTCTCAATCCCTTCAGATCCCTCGTACGCGTAAATAAGGCCAGCAGATATGTCCAAACAATTAGCGCTGTTGACTACTTACATGCACACAGTCATGATAATGTTTCAGCTCACGCAAATGCAACACTTAGCCAAACCTACTGATGGGATAACAAGCAGTCACGATGTCAGCTCTCAACTGAGCTACGTCCTGCACAACACACGCACCGAAAGTGTCTCGCATCATTTATGTGATTATTACTAACAAATCATGCAAATATATATAAAAAAAGTACTGTTGTGGAAAAAGCATGAGAACCCTTAGTCACAATGGTAGACTTTTGATAGGGAACACGTATTCACTATTAACTGGTTGTTTATTTATAGTTTATTAGTACTTATATAAAACATGATTAAAAGCCTTTTTTGGATCCCTAGATGCCTAAACATAACTACTTCTAGTCATAACAATAAATGGAAAACACACTGGTCCCCTCTTTTAGGAGGTCATTAGAGAAATTTGTGTTTCAGAGATGAACTTGCATTCATTCAGAATACTTTTGCAGTCTATCTGAAAACTATTATTCTCCCCTGAGATAATTTTTATCACAAAGGTTTTGTGAGAGAATGCAAAGTTTCTCTTTTTTTTTTTTTTTACCTCTACCATGACCATTACAACATTGCATGTCTCAATACATGTTTATAATTTATTTACATAGAATTTATTAGTTTACTGCACTGTAAAAATAGATCGTCTTTAAAGCGACTTTTGGCTTTTTTAGCGATTAGTTGACTTTACTTTAAAAAAGTGAGAAAGTTTTCTTAAAAATTATCAAGTAAAGTAACTATGTGCATTATTGTAAAAAAATAAGTCAACTTAACAGTTTGCAAGTTACAAGGGGTTTACTTACTTTTTAAAGTAAAGTTAACATGTTGCTTTTAAGGCAATGGGTTTAATCACTTCTTTAAAGTAACTAAACGCTTTTTAAATCATGTCAGCAGACACGTTTATAATTTCTTTAAATAATTTTTTATACATTTTAATCAAAAAATTATTCATTGTACATCATTTGTGATGTAAACAACCACAGCACATTCAGCCATTCTGTAATAAGCATGAAGATGTCAGAAGTCTGAATTAGTCCATAAAATCACAGACGTTGAGTAATAAGATTTGCAAATCTAATGTAATTTAGAAATCTAGTCCCATCAAAACTGGGATAAATAGTGATACATTTTCATGCCTCTATTAAACACACAGTGTAGACATTTGCAGTGCAAGGAAAAAAGTTATATGAATCCTTAAACTAGGCGGCACGGTGGCTCAGTGGTTAGCACTGTTGCCTCACAGCAAGAAGGTCCCGGCTGGACCAGTGGGCATTACTGTGTGGAGTTTGCATGTTCTCCCTGTTTTTTGCGTGGGTTTCCTCCAGGTGCTCCGGTTCCCCCCACAGTCCAAAGACATGCAGTATAAGTGAATTGAATAAACTAAATTGGCCATAGTGTATGAGTGTATGTGTGAATGAGAGTGTGTATGGGTATTTCCCAGTACTGGACTGCAGCTGGAAGGGCATCCGCTGCGTAAAATGTATGCTGGAATAGTTGGCGGTTCATTCCGCTGTGACGACCCCTTAAATAGAGACTAAGCCAAAGGGAAATGAATGAATGAATCCCTAAACTGAAAAATAGAGTCCTATCAGCTAGCACAATTACATCTGCATTTGAACAGAGCTTAACAACAGCATTTTATTGTCAAGTCTTCATTTGTCTTTCCATGTGTACATGACACATTGCATAATTTGATATTTTAAAGATTAAATGTTACACATCACCACTTTTTTGTTGGAGGAAGTACAAAATAATTGCATTTACATTTTCTGTGTAATGTCTCTCAGGCCTAAATGTTTACTTAAAGCTTTTAAAGTGCATGAAAGCACATACTAAAATGGGATTTTAGGTGTTGGCCAAAGCTTAGAAAAGAGATTTTAGCAGACATACAGTTAAAACAATCCCAAGAATAAGAACAGCAATTAAGAATTGTTAACTTGACACAAAGCTAGAGAGATTTAAATACTGTACAAATACATATCACCATTTGTTCCAAGTAAGACTTGCTACCTATAAATGGAGAATTTTAAGCACTGTTGCTACTCATCCCAAGAGTGGGCGTCCTGTAAAGATGACTGCAAGAACACAGACGCAAAATACTCAGTGTTATTAAGAAGAATCAGAAGGTGTCAGTTAAAGACTTACAGCACAGAAAAATCAAAAATATGCTAGCGTCTCTGTTGACATGCCTACGATAACTAAATACTAAACAAGATCGTTGATGAGAGCACACAATAGGGGATGCCACTCCTGTTCAAGAACAAAAACCTGTCTGAAGTTGCAAAAGACCACCTGTGTGCAAAGCACTAAAGTTTCATGCAACATTTTCTACTGACTAAAGGAAGGGGGTGAAAATGCAGAAAAAGAGGCAAGCACAACATCAAAATGCTCTGATGCCTCAGGGCTTGGATAGCTTGCTGTAATCATCAAAAAACGGAGAATTTGAGACCATCTGTTTGCCAAATGAAGCTCAACAGAAGTTGGGTGATGCAACAGGACAACAACCCAAATCACAGAAGTAATCAACAACAGAATGGCATCAGCAGAAGAAAATACGCCTTCTTATGTGGCCCATAACCTCAAAAGAGCGATTCGCACCAGACAACCAAAGAAATGAAACAGTTTTGTAAAAAAGCACTGGTGAAAAAGTCCTCGTGACTGTTCTGAAGGCCTGATCCGCAATTACAGGGAGCGTTAGCTGGAGGTTATTGCTGCCAAAACAGGGTCAGCCAGTTATTAAATCCAAGGTTTCACATACTTTTCTACCCTGAATTGTTCATACCGTGAGTTCAGGAAGACATGAAAAAGTTTCACTGTTTTTGTTTTGCTTTTTTAAGCAGACCGTGTTTGTTGGCTGTGAACTTGTCAAAGATCAAATCAAGTTTTACATTCAGTTAATGCAAAAATTGCTCCTTTATTCCCTATAGCCATATATTTAGTTTACTTTAAATATGACATGTTGTTTTCCAAAATATAATGCATACTAATGCTTATTTAAACTTTCCTTCCTTCACTACATAAACTGCTGTGCTGGCTATATTTGTTCTTTCTCGTTTTATCAGATATGCTGTGCCGAAATGTCCCAGTGGAACACAATGGCAGTTGGAGGCTTTAAATAAAACGATGGCCTGATTATGAGAGCGAGGGAGAGAGAATAAGAGAGAGAAAATGATGGAGAGAATGAGGCACTGCCCAGCTGGACCCGAGATAAAGCACAGAGTTTGGGTGATTGATTTTACTCATTTTGAGCTGCAAGTCTAAGGTGAAATAGTGTTTCTTTGTGGACATCCTATGAAGAAATAAGAGAATACTACCTTTGAAATGATGGAGGGATGCAAAGAGAAATGAGAAATAGACAGTGAGATAATGCTGATTTGCAAGGCAAAAGAGCTCAGACATGCAAATAGCCTTACTTGGGAGTAGGAGAGAGCAAAGGGCAATACACAGATCAATGGTTAGAGATGAGCTTAAAAGCAGTAGTGAGCATGCTGGGAAATGTAGTTGTAGCTCGAAAACAGTCATCTGTTTCTGTTGCTCATCTTGTAGCTCAAAGGTTGCACATTTCTAACCATTCAAAAGCTATTTACTAAAATGTTAACTTACGCGAGAATTTCATGGACAGAGATTTGAAATGACTAATTGTCCTGATTCTGCCTTGAACTCTTTTCGGCAAGGTCCATTTCGCCCTTCCCGCAGCCCACATGTGCATGCAAAGAGTGAACTGTTACAAACAAACAGGTCAATATAGCAGCTAATTGCTTCAATTTTGTAATTAGCACTTAGTGGTTCTGTACATAACCAATGCCGTAACGTAGGAAAAGTAGTGAGCTTGAAAAACCTAGCTAATGCTAAATCATTCACAACTGATAAGCATTAGACGAGCACTGGCCTTGAGAATTAATTAAGATTCACGCAACTTACTGTAGCTATATTGTTACATGTTGTACTGTTTATTCTTAAAGGGTTAGTTCACCCCAAAATTACAATTCTCTCACTTACTCGCTCTCATATAATTTCAAAAAAGATTTTGGTGACACTAGTTTATGGTTATTACCTGCCTATTATTAAGATATTGGCTGTTAATTTTTACTTAGAAAGTACACATTTTGCATGATCTTATTCTAAATCCCTAACCCAACCTAATACCTACCCAACTACTACCTTAACCTTTTACAGGGCGCTCAATGAAATACTCATCAGTAAAACCCTGGAGTGTTTCCGGGGGTTATTACAAGGCTTTTGAACTTTTATGACATATCTATATCATGTAAATTAAGTTACCATATATAGTTCCTCATTCAATACATGGTTAAGTATTAATTAAATTAAATTAGGGTTTTATTGTGCTAAAAGTCATAGTTAATGGTTTTTTAATAGCGAAAGTGACCGATATTTTTAATAATATTTTCCCTTGACTGAATGTCTCTTCACCCTTAAAAACATTCATTGATAGAGATTAATAAATAAATGCACATGAATTAAGCTGCAGTTTGCTCTGAATTTTCTGAAGAGACATGGTCATATAATCAGCAGATTTAATTTAGGCTTTAATTCACATATAAACACAGCAAACAGTGTTTACAGCTTTCAGGTTTGATCGTGGATGCTCTGTCATGCTCACCTGATGCTCGAGAACCAATGGCTTCATGTTCTGAACATCACACAGCACGTTTGAAATTCAGTCATTCATGCAGATTTTTTTAAAGCATTTTCAAGGATCGAATGAATTTTAGTGGAGGTTCAGAAATCTCTCATTTTTTATTTAAATATCTTCATTTGCATTTCGAAGATGATCAAAAGCTAACCATTTCTTTTGATTTGTACACAAAAGCAGGAGTCAGTGGCACATTTGTACCCCCTACAATGTCACAGTCATGTTCATGAGACAGACGCTGCATATTTAACTTGCTAAACATGTTTCTCTTTGTGTGCGTCCAGGTGTTCTTGACAGATCCTTAACTACTTGGCGGCCAGCTGTCCATGACAGATCACACAAACGCTCTTCATTTAGCTTCTCTCTCAAAACACATGCACATAATCTTACTAAGTACCTGCTCTTACGTTCCCCCTCAAAACATGAAAAGCAGCACAACCGGCTCCTTGGCACATTCAAGGGTGTCGGAGTTAAACTTTCATGAAGCCCTTTCGCTCTCCTATTTTGTCCATTGTTTTTAAGGTCAGCATTTATGAGCGAGACAAAGGCTGTGGAATAGTACAGCGAGACTGAAGTCGACGGAGCGTCATGTTTCAGCATTTTTAGCCGTCTCCTCTGGAGTGTGCAGTGTCAGGTTCTAGTCACGCAGCGTGAGAGCTTCAAACCCCCTGTTCATCCGCAACACTGCTGCAAAGCATGTGCTAATTAGTCTGTGTCTCTCCTCTGAGCGTGAGGTGAAGTCATCTCTGAGAGAAAGACCAATATAGTAGCAGTCAAATGTGCTTTATAGAAAGACACAGAGGAGACTAGTAAAATAAAGCCTGTTTCTATCTGGAATAGAATTTGTAAACACTTTATTTTAAAGGTCCCTTCAAGATGTTATTTTAGCAACTAATGTCTAAGCAACTTAGACTAACTAGGCATAGGACAATAACCGTTATCAAGGTATACCACGGTTTGGAAAAGTCAAGGTTTTAAAACCGCCAAAATTTTCTCCTGTACCATTTCTAAGGTATGTGTAAGATTTTTTATTTACATTCTTTTAGGACAACAGCATCTCCAGCAGAAAGGATATCCAAAGATGCCGTTTTAAATTGTAATGAAATCTGTGTTTTTGAAACTAATGAAAACAGCAAAAGTCAAGGATTCATTTGAAATATTTAGCCTGACATGCTTACTGTTCCAAAATATTTTAAATGTTTCTCAAACAAAATATATTGTGGTCAAAGGGGAAAAAAGTTTGAGTTTTTTTACCAAAACATTTAAAAAGAATATATTTTAGAGCAGTAATCACAATACTGTGAAACCGTGATATTTTTATTACCGTCAAAATCTTATACCGGCCCATGCCTACTTCAAACACATCCTTCCTTTCGCTGACAAAGAAGGAGCTTTTTTATCAGTATTATTATTTCACAATACTCAATTAGGCTTTCAGTAAGTTATTTCCTCTCACACAGGGGAAACCCACACCTGCTAATTGGTCATTGGCAGTAATCTTTGTGGTGGAAAAAGCACAACTTTGCAGCCCAGACACTGACTTGTTTTGTAAACGTATTTTAATAACCCAGCCTAATAGAATACTTTTAATAGAATAAGTTTAAAAGAGTTAGTTATTTATTGTCAACAAATTGTCTATGATACAGGAAATGATACATCGTAACCTCGAATTTAAGTAAGGAATAACTGACGGTTTGAGGACAACAACAACAACAACAACAAAATCTGAAAACATTCTTAGTGTATTAATTTCTTAGTATATACAGTAGATGTGGTAACCATTGGATTATTAAAAAATGATAATGTTATTTATTAGAAAATTATTAATTAAAATAATGTATATTATTTGAAACAACTACTCTTTTGGCATAGTGACATGGAAGTGTGATGATGTTGAGACTAGCCTGGAAATACTTTAGCCATTAAAAAACAAAGAAGATATTTCACAGCATGTCCAAGCTGTGAAAAGGAGGTCATGGTTCACTTTCATTGGATTTTTTTTTACACCACCCTGATTGCTCTTGTCCGAACCAATTGAATTGAACCAAAATGCAGTCATGTGACAACATCCACATCACTTGTTGGCCAGTTGTGTCATTGGACGCATTTCTTAAACTGCTTTTTGATTGGCCTGAATTGTCTGAATATTCCTATGAAACTCCCGAATGTAAACAAGGAGATTAAAATAAGGCCTACTGCCAAAGGAATTTATCACTTATGAAGGTGACCTCTCAACACAGCCAAGAAGAGAATATATCCTCCCTGCTTTGAGTGAGATAAAAAACCTGCACAGTGAGCCAGTGAAGGTCATGGCCAGTGGCCACCACGTAAAACCAGTTACCATAATAGAAATGCACCACGCTCATCCAGAAAATCTTCCATTGCCTCCCTATATTACCTCCCTCTCTTCCATCCTTTATATTTTGCATTCTCCTTTCCTCCCTCCTACAATTGCTTTCTTCCTGATATACAGTCTTGCTGTCATTTGTTTGGATTCGTTGCTCCCAGCAGCTCCCCTCCAGTTGTCTTTCTCCTCCCTTGCTTTTTTCCCCCCTCCGTGCATTGCTAAAGCTTTCACTGATAGAACAAGGACTAAAACAAAATCTAATTAAAAGAAATATAATATCAGAAAAAAAGTGCAAGACAAGAGTAAAAAAAGAAATCAAAACTATTATCGTTTATACACATCTTTTCTGCTAAAACGGTTTCTTAAACAAACAATAATGCATACTGCAACAAACCAACAAAAAATTGTTTTACGCAAAGGAGTCCTAGCTTTTCTTGCTTCACATTTCACTGCTCTCATAATTAACCAGCCCAATCTCAGGATAAAACCTAATTACAGTATTTTATGAATTGTCAGAAAAGTGGCCAATTCATACAATTTCATTTGTATTAAAACTTGTAATATTTAATAGTGCCCCAAACCTCCACCCCTAAACCTACCCCTTATTGGGGAATGAGCAATCTTCGAATAAGATAAATTAATATGAACTAGCCACTAAATCAAAAAATTAGGAATTGGCGTGATATTGTGTCAAATTATCTCATGGTTAACAGTTAATCCTCTTGTCACAATCTACCACCACCTATCAAATGCTGAAGCTACTCTCTATATACAATGTGCAGAATTTCTGTGACTGTCCAAAGCATCTTAATGTGAGGCATGCAAATGGCTGTTAAACATCTAGGAGTAACATTTTAACTTTTTTTTTTTTTTTTAAATGAAGACAACCCACAGTTTTGTGCAATGTAAAAATGCTTCAACGTGACATTTTTGAAGCAAAAAGACTGAAATACTATTTTCTTGTAAAACATACTTATATAATCATCAGATTCGAACAACATTTTATATTGATGGGCGGCATTCAGCATTCTGTTGAAAATCTTTGTAACTAAATGTCAACTAACTTTTAATGGAGTACTGATTTCCTGTTATCAGTGTGAGCAGGACATATTTTTTTGCAGTATCTTTTGTGATGTGAAAAAAAAAATCATACACCATTAAAACAGCCTAGTCAATAATAACTAATTGTGGTGAGCTGTCACCAAGTAAAAATGTGTTATGCCTGGCAACTCACATTCACCAAGTAAATTAAATGACACCCTTATGTTGGTCAAGTGGGTGTGACATTTTCTTTACTTACAAGGAATCAATGTGCTTAATTAGCAACTAAATAAATATGACTAGTAGTTATCACTAAAACAGACAAGCATATTATGGCTCAGAAGTTCAATAAATGCTTGACTATAAGCAATAATAATAATGATAAAACCACAATTGAACAATCTTACAAAGAAAAAACTCAGTAAAAAGCATGCGTCTCACTTTATGCTACGACTGCAGTCCTGTAGTCCTATATTTCAGCATGCAGAGTCCTGATGTTTTTAGGTTACCGCCCTACTGCAGAGACTGCAGCGCTGAAGCTCTCATGTGAACATCACAATTACACATCACAATTACTCTTGCTTCAGGCGTTAACATGAGTGCAATTTTAGTATCACTGAACCATCATCCAGTCTTTCCAAATGATACCTTTTACCACTGGCAGTGTGGCATAGTATCATATTATTATTGGATATCAACAACAGGCATCATAATGGCTTTTGTTCACAATGATACTTTACAGAAAAAAATGGCATGAGAAAGGACCTCATAAATGTGAAAGAGGAGCAGAAGAAGGTCAAATATTTCTATCATTTACTCACCCTGATGTCATTCTAAACCTGTATGACTTTTACACCTTTTGTCAAACACACAGTAAAAGGTGGTGTTTATTTGGCAGAATGTCTAAGCCGATCCCTACGCTTATTGTACGAAGAAAGAGAAGAATTGGTCTGCTAAACATTTCCTTTTTGTTGCTAAATAGTCAACTAAATGTACATTTTTGGTACTGACCAGTCAACGTGGTAAATGAGAAAATATAGTGAAATTGTGGCTGACAGAAAAGATAACAGCAGACTAGCAGAGCTTCACCCCAGCCTCCTTAAAGGGATAGTTCACCCCAAAATGAAAATCCTTTCATCGTTTACACGCCCTTCACCTGTTTCAAACCTTTATGAGTTTCTTTATTTTGTTAAACACCACAGAAGATATTTTAAAGAGTTCTTAAAATAATGTCACCACTGACCTCATAGTATTTGTTTTTCCTACTATGGAGAGAGGGGTCTGGATGCAGACCTGGTGCAGTGCAATCTGAGCTGCATCCAATGCTTTTTAATGCGCTCACCTAACCCCACCCCTAACCCTACCCCTCACAGTGACGTCACTAGCTCCATTAAGTGCATTGTGTCTGACATTGCATCACTGAGATATGCAGTCTCAGCTTGCACCATCAAGGGTGCATCCAGATACTATTGACTATGGAAGTCAATGGTTAGAGGTTTTCAACTTTCTTCAAAATATCTTCCGTAGTGTTCAACAGAAAAAAGAAACTACTCGAGGCAGTATAAATAGTAAGGACATTTTCTTTTTTGGGTGACCTATACCTTTAATTGCAACAACGGATATCAATTCTGCTTAAATACAGAAGTAAGCATAATATTTAAAAGCAATGTATTTTCCATAGGTATGAATTTGAAAGAGGCTATGAAGTACAGTCCTAAAGTGTTTTATGTTCAGGGAAGTAGGTGGCGTTATGCAACACACGCTAGAGAGAGAGACTGCAAATCAGAGGAAAAGTGAGGAAACATGTACTGGTGAAAGAACAACTGGAGCTCTCAGAGAAGAGGTCTCCACCCACAGGTTTAGCTTGAGTGGATAGACATTTGTGGGTAGATGAGAAGAAAAGGTCAAGAAATGTTTCTGGACTTTTCTTTGTGGATCCTTCTGTTTCATTAACCTCTATTCCAGTCCTCTCATCCTCTAATCAACATTTTCTCTCCATCTGCTGAGAGAATCTTCCCCTCCGGCTCACTGAAAACCTTACTCTTGGAAATAGAGAATGATAAGGATGAAAAAACAAGCTGGCAAAAGTCAGTTTAACTATGGGATAATCATCTCATCAACTTTCCACACTACATTTTAATATAACGCAATGAGGAGACAAACTTTGACCTTGTACTCTTACCTGACTTATTTCATACTCAGAGTACACAATATTTCTGTCTGTTACAATGGTCATTGTCTTAGATAATGCCAATTTGCCTGCTAAATTCTGGTGTGGACAAAAAACTAAATACAAGTTGCTTCCCAACCAATCGTTGCTTACCATTCACGCTGTAAAAAAAATGCTTGGTTCCACACAATTCATTTGTGTTGGGACAACATGAAGGAATTAAGTTAACTTATTAGTTTTTACAAACAAATTTAAGTGGACTGATCAAAGCAATTAAGTTGTCACAAAAAACTCAAGAATTGTGTTGTTTCAGCTCATTTTAATTAAGAAGGTTGAACAAACGTCATTTTTTAGTGCATTACAAGAGATTGTGATGGTGGAACAAGCAACTGACTTGTAGAAATGTAAAAATATACAAGCAATGGCTACCATAGTAATGTGTTTTGTACTGGCTGTATTCTTGCCATATAGCTCCATTAATCTTTTTTCCATTACATAATTACACCCACAGTAGCAGCACCAATACAACTGTCTTTCCTTTTTTTCCATGTTTGAAAGTGGTGTATGAAAAAGCATTTGTGCCTCTACTTCTCAGAATCACATGTGACAGAACTTGTTGTGGATAAGACCAAAAATGTGAACATGCTAGTTTTTCTGTATCCCAGAGCCAGCGTTAGTTGTTGTCCACTTTGACACACTTTACAAGATCAAATGATCTGTTCTTCTGCCCCAGCCCCCATTGTCATTGATGAATCACTACAACACCATGCATCAAAAGCATTGTGCCAAAATCAGGGCTCATATTGTTTATTCTGAACCCATTGATCTCACAGATTACTATATTTGTATCTCACTATATATTCCATATATATGTTCTATAGACTTTTACTGATGGGTGAAAACCTCCAAACACTAAATCATTTAAAGGTATATGGTATGGTATTTAAAGGGTTATGGTATGGGCGGGCATATGTTATGGACAACAAACACAGCTGTTATTGAGGCATTTTGAGTGCACAGAGATACTGCGATGAGATATTGAGGCCTATTGTTGTGCCATTCATCTACTATGTTACAACATGATAATGCACGGTCCCATGTTGTAAGGATCTGTAGACAATTCCTGGAAGCTGAAGACAATCCAATTCTTGCATGACCAGCATACTCAACAGACATGTCACACATTGAGCATGTTTGAGATGCTCTGGATCAGCATATAGGACAGCGTGTTCCAGTTCCTGCCAATATCCAGCAACTTCACAGACCCATTGAATTTGGCCAGAAACATTGGCCACAATCAACAACCTGATCAACTCTATGTGAAGGAGATGTGTTTCACTGCTTGAGGCAAATGGTGGTCACACCAGATACTGACTGTTTTGTTTTGTTTTTTGCCTGGGGTATGCATACTAATTATCCTGTGTGGATTGTCAGAGTCTGTGTTTTGTTCCAATTGGCCAGGACTACACTCACTGGACTTACATGAGAATGAGGAAATAATAGTGTTTCAGGTGACACAGTGTGTCATTTCCATGTACTGAACTCATTCAACTTATTATTCAGCTATGTACAGTGGGGGAAATAAGTATTGAACACAACACTATTTTTCTCAGAAAACATATTTCTAAAGGTGCTGTTGACTTGAAATTGTCACCTGATGTTGGTATCATCATATGCAAATGCATATATGCAAAGAAAACTAAACTAATTAGTTTACAAATTAAGTTATGTGTAATAAAATGATATGACACAGGGAAAAAGTACTGAACACACGAAGAAAGGGAGGTGTAGAAAGGAAGTAAAAGCCCAGACAGCAACTGAATTCTCTCAGTAATTTCACAGCAACCATCTGCCCTTCGTCATTGTAAATTAATATTAGCTGCTTCAGTCCAACATCTACATTAGCAGGATGCTTAAGATGAAACAAGATGTACATTTCAGCAAGACAATGATCCAAAACACAGTCAAAGAAACTCTTAAATGGTTTCAGAGAAAGAAAATCAAGCTGTAGAATGGCCTAGCCAATCACCTAACTTGAATCCATTAGAAAATACAAAATAAAGATCAGATTTGACAGACAAGACCCACAAAACTATCAAGATTTTTTACATGTTGTTGAAGTCTGTAAAAAAAAAAATCACACCTGAGTAATGCATGTGACTTCATTCTCCATATGAGAGGTGTCTTTAAGCTGCTATCACCAAAAAAAAGCCTTTTATATAAAGTATTAAATACATTCCAGTAGTTCAGTACTTTCTCCTTGTGTCATTTCATTGTTATTACAGATAACTAATTTATCATTTTCATTCATTTTCTTTTCGGCTTAGTCCCTTTATTAATCTGGGGTCACCACAGCGGAATGAACCGCCAACTTATTCAGCATATGTTTTACGCAGCGGATGCCCTTCCAGCTGCAACCCATCACTGGGAAACACTCATACACTCTCATTCACACACATACACTACGGACAATTTAGCTTACCCAATTCACCTATACCGCATGTCTTTGGACTTGTGGGGGAAACCGGAGCACCCGGAGAAAACCCACGCGAACACGGGGAGAACATGCAAACTACACACAGAAATGCCAACTGACCCAGCCGAGGCTCGAACCAGCGACCTTCTTGTTGTAACATTTTATGTTAATTTATTTTATGTTTGTATTGTTTGTGTTTTTCCAAAAATCTGGTTCAATTCCATGTCAACAGCTCCTTTAGAAATATTATTCCCAGGAAATAAATGTGACGTGTTCAATTCTTATTTCCCCCACTGTATATCCAGATTTACATTCTATGGCATTTTTAACCTACATCCATCCAGTTCACAACCTTCAGACCTTCTTTTAACTTTCTAGTTATTAACAAATTCTAGCAGCTAGACAAGAACATGCCAGAAACACGCTAACCATGTGAGAAATGGTACCATTTATGGGCTGATATTTTACAGTGTTTTATTGCTAGTTATTTTGACAAACAACTCTAGTTTCATAGGACGTGCTAATCAAGTATATTTGGATCAGGTTGTACAAAAATCTGAAAAATGTAAGATAATAAAACTTTTCACGATCTTCTACAAATTATTTGTTTTAAATATTAGCGAATATAGTTGTCATGAGAATGCATTGCAAACAGGTGCAATTTTCTCTGCATTAACTTTTAACAGGACTGAACAGCCCAAAATATCTGTGCAGTTGGCATCAGATGGTTAGTAATTGGTTTGAGGCTATTACTAATGTCTTCATTAACAGCACACACCCTGGACAAACTAACTGGAGCTCTGTGTAATGGATGCAATACCGTCTGCTATTGACCAAGGCTTGTGAGGGCTCGTTTCCTTGACAATAAAGCAGAGGAACGGGCCAAATTATGACAACAAGGCCCCCATTTGAAACATCTTATTAGGAATCAAACATATGCTACATCTAAAATAGTCTCCTGCGTCTCTCAGAGCAATCAGACATGTCCCTCTGTGATGTTATTAAATCTGGGTTAAAAGGTTGAGTGGGGTCTCGCTCTCCTGGGTTATTTAAACAAGCCAATTAGCAAGCAGGTCTCTGAAGAAGGGACACTTGGGATACAGGAAGTAGGTCTCATTAGTATTGCGATGGGGCTTTCCTTTAATGAAGCTCTTGGATGCCTGTGACATTTGATGTGATGTCATTTCTGGTGCGGTGGAATGCTATGTTTGATTCTTGGAAAAGCAATTTGAGGATTTGGGATGCCACGTGCAAAATTAGTATTAAATTCGGGACTTGTTCAGAGCTTGTTCTGAGTTATAAAGTGTTGCTGTTCCAGTTTTATATTAAATAAGTTAAAGGAGAAAACTTATATAAAAAGTTATAAAAATAACTTGCTGCACGACAAAAGACTGCTGAATGAAGAAATTCTAGTAACCTCTTTTCATAGCTCAGTTGAAGGACAAACATGCTTTTTTCAGTGCTACAAGGACGGAAGAAGGGTGCAGAATAGTTATGTTGTTTGTCGTACTCGTCAAAGATTCTCTATAAAAGCCTTTAGCATACAGTCATAGTGCTAATAATTTTCCATTTGTGCAGGTTATGCAAAATCTCTGGATGCACAGAATTCCTGGATTACATACTGTATGCAAATATGCAGTACATACAGTTTTAACACACTGTGAGAAATACTGGATCCACGGTGTGTTATGCTCAGTTTGATTCGTTTTTAAACAAACTAGGGACAACATGAACAAAAATATTCTTATACATAGTATGTGACAGAGATGCAGGGAAAAATAATCTTAAAGAAATCTTAAGAACATCTTCTTTTAATCTTAAAGAAGAAGGTTTCTTTCTGAAACTGCAGATATAAATGTATTTACAGTGACATCCTTCAACTCTGCCTAAGGCAAAATAAGTAAGAATAACTAGTTAGTTGCAGTGTATTGACAGAAGGATTTCTCAGTTCATCATGAAGATGAGTGTGTGTGTGTCACTGAGGGCAGCTGAGCTCACCCTCAGATCATCTCAGCCCAGCCCTGCACTGCCTATAGGCATTGCAGTGGAGCTTGACATCAGAGAATCATAAACAAATGCAAATATTCTCTCCCCAAACACACACAAAACAAGCCCTTTCTCTCGGCCTCTTCTCATGTACAAGAAATCAAACCTGCAGCATTTGACAGAAGTCAGAGAGCAGATCATTGCTTTTCTCTGGAGTGCACTTACAGCTGTGAGATTCATTTCACTCTTTTGCCTCCGTTTCACTTCGTGACTGGACATTAAAAGGACATACCGCCAAGATAGTGTCTGAGATATTCGAAGAAATGGTGTCTAATAACGAAGACGAGAATGTTTCAGATAAGCTAGTTTCAGAAAAGTGATCATGAGCTGCCTAAAGAGAATTTTACAACAACAATCATGATGCATATTTCCAAACCTATGCAAATATGTGCAATATGGTAAATAGACTAAAAACTTACTCAAAAATACGTTGTAAAGTACGCAGCATGGTCAGTCGTATGCGGTCTATACTATTGCTCCATTACATTTTGTTTGTGTTTCAGAAGATATAAAATCCAACTGATTGCTCATTCTTAGTCAATTCAAACACTCATAAAAGTCGGCAAAAGCTTATGTACCCCTAAAGAATAAAAGTCGTGCTGTTTGTGCAATAAAAATGTGGTCCTTACATCATTTTGCTCGGGTTCATCTATAAAAAATGTCACTGTGTTTGTAAGTGTGTGACTGATGAAAGCATAGTGTAGATCAGGGGTGTCCAAACCAGTCTTCAATTCGTTAATAAAACACAATAAGTTACTGTAAGGTTGGGGTATGTATAGACGTTAATAAAACACAACAGGTTGGATTCCGTGTCTTGTAAAAGACATCAAATAAATGATAACTCCAGGAGGTTTGTACAGCCCATTTGGAGCTCCAGGCCCACCCACTTGGAGTGGACCAGCCCATTTGGACCTGGCTCTGACCTCCGTTTATACCCTTCTCAGCTAATCAAGGGCTTCAGACTAATTAGAAAGAGAGGCTGTACAGAGGCTCCAAAGTGGCCCCCTATACCCTCATTCACTATTCCCTTCATTAGTCCACAAATAGTCCACTTAAAGGAGTGAATGAAAACAAATTCAAGCACTCTGTGCACCAGAAGTGATGCTGTTTGCTTGTGCTCTGCTGGTTGATAAATACCTTGAGACACATTAGATTTCCAGATTCTTAGTCAGACACTGTGATAGTTATTTAACACTTAGCGAGCTGTCTATTAGTAATGAAGCAAAGTATTTTGATTTCTGTCATGAAACAAAATGTTAAATTAACAAGTAAATAATTTATTTAGAAGCCTACACCAATAGGATTCTGCTGTGAATGCCATCTTGTAGTCAGACAAGAAAATTTGTTCAGAGCGCTCACAGTAAATTATGGATATATTCTCTAGCCATTGAGTGTACATTGGTTGTACACTCATTATTGCGGTACATTGTGGGATTGATTGAGTGCACGTTTTAAGGGTATAGGGGTCAATTTCGGATACAGCCATAGTCTAAATTTAGGAGGTTAAAGGGTCCGAAGTTCTTTCTTTGGAGAAAGCAAAATGGCTAAGGGTCTTGAGTGCCTTTCATAACCAATCACGTTACAGCCTTGACATCCATTAACCTTCTGTCAGAGTTGTGTGACAGCCAGTCACTGTTTGAGGAGAACATAAAAATCAATGTGTTGTGCTGTACACAAAATTGTCTGTTACTTCCCTACTAAAACATAGTCTTGTTTCTGGTCTAAACTCTAAAATCAGATCAATCCAAAACTAATATTTAAGGGCAGACATGTTTAAGATTAGCCAATACGCTGTTAATTGCTAAAATAAGTTGTTTTTCCACAAAATCATTTTATTGAAGCCTCTCCTTTATCGACATCCATTAAAAATACATCTTGTCTGTGTACCGCTTGGAATTGGATGGCGTTAAACTGTGGACAATGGCCCTCGAGGAGCAGGGATATTGTTTACATGATTTCAGACTTAAAAATGAATACAATACATCATTCCTGTCCACGAGCCTGTCCGTAGTTTAGCACAGGTCAGAATTACTATAAATGATATATATATATATGATAGTATGAGGCAATGAAATCCACAGAAGAAATCCATGAGAATTTTCTTATGTGCCCTTTAAGTGAAGTTTAAAATATAGCAATTTTGACATCTGATGTTTCACTAGTGGGAAATGTGGAATTCTGGATGATACACAAACTACAGTGTTTGGTGTTGCAAGATTCCATTTAAAACATCACACTTATATACAGTTATCAGTAGCTATTATATATGTAACTTGTTAGCAAATAGCATATTTAGCTGCTAAGCAATTCAATTACCAATTGTACTCAGACAGATTGCAAGATGTATTTTAAAAAGGGATTCATGTGGAAAGTGTCTGCTGTTTACAGTGATCTGATAAAAGGGCGGCACGGTGGCGCAGTGGGTAGTGCTGTCACCTCACAGCAAGAAGGTCACTGATTCGAGCCTCGGCTGGGTCAGTTGGCATTTCTGTGTGGAGTTTGCATGTTCTCCCCGTGTTCGCGTGGGTTTCCTCCGGGTGCTCCGGTTTTCCCCACAAGTCCAAAGACATGCGCTATAGATGAATTGGGTAAGCTAAATTGTCCGTAGTGTATGTGTGTGAATAAGAGTGTATGGGTGTTTCCCAGTGATGGGTTGTGGCTGGAAGGGCATCCGCTGCGTAAAACATATGCTGGATAAGTTGCGGGTTCATTCCGCTGTGGCGACCCCGGATTAATAAAGGGACTAAGCCGAAAAGAAAATGAATGAATGAATAAAGTTCTTAAGGACATATTCTAAATGTCCCCTTGAAATTTTGTCTTGTTTATGTAACAGGTAACTCTCATATGCCTGGTTCCTTTCGCCTAAACACAACACAGAGTAAAGTGAGGACCAGTCACATTTACATGTTTAAATGGTGCAGTGTAAATGTCTTAAAAATTGTAGTCTGTTAGGTCACAAATTACAGGATTAAAAATGCAGTCAGTAACGCAATTTAGCTCACTTATTTTATATAACTTTTCTGACTACCTTTGGATTACTTTTAGGTTACATTTGACTTTAGAAGTATGGATCCCAAATGAATTCACATCATATTTACATGGCCATTCTATATTGTGATTATCCAAAGCTAATTGTTAAGCCCATTTATTTTTTTTATTAAAAATTTACAGAAATAGTTTGCAGTCAATCTAATTCTTAAAAAAATATAACGGAAATCTGATTATGAACTCAACAATCTACTCACAGAATTTTTTTTTATATTTAATCAGTTATACCGAGCATCCCTTGTATTTATGTAGTCTATGTAACTTGTAAACAAGTTTAAGAACTTACCAGTCGTAGTCGCTCGTTAACAGTCATCACATTTGAGGTAGCCTATAAATGTGTGTAATTTATTTAGTTTAAGAAAACGTGTAAATAAATAGGCCCAACAACTGACGTTGGCTATATTTCACTTAAGTCGAAAAGATTCTAAATTCATTATTCCATAGAATTCACAGAATTCTAAATTCACAATGGAACCCTTGGGGAGAGAATTCTACTTCTTTCAAATATTAGTAGCCTACTACGAGGCTTTCTGCATTCACAGTGTGAGCCCCGCATAACACGACACCGAGCCAAAACACAAATCATCTGCTGTTAAACCGAACTCGTCTTCAGCGAAGCCTGAATCACTGCCGCCCACCTTCTCTCCAAAAAACCCACGCATCTGCACATGATCAGTTACTCCGTTTTTCACTTTCCTCCTTTTTTCACCCTCTTTCACTCATAATAACTGAGGTGAAGGTGTGAAGAGTGAGTTTCGCGCCATCCGGGTGTCACGGGCTATTCATATTTCTTCAAACTCACGTCCCCACCGGATGACTTCATCATCATCATCATCATCATCATCCCTCTCTGGGGTCTCAGCTATAGGGTTTATCTGGTCCGGCTTGAGGAGGTGTGAGGAGAGCTGACTCACAAGGAATGAGGGGGATGCTACAGCTCACACTGCCTCTGAATCATCACCGTCTTCATCATCATCATCATCGTCACATCCGTCATTCAGGGTTTCTGTGAATGGAGAGAAAAGAGGGGATGCACAGAGAAACGTTGGTGGTACTATGAGGTAAAGTGGTCAATATTTATTAGTTTAGCTAATTCAAAAACCTGGGTGTGGCTCTATCACTGTTTGTTTGACAACGAGTGCCTATATTTAGACGAACGGTTATAATAACAGCAGATGGTTTATATCCTAGGAGGGACGAAAATGCTGACATAGGAGGGACTATTTGTAGTACTAAAGGGAGGATCCATCCATGTGTTTGCCGAGACAAAACACAAACATATAGACGTGACACCTCAAGACTGCTGGCTGTACTCGACTGGATCCCCCAATGACGTAGGCTACATGGTGTTGATGTTCAGATGGAAATGGGGAGAAGAGAGTTGAAAAACTTTTTGTTGCCACAAGGTTTTTAAAGACTTTATAGATGCTGCATTTTTTTTGTTTGTTTAGAGCTAGGTTTCATGAGAGCTGGATTACGTGTAATTCAGTATTATTTTCAGTAACATGTTGTTTGAGGCTTTGGGCTCCAAAAATAAGGTATGCAGCAAAAAATAAAACAGTAGATCAAATCAGAAATAACCCCTAAAATTGTCTGGGTGTCTGTGTAGCTTCATATGAAATTTGACCGTTGCAAAATTAATATTTGTTTATTTTATTTTGATGAGCCAAAGCTACAGCAACATTTTTAAAAACAAATTATTGAAGAAACTATAGTGACAACTACATTTTAATGGCCGTTTGTCTAGCGGAAATACACCTTTTATTTGAAACCTTTTTTCCATTTTGATCGCATTTCTATAGCGGCTGATCTCAAAAGTGCAGCAAGTTAAGCAAACGCATAAAAATACAAAAACTACTAACAATTTGAGAAAACATTATCAATTTGACAGCACACATGCACAAAAATTCTCACAACACATGCAAATACAGCAACATGCTGCAAACAGTGCAGGCCACAACAGAAATGTCAGAGCACTCTTAAAAGTGACGAAACTTGTTTCTTCCTGGTTGCTTTCTGAGTCAGCACCACGGTTCATTTAATATTAATTGTGCAGTTTGTCAGTATATTGGGGCCAAAATATACTTTCAAACAAGAAACCATATGACCAGGATGTTAAAATAAAGAAAAAATAGCCAGGTTTATCACATTTTTGATTTTCTCGACACATTTCCATAGTGGTCTGCGCTATTTGCAGTTTGTTTCTGTATTTGCACGTGTTGTGAGATTTGCATGCATGTTTGTTGTCAAACTAATTAAGCTGTTTTCACAGTTTGTTAGTTTTTTTTATACTCGTGTGTTGCAGCACATTTGAGCTCTCTCACCCACTGTAACTCCCTTTGTATTGTGGAAATTGTAATTTTTGTAAAACAGAAACAACAATGCTGTGAGCTGTTTCTTAACTATACGTAACCACTGCTCTAGATCAAATGCATATTTAAACGTACTGCTGTGACCCTACTTGTCAAAGGTTTAATAAACACGCAAATCTGGCCATTTATAAGTAAGATTACAGGTATTTAAATTTAAATATTGGTCCCGTAACAATTAATCATACAGTTCTAATTTACTGCTTAAAAAATGTAGCTTAAATTTAAGATTGAAGCCCTGTTCACACAAAGAACAGTAAATATGTCATAGTCCACACCAACACATTCTGTTGATCACAATGTTTTATCAATGTTGTTCTCTGTGGTAAAAAATTCTCCATGCCACTATTTTTATACTCATGATGTGGATTTCTTTTATATGCAGAAAAAAAATGCCTTTTTCATTAACATATCTTTATTGCCATTATTATAGTTGTTGGCCTTTGTTGTGCATTGGCATTAAAGGAATAATTCTACCAAAAATAAAAATGTACACAATATTTACTCACCCTCAAGTGGTTCCAAACCTTTATGAGTTTCTTTTTTCTGTTGAACACAATAAAATATATTTTGAAAAAAGCTGAAATCCTGTAACTGTTGACTTTTTGTGTATGTATATGTGTGTAATGTATGCGCACTGCCCTATATTTGTAGCTTTGCATACAATGTAAATGAGGGCATGTCCGCAACTCTATTTTAAAAGTGTACAAAGACATTCTTATTGATCGTAACATTTGGAGAGACAAAGTGCAAACTCTGGACAATGATGAATAATTTGCAATTACGATTGTGCACACTATCAAATGAAGTCTACTTCTTTGACCACTAGTTTGCTAATGTACACATAATAAAATGAAATATACTTTGGGCTTTAAAGGTTCAGTTCAGTGAGTGCTATTTTTGTTTGCTGACAATACAAAATATAATATAAATGGAAACAAAAGCAAGTAATCATAGATGACTAAATCACATGTAAATGTGCACATTTTTTAAACATCGATAAATTGAAAAGTAAACACATTATACTGACTCCCAGAGGAAGCTAAATAAAATAAAAATTACTACAAATGACTTTGATGCATGGTACGTTAGAAAACTTGAAAGATTTACAGTAAGACCTTAGTCAGATTAGATGCAATACTGAATTTAACAAGGATGAAAATAAGGTTGGAAAAATATACTTAGTCTTCACAATGGCACAAACTGTTTACGGCTCTACTTTTAATCTTCACTTCCAAAAGATTAATGGAGTTTTTGGCTTCTGAACACCTTTTGTTTTGTCATTTGAACTATTAGTATCTTGTTGTTCAAATGAAATAGAACAAGTTCTTCTTGTCAGAAATTAAATATGCCGCTATCCTGACTGGGGTCTATTTCCAAAAGACTGAACTGCCATCTAAATTAAACAAAAACATGTTAAAGTTTTGACTTCTGGCCGACTTTCTGTAAAAGAGAGGAAAACCCAAAGGCACATGAATTTTCATATCTTATATATTTTTTTAATTAAAAACAAACGAGCATCAACCCAAAGCATATTTTTTGGCGTGACATACCGTAGCAAATCAATTGAAAAGGATCAAGTGTAAACTTACAACAATATATTACATTATTCAGACTTTTCTTTAACGTGGAGGGCTGACATGAAAACTTATTTTCATATCAATTGTTTATGCAATTATCCATATTCACAGCTATATACATTCATGTCATATTCAAAGCAATTGAAGCCATGAACTTTGAAACAAACAAAAAAAACGACATTCGTAAAAATAAAATAGATAGAAAATGCTCCAAATTAAACTATATTATTTCCTTTAAAAAATATAGTTGAAGAGAAGTTTTACAATGATATGAAGATTAAATTAAGATTGCTTCATTTTAAACATAGGCACGTCGTTCGTTAATATCTGAGGCTTTATAGTGACAGGAAGTTTCCAGGCAGAATTTTTGAAGCCCACCTGAACTGAGGCTGAGCAGGGGCACCAAACGCAGCCAGTGCTCCATGCTAGTACACATGTAAACAAACTAAAGGATCTGTGTCGGCCGCTGGAGCCCTGCACCTCTTCTATTACAACACCACCACCACCAACACACTCCAATGCGACACCCTCCTTTCTGGAATATAAATATACAGTTCTTTGCTTCAGATCAAACAGTAATGATTCTTTGGCATAAATAACCACCCATCTCAATCCCTTTCTCACTAAAATGAAATCAAATTGAAATAAAAACCATAAAAGACCTGAATACCCGTGTAAAGAAAACTCCTAAAACATATTTCCTTAAAAAAAAGAAGAGAAACTACAGGGCAAAAAATACAATAAAAAAAATTAACTAAGAACTTTCTTGAAAAACGGCAACAAATAACATCAGCCAATCAAATGCTTCACTCAAGATTAACCAAATAATGTCCCTGTATTCATAATAACAAATACATAAATGTTTTAAAGCAAATTAAACTTCTAGAACAGTATCCACATCGCTAGATAAGAAGGAAACCGTTTCGGTGGATGAAGTTTATAATTATCGATTTCTGCGCATAATTCCGTCAATCTCTTCAGAACATCTCCAACCGTGTTATTATTACAAACAGAATACATCTAGAAAACACCAACCGATTTGCCACCAACAGTACTGGATGTTGTGTTTCAGTTGGGTGTTGCATGCGGCACAACTTAAAGTGACATTTCTGTACATAGTGCTCTACATTTCCTGGTGTTATGCAGCAATGCGAGTGAGTTGAGAATCGGGGACGTGACGATGTAAGACAGACATTCCTCTTTGATAACTGACCCACAGTCAGGCGCGAGATCACTTTGAGCTGCACTCTTAAGGCAAACGGCGCCTTCTGCACTCATATTATTTACTCACAAACATCAGCTGACATTTGTCTAGAAGCGCATGGTTTTCAAGTGTAGCTGCTAGATCTGAACAAACATCAGGCTCCACTGAGGGAGAGAAGGCCCCGCGGTTTTAGATAGATATCAATATAATGTGTTCATAGTTTAGGGCCACTTAAAAGGATAAGACTGCACCGGCGGCAGCCTCATATTTTTAGGCGACAAATCCAGGGAGAGCGTGTGAGGCAGGGAAAGGTGACTTGCTTTCTCTTTGATCAATTGTCTCGCCCAACTGTCGCTTTTCCCAAAAAAGTAAACCAAGGACCAGAGATAGAAACACACAGTAATGGGGAGAAACAAATTTGGCACAGCCCACATGACATGAAGGGAAAAATAAATTACTTCAACTTGTTACACCTAAAGGAATTAGGTTTTTTCAACTTAATTTATTACCATTTTCGACAAGTTGAAGTAATTTAAGTTGATCTGTTTTTAATTGCGGTAAACTCTCATTGGTAGAGCTGAACACGAGCTCAAAATAAAGAGAGAGAGAGAAAATATTACGAAGAGTCCAAGACATTCGTGATTTTAAGAAATATCAGTGATATGGGTGGGTTTTTCTTGGAAGACGATACGTGGGCCACTTCCGCCTCATCCAACTATCCCATTGGCGTCTGGAAAGCTTCCCTTCCCTTCTCTCATCTCCATCGCTCTTTCACCTGTCTTTCAGGGTGACAGGTTGAGCTGCTTAGTGGATTTATTTGGGTAATTAATGGCCAGGCTGATGGCTGCGATGTTCTTCAGCGCCTGTGCAATAAAACAGGGGAGAGAGAGAGAGAGAGAGAGAGAGAGAGAGAGAATGATATAAAGAAAAGTAAATGAGTACAGGAGGAGGCAACAAAGCCAGAGGAAGAAAAAGAGAAAGAGAGCAGAGAGAAAACCCATTAAGCAAAACATTGTGGGTAATTTATCAAACAGTTTTACACACCTGTGGCCCTCAGAGTTTAGCAAAAAACACCCACACACAAACACACAATTATAACTCTTCAAATATGCCATTTAAATGGTTTTTTTTGGGGCACAAAAATACCCTTTTTTTTAACAACATAAAACCACTTGTTTGGCTGTCATGAATATGCTTCTTTTTATTCCAGCTAAAAAGGTGTTTGGGATAAGATAAATAGGGAGCATTAATCCCGTCCTACACAACACAAAGTGGTCCCTGTGCCGGAGATGAAGCTGTGCCACACTAAACATGATAATGGGGTTAATGACTAAATGCAATAGAGTTGCACACAGCCCACACACAAACACACTCGTATATGGATGATACATGAGAACTGACATATATCAATATCCTTTCTGATGTTCTGCTGTTTTAGATTAATATTTGGTTAGAGTCGCCTTGTGATGAGCGCAAATATATGTCTGTTACACATTTTGTCAATGATTTAAAGTAGTCACACACTAAAATGTCATTCAACGTAATTATAGTTGATATTCCAAAACATCTTGTCAGACATATTTTGATCAAGATTTATATGATGACATTAAATGTTCACATTTAAACCTTTATATTTTATCACTATCCTTAAAACCACGAGATTTAACACATTTGTTATTTAATCATTTAATATCTAATACAATTAAGTGAGATCCCATACTATTTATATTTTTTTAAACAACACAGGTCATAATAAGTAAGCTAAATACATTACAATGGCAATGGAAGATTATTTGCCCATATTTTGGCATTTTATTTTCACAAAAGTTATTTGAAACATTAAAGTAAAGACACTTTATGATATGCTGCATGAGAGGATCAACACAGGTGTTTTCTTTATCCATATGCTTTCTGATGTTCATCTGTTTTAGCATAATATTTGATTAGAGCCATCATGTGATGAGGAGCGCAAATATTTATTCCACCAAAGGCAATTTTGTCACAAATGCCATTATCCATCTAACAAACTAAGGTCGAACACTCTTTACTTCAAATGTATTGAAATATTTTCTCAATCTGTATTTATTAATCTATAAAATTATTTGTATTAAAACAGAATCAAGACAAAAATTGGCCGCTACTAGAATATTGATAAAATATACTCATAAATTTTTCATCAAGTACCCATGCTGTACAATGGCTGTCAGTCATCAAGGCTGGCTAATAAAACAAGCTTTACACATCATTAGACATTACAGGATTATTATGATTCATCACTAACATATGGTGGGACATTTGATTCAGTCCAGCATTGGAGAGATGTTTGAAAAACATTCACCTTTACACTGTGCTGTGGTTTCCTGTGCTTCCTGTGAATTAACAGACTTATGACACTAGGTAATGAATGCACTGGGCTTTGCCACATCGCACTTTAAGCTGAGAACTAATACCAGTGAAAACCCTTGGTGTCTTCTTTTTTTTACCATGTATGTAATCATTTGAACACGGGAGCATTAGTTTGTGTTCAAATGTCTTAGACCTCTTATATTGCATTTGTTTATCTTCCTTCCTATACATCAAATTATGCAGTGATAGTTGTGGATGACAAATCTTATTAATAAATTACATGCGCCAATTAATTAATTAATTAATATTTTAATATATTAATTAATATAATTACCTTTGGTATTCATGCTATTTTTTTTAATCATTAATTGCTAATTCTAAATTAATACGTTAAACAGCCAATATTTATTTAAAAGGGAAGACTATATTTACACTTATTACAGAAGTAATAGTTTATGTCAACCCTATAATACTGATTAATTGTCCGATTAATTCAAACCACTTGGCTTTAATTATTCATTCATTCATTTTCTTTTCGGCTTAGTCCCTTTATTAATCAGCGGTCGCCACAGCGGAATGAACCGCCAACTTATCCAGCATATGTTTTTTACGCAGCGGATGCCCTTCCAGCTGCAACCCATCACTGGGAAACACCCATACACTGTCATTCACACACATACACTACGGACAATTTAGCTTACCCAATTCACCTATAGCGCATGTCTTTGGACTTGTGGGGGAAACCAGAGCACCCAGAGGAAACCCACGTGAACACGAAGAGAACATGCAAACTACACACAGAAATGCCAACTGACCCAGCCGAGGCTCGAACCAGCGACCTTGCTGTGAGGCGACCACTGCGCCACCGTGTCGCCCGGTTTTAATCATTAAAAATATAATTCAAAGGTGCCATAAAAAAGAAAATCTGGATATATCTAGGCATTGCTGAATAATAAGTTTAGTACATGGAAACAGCATACTGTGAACGTCAGACACTATTGTTTCCTCATTCTCATGTAAATCCAATGAGTGTAAATCTTGGTGAAAACAGGCCAGATGAAACAATAACTCATTAATATGCATGCCCCAGGCTGTGTTTGATTGGCCACCATGTTTCCTAGTGAGATTACAACAATGATATTTTCCCCCTTATTTTTAAGTTTATCTAAGCTTGTATTATACTTTGTATGTACTCTTTATTTTGAAAGTGGGAGAGGCAGGGAGACTAAAAGGAACACTTTTGTGAAGCAGATAGTCCTGGGTGACTGCCGAGAGCAAAAAGCGATATTTAAAGATTATAATTTTATTCAGTGCCACAAAATACAGAAGAGGTATTAGCTCTGTTTAAATGTACATTTAGTTAGTTTAATGTGTATCTTGTGAAATTTGTCAAGTATGTTTTTAATGAGGCAACAGACACATGTAAACTCCTAAATAAAAGTGTTTAATGCCAGTTTATGCATTGTGTCATATCACTCGGCTCTTACTGTCACTTTTCTTGAGTGAAAGGATGACAATAAACTTTGTAAAACTCATCTGTTTATGCAGAGGTTCGTAATTTCTGCCTGTGCTTTCATATATACTTTAAAGCTTCAAAATGCAACACAAATAGACATCTGTCAATCTCTTTTGTCCAATATAATTTGAATTTAGCCTATATTTCATCCACAACAGACTCAAGAGCAAACAATAATACTCCAGTGGCATAAAGATATCTCACTCACTCCTACTAGCTAAAATATACCTGACAAATGATTATTTTACACGTGTATTTCAGACTACATCACATTGTGCGTGTGTGTGAGAGAGAGAGAGAGAGAGAGACAAAACAGGCACTCACACAAGCTGCAAAGTCAATGACTATTCCAAATATAGTCAAAACCAAGCTTTTAATTCTAGGGGTAATTCCTATTGTTATAAATGTTCATATAAAATTCAGGATGTGAATGTGTTAACATACCTATGCCACATACTACGTAGATATCAGAGAGCAATTTAACACATTAAATCAATGCACTCTATGGCACATTCAACATGATTGCTTATTCTTTTATATATTGTAACATGTAGTTTCATTTTTACGCTGATAAAATGATGGAACATTATTTCACCCATATTTTGGCATTTTATTTGAACAAAATTATTTTAAAACATTTTTAAAACTTTACTTTCATTTAACATGCTTTCTATGAATATGAAGTCAATTATATATATTTATTTAATATAATTTTACATTTTTAAATATATATCATATTTTTAAATGCTGTATGCTCTTAATATAAATCTCAGTGGGGGTTAACCTGGTAAAGTAAAATAAAATAAATGAACATTATAAATAGCGTGATGCTCTTACCTGTGCAGTGCGAACCACTAGCTGTTCATTGGTAGTGAGAGCCAGAAGGTACTCCTGCAGGACGTTCTGCTCCTGACAGACCAATGAAAAGACACACAACAGCTTCAGTATTCACCCACAACAACAAAAAATATTGAATTTATTCTACATCACTTGCCAGGAGAGTAATCCGTGCAGCGGCCAGTTCAATTTAAAGCCAGGGTTACACTACAGTGTTTTTCGGCATAGACTGGCTCCTCAACATGAGCTGTTAATCTGGGCTTTGGAACAGCACCGTAATGTTGATGACAAGACTCTGAATCAAAGCAGACACCATCTAAATCAGCCCTGCCTGTGCTGTCTCATTTCCTATGGTAGAAGGATTTGCACCATTCCAGGTATTTCACATTGATCAAAGTCTGGAGGCTCTAAGTAAGTAATTTCTAGGTTATGCAGAGGCTGTTATATGATCTCTGGGGAATATCTGATGGTGGAACATACATACATATATATATATATATATATATATATATATAT
>CAIGQV010016645.1:8242258-8270620 GCA_903798115.1 Danio jaintianensis
TATATATATTTATTTATTTATTTTTTACATCAAAGTGCAGTAAGCCATTGACTTGTATTTTATGAATAACCAAAAACAGTTTCACAACAAATGTTTTTTAAACTAGATAAATAAAATAAAAATAGGTTTTTGATAGCCTGCAGTTAACCGCATCTTCTAATTTTTTTAAGCTATCCCTTTAGGCACCACATAAACACATACAAATGATTTCTGAAAGATCATGTGACACTGAAGACTGAAAATTCAGCTAAAGAGGTTTTTAATAACCTTACTAGTTGAAGTTATGAATGGTGTACCATCGATGCTTTGTGTTACAGCAGCCCGTCAGACAGCACTCCAATTCTACAGCAAAGCAAACGGCATCTAGACATCTGAAAACTCATCTCACTGAAGACTGTGGAGCGGCTGCAGCTTTTGTCATGTCACAGCACATTCGAAACCACTTCCTCTGTGAAGAAGGGGCTTTTATCATCCCGCAGAAATGAGTACTACTACACTACAAAAGAGGAAGACAGAGCAAGTCTGAACTTCTTATCAGTTTTTTTTTTTTTCTTATTTCCGCCTCACTTCAGACTCAAAACGGTGCAGCAGCTGAATATTCACATGCCGAAATTCTATATTCCAGTTTTCTGATCTAATTTTCTAGTGTGGCATTGCTGAAAATCAACACTGGTTCTAACGGAAATCTTACGGTCAATTCTGAGAAGTGCAGTGGTTGTGGGAGAGATTAAGGTTCTTCATAATAATTCACTCAACACTCACACAAAACACTTACTTCAGCCATTTGCTTGTCAGTCCTCCAGACTAATGCTCACTTAAACATTCCCCATTCAAACACACACACACACACACACAAACCACTTCACGCTCATGCTGCTAAAAGAGATTATGGCTCAGTGAGGAAAGAGTACTGTCATAAAATCTTTCCTGATTCATTCACTCAGGCATGATACAGTAGTAGTGGTTAAAATATAGATCATTTACTGGATGTGCATAATTTGCGTGGCTATACTGTGTTCTTGAAAAGCCTTTTTGGATTATTCTGAATACAAGTAAGTGTGTTGTTGCCATCTAGTGCTCGGTGCTCAAACACTTATTGAAGCTACTCATTCACGTGTATAAATTTTTTGCATTATATAAAAATGAGCAAAACATCATTTAAAAGTGAAACATTACAATTCTTTAAATCATAAAAAAACATAAGAGGTTAAAAATAATTATTTGGACATTTGAACAATTTGTACAATACAATAGTCTTTTAGTAGATGTATTTTGAGACCTACTGTAGAACTTTGTTTACCAGACAAGTGGTTCTAATTGGATCTGCATTGTCAACCTTAAATAAAGAATAAGAAATTATGTGTTTTTTTTTAATTAAGTTTTCTTCGCCCTATACTCTCTAAATCATTTAGCATAATTCTGCATATTTTTTATTACTATTATGATTTTTTTATTTTTATTTATTTATAAAAAAAATTTTTTTTTACAAAATTATGCACAGAAATGTCAAAAAGGTCTGTTGATTGTAACTGACCTTGTATATATAAATATATATATATATATATATATATATATATATAGGATCCAGTTAAACAGAGTTTGAGCTGAGGATCCTCCTTTGGTAAACAGGACCGGCATTATCAACAGTCAATCATAGTGGGTAATTATGATGTCTTGTAGACTCGCATTCTACACCATATAAACACTGTCATTAAGACTGATGTCAGAGCTGTACGTTCCTATTATTTTTAAATGTTTATGACACAAATGTAAAAACTCTGGGATTTAGGCACAAACACACTCAACAGACAGTTGCGAAGATGGATATGAGAAATTCCCTTAACAGACACTCACACAGACAAAAACCCGTCTCTCCAGTCCAGTTTTTCACGTATCATCACAAAACTACTTCCTCATGACAGCACAAATCAATTACTTGTGCATCACCTGGATGCCTACCAGATTTTTGGGCTCGATATAAAATGTTCCCACTTAGAAATTCTGATCGATGTTTCCAAAAACAAAATGATTTAATTAGGAATGCAGGGCTGGCACAAAAAGCTACTGTCAGATGCCAGGATAAATAACTTCACGGGCATCTGGAGTTGAACAGATGCGTCACTTTATTAAAATAAAATGCATCAAAAAGGACTGGATATGTTTTACCATAGGTGTATGAAGGACAAAGCGGCTATATATGTATATGTGCAACCCTAAATGCACCGCAAAATAAATGATCAAATTAATTACATTGGCCAGAAGGAACGCTTACAGCAATTCTTTTATTCCCACTGCAATTAATAATTAAGCGTCAAGCGGTTTTGTCAGGATCTTATGTTTTAGGTCTTATTTTAATTTATTTTAAAGGTGTGTTGTGTGTGTTTCTTTTGTATTGGTTGATAAATAATAAAGTTTTTTTTTATTTTATTTTAACATTAAGAATTAAAGAAAAAGATTTTTAAAAGAAGTCACCAAGGCTGTGTTCATTTTATAAAATATGTAAAAACAGCAACATTGTAAACTAAATATTTAATTTAAAATAAGTATTTTCTACTATGTACATTTTTTTGTAAATTATTCATTTGGAGACAACTAAACTTTGAAGAACACTTTAGTGTCACATGATCGTTCAATAATCAGACTAATATGCTGATTGGATGCTGAAGAAATATTTCAAAGTAGTGTTGGAAACAAAAATCATGATATTTTTTCAGGATTCCTACATGAACAAAGTTCAAATGAACCTCATTTATCTGAAACAGAATTATTTTGTTACATTTTAAATGTATTTACGGTCACTTTAATGTGTAATGAATAAAAGCCTACTTTTTACTTAAACTTTGCAAAGTCTTGAATGGTTGTGTGAAAAATAATGATTTATGATTTATAAAAAAATTATAAAATAAAAATAAATTATTATAATTTTATTCTATATGAGGCTCTTGCCATTCAAATGGGTTTTAGTTTAAATCAAATCTGTGGTTAAGGTGCACATTTAAGATTATGTTCATGAAATAAATGGTTGAGAAAAAACATACAGTAAGAAGACTAATCCCTCACCATGGCTTTTGCTTCAGCGATGAAGAAGAGCTCAGTGAGGGCGCGATGGAGAGGAAGGAGGACTGTGATGCTGGTAGGATCTTGACACAAACCACTCTCCATAGTGGTGAAGAGCTGCCACAGCGGCCGCAGAAGCGTCAGGTCACAACCCCTGTGTACAAACACAACAATCAGAAGCGGAGCTCATTACACTCTCAATGAGCCTGGCTTCATCATTACTCATACAGTATTTGAACTATGTGGTGGATTAATGTTCCCTCTGGCACTGGGCAGGTGCCCATTTGCATCTGACAGCACAGGTCCATTTCTCCATTTCTCCATCTGATGATGACGATGATGTAACTGTGTCCAAACACCATGGAAATCATGCAAATCACCCTGACATGTGACCTTGTTGCCATGGGAACAATCAAGGCAGAAAGCCACTGTCAGATGCATTATGCAAAAGCTGTGTCAATCTGGATGCTCACCAATACAAAAGACATGAGAATGAGCCACAGTTGATAGAAACCATTCAAAATGTGCTTCTGAGCAAAACCGCCAATGAGAGGAAACATGATATTTAAGTTCATTAAAAAGGTGGTCAAATGATTCGAGTTTCAGATGTCAAAATGCACCGGACTTTTAAATGATAATTAAACAATATTTTGTGAGTGTGTTTTTGTACTTGTACCTTGGCTGGTTTAGGCATATAGTGGATAAATTATCACAAAAAAAATGGCAGTAGGTGGCAGCAAGTCCCTGCATTAAAGGTGCAGTATGTAAGTTTGACACCCAGTGGTTGAACTAGGTATTGCACTCCTGGATCAAAACACAAGCAAGCGCAGGTTGTCAGATTGATGTGAGTGTACCTGAATATCGAGCCTAAAGGCTGTTTTGAACCGTTTTCTAACTAAAAGCAACGGCACGCGATAGAAGAAATATTTTTTTTCCTAACCAACACCTGAAATTTCTATTTTAGAAACGGTTTCTATTTCTCACAGATGAACAATAGGATCAACAATGATCACCTCAGGTACACCTCATGTGCTTTATTCAGTGTTAAATGCTAACAATGTGAGTTTGAATGGCATTTTACATACTACAGCAGATAGTTTCACCTTAGATCTTGAAAATAAAATAAACCGTGTGAAATTGAACTTTAGAACTGTAACTCAGTGCAAGCCAAGTTACAAAACAAATATCCATCATTCAGCATGTACATATAATAACGTTAAAAAGGTTTAATATGTATAAATTAGATTTCAAACCATACCATTTCATGAGTAAGTGCATATTCTGTGCTTCTGAATGGCTGTATTTAAATTTCTGTTGTGTTTCATCTGGTGCAAACAGCCAAAATGCTTATCACTGCAAATCGCGTCACGAAGCGTGTTGTTAGGACACGGGGTTACAATGTAACCTGCTCACCTAATGTTTATGTTCGTAATATTTATATTATTTGCTAATTAATAACCTCATGTGGAACTCTGAATCTGCATCTCATTTCGGAGGCTGCTACTGTCCACCGGAGGTCGCATTTCGGTCGTGGATGCATGCTTTGAGAGCCTTCATGACTGAATGAATCAAATACACGGTTTTCCAGCAAGGCAACCCAGGGTGCTGAAATATAATTGGCTAAACTGGCATTTTAAAATAAAATTTTAACCGGGTTTAAAACCAAAACAAACGGCATGGAAAGCACATTTTCAAAGGAGAATATCTGACTTTAACATTGTTTTTCAGATAAAAAAGAATGTTCACTTAGCATGTTTCTTAAATATCTGCAAACATATTATGGTATTTTTATGCTTTAGAAGAGTCAAAAACTTACATACAGCACCTTTAAAGAGTGATTCAGTGAATCTCTCTCTCTTATTGTTAACATGCTTAAATGCATCAAGTTGTGCTACATAACAATATAAAAGATTTTCCGTCCTTGTCTATGAGATTTAAAGTCTATGTTAAATCAAAATTGACAATGTTTATTTTGCTAGTGCACATTGTCATTCTTAAGATGAACAATTAATTTGTGCAAGTTAATCTAATGAAAAAAAAAAAGTTTGTTTTGGCAATCTTCAAAGTCTGACCGTTTGCTTCTGCTTTTGGAGTGGTGGTGCTTCCCTGTTCATGTCAGTTTGAAAGCTTCAGTTACAATATTTTTAACCACGCCCCATGTGGTTTATTTTAAAACGTGTGTTTTCAGGGTTTCTGCAGGTTTCACAAAGTCAAAATTAAGACTTTTTAAGACCATGAAAAATGAAATTTCAGATGTATACATGGCTAAACACTAAGGATTTTTTAATGGCCCAGCAGAGAAAAAAAAAATGTACTTGCCCCATCAAAAAACAAATTCTAATTATTTCTTAGCCACATATTTTAAAAAAATGTGTCAAAACAAGCAGACCGTAGTTGTACACATAAATTTTTTTCAACATAAAAAAAAAATGTATGCACAACAGACAATATAATATTAGTTATAAATATAGTTTTGCTAAAAGTTTTATTGATATGTGTTGTTGGTGATTGGATGTGTGTTGGATTGATTGGGTAGCTTTACATAAACAAAGGAAAATTAAGACCCATTTAAAATGATTAATAGTTCAGTAAAATTTCAAGGCCTAAAATGTTGTTTTTGAAATTGAAGACATTTTAAGACTTTAAGTCTTAAGCGGATACCCTGGTTTACAGTTGGCTCTGCATTTTAAAAACTTTTTGACAGTTGGAGAAGTGCTCACAACTGATTGTATTTAGAACAGCTCTCATGTTTCTGCAGCACAAAAAACTATTCAGTGGACACATACCCTAAATCATTCATGGCCTGAAAGGTGAAAATCTACCTGCCTACATTGCAGAGACTAAAGCACATGTCCGATTCATATCGAATCAATTTCAAAATATGATTGAGGCCTGAAACTGAAATCCATGTGATTTTTTCTAGCTTACATCTACGTGGGCCATATCTGATCTGTGTCACATGGGGGAAAAAAAATCTAAATACATAAATGAGGCCTTAGACACTGAAGATGTGTTTTTGGGATTTTTTGCAAAGTGAGTGACATGCTTGATAATGTCCAAAAAGCTGCAAAGTGAGGGTTAGATTAGTGCACCTGAGACTTAATTAAACTGGGACAAGTTGCACCTGCCATCCACAGAGTGCAGAAGTGACCTGACAGAAGCAGGCTCTGAAAGGAAGCTCTCTAAAATACTGGGACAGCTACAAAGCACTGCAAGGTGAAGTGGCTGCTTTTGCTTGGTTTAACGTATGCAGTCAAAGCTGTTATGAAAGGTAAGAATGGACACACCATTGTGATGGACACTGGAGGAGTCGCAGCAGCAGATGAACCGCTTTCAGCCGCTGGTTTCCAGTTTGACGACAGGCGACGCCAACCTGCCACTCCCAGATGTCAGGCAGCGGGAGGTGAGTGAGGGCCTGCTCATCTGCCAGCATCTGCTTCAGGATCTCAAAACCTGCAGAAACAATCATGGGGACTAATGAGTTCAAGTGAGACACTACAGACAAAAACACTGCTTTCTGATGCAAATGTCAATTTTGAGATGTTGGGCTTTTTATGAAGTGCTTTTTCCAAGCCTACTGGAAAAAACAAAACACTCTAAACATCCTTCTATTGTCGCACTTTATCAATTTGTGTCTGTACATTTTAATTACAATACATATTTTTAAAAGCGGTTTTCTAAAAAGTTTCTTCTGCTGTGAGATATAAAACTCAACATTTATTTAATTAAAACTATTTTTCTGAATTAAGGGGGTGATAAAAATTAAATATAAAATGTTCTCTGTAAAAATATCTGACTTCTTTCGATGTTCAGATTTTCATGTTAGATATAAATTAAATATTTACTTAAATAATGGATCATTTTCATATTTAAACAACATTTTAGAAAACTAGCAATACTTTTTTTGTCATTCTTAGAGTAATCAGTCAACTGTGCATGTATGGTCATAACTATTAAATACCTTTAATTCACACGTGGGACTGGCTCTTTCTCTTGTTTACTTCTATGCAAAAACAAATGAGTTGGCAGACCACATAAATAAGGCACTGCTTGCATGGTTGTGAAACCCATTTGATATTCCATTACAGACAAATAAGACCAGAAACAGAACGCAAGGTGCAAAAGTCTATTAATTCTTTAATTAAAGGTGGACGAGGCACAGGAGAAGAATTCAAAGCAACCCGTGACCCAGTGCTACTGCTAACTAACAGTCATGATCAATCATGCGCCCTAAAGTTTACAAACCCATTGAATGCATTTCAGCATTCCACTGCTCTGCTGTTTCCCATTGTTTTTCAATGTATACAAGGATAGATGGATGTGCTTGAATGATTAATTCACATGCCACAATGTTCTTAAGTGTCTGTGTGAATGAACCCTTAGGAGAGCAAATGGGTTGTAATAAATTAACTTTACAAGAGGAACACTCTATATATTGACACCTTTTTGGCTGATATTAGAGTTTTAATCCTCAATTTGTCATTATCTTTTGATATTAGACACTTACTTGTTCGTGCTCATTTGGCCTATTTTACCATTTCGATTATCTGTGGCATTATTTAATAACTAGCTAATTACTATTATCCATTACTGTGCTATTACATCATTTATAATTATCTTTTTATTTACAGTTTTCAGTTTAATGTTAGTATACGATAGATATTTTTGTGCTTTTGTTATTTTTTTTTACATTTCTATTTAGCTTTCATTAATTTATTTCAGGGTTTTATCATTTATTTCAGTGTGTTACACTAATTTTAGTAATTAAGCTAGTTTTTCCCAAAGTTTATAGCATTTTTACCAATATTTTATACCAATAATTATTAAATAATATTTATTTAAAAAATCGAAACATACTTTTAAAGATTCTGTAAGTAAGTTTTTGACTCTTCTAAAGCATAAAAATACCATAATATATTTACAGATATTTAAGAAACATGCTAAGTGAACATTCTTGCTTATCTAAAAAGCAATGCTTCAGTCAGATATTCTGCCTTTAAAATGTGTTAAGTGTCGGAACGGCTGTCTTTGTTTTGGTTCTTTTAACTCGCCCACTGCCACTTTAGCCAACTATATTTCAGCATCCCGGGTTGCCTTGGTGGAAAACCGCGCATTTCATTCATTCAGTCAGGACAGCTCTCAAAGTGTGTGCAGCAGTAGTGCGTAGCAGACTCCAAAATGAGACGCAGATTCAGAGTTCCACATGAGGCAAATAACATAAATATTACGAACATAAACATTAGGTGAGCAGGTTACATTGTAACCCCGTGTCATAACAACATGCTACATGACGAGATTTGCAGTGATAAGCAATTTGGCTGTTTGCACGAGACGAAACACAACAGAAATTTAAATACAGCCATTCAGAAGCACAGAATATATGTGCATTCACTGCACTCCAACGAAATGGTAAGGTTTATAATCTAATTAATACATATTAAACCTCTTTAACATTATTAAATGTAGATGCTGAATCACTGATGTGTTGGTTTTGAGTCACAGTTCTAAAGTTCAATTTCAAACGGTTTATTTTAGTATTTTTTATTTTCAAGATCTGAGGTGAACTATCTGCTCCTGCTTTCAGTAGTATGGCAATAAATGTCACGTAAAATGGCATTCAAACTCACATTATTAGCATTTAACACTGAATAAAGCACCTGAGGTAAACATTGTCAGTTTATCCTGTTGTTCAGCTGCAGGCAATAGAAGCCATTTCTAAGTTATAAATTTGAGGTGTTGGTTAGAACAAAAACTCCTTTTATAATGGAAAATATTCCTTCTATCGCGTGCCGTTGCTTTTATTTAGAACACAATTAAAATCAGCCTTAAATTAGCCTTTAAGCTCAACAGTTAGGCACACTTCTGTTGATGTTGTCAATCTGACAACCTGCGCTTGCGTGTTTTGAACCAGGCGTGCAAAAACAACATAAAATGGCATTTACCTATCAAAACATGCCACAATAAGGTTTTAAAATAAAAATACAAATATACACATTTAAAAAATCATGCTAAATGAGAACGTTTAATGTATATAAATTACATACACTACAGTTAAAAAGCTTAGAGCTGACTTTATTTTTTGCGTTTCAAACAGAACTCTCTTTAATGTAATTACATTTACCTTTATTTCAATTAAGGCAATTATTTAAATCTTTTTGTTTTATATACTCTACGATATAAATGTTGAGACTCAGCAATATACAGAATACTATTATACTAATATACAGAATGTTAAATTCTGCATTTTTCATTTATTTAGACTGCAATCTCAGACAAAATCATTAGTTTAACAGTCAGTGTTTGTGAAATGTGTGATGTGTGGCTTTGCATTTCTTCTACAGAAAAGCAGCTCAGTGGTCACTGCCAAAACCATGCCAATCCATCCCACCGACTGCCTTAATGAATTTTAAATGTGTGATATGTGATCGGAGGGTCTGCAGGGCCATGGACTCCGCAGGAAGTTGAGTTTGTGTGGCTGGTAAAGCTTCTACATGCTGAGAGACACGGCCATGAACACCGACCCCCCCTGACTCTTACACAGATGAGCAAATGAAGCTCACAACTGAAAATCAGCAGACGTTACAGCCCCAAAACACTGGAGGAATGCAAGCGTCACATAAAATGATGCCATTACTGCAAAGCTCATTGAATTAGGCGGACATTTGTTTTTCCATGTCTTATTAGAGGGCATGATTGTAGAGGGCAATAACCAGACATGTAGATGATGACAACTCGGGTTGAAGATTAACGGTGGCTGGAGGACACTGGAGACAGATATTAAAAGGATAAATCTTTAAATGCGTACCCGTCTGGAAACGTCCTCGATGGCCACCAGTCACAGTGAACTTGTAGCCCCATTCAGTGTTGCTCATATCTGATATAAACCTGTAGTAGAGGGTGTCCCCTAGAGGAGAATGAGAAAAAAATAATCCTTACATTCTGTACATTTGTCAAACATCATGTTTTTGATTTTGCCGGCAATATCATTCCAAGTTCTTCACATAAAAATCAGTCCACAGGCCTTCACAGACAATCTAGGAAGTCAGGGAAGGTCTGTTTTTTTAAAGGGATAGTTCACCCAAAAATGAAAATTTCCCGCTTTCCAGCTTTCACGCTTGTCATCAAAAGCAGCTAGACTATAATTGCACATTCGCTGAGAACTGCAATATTGTAAAAAATAATGTTAAATTTCTTACACGAACCATTTGTTTCGCTTCACAAGACCTCAGTGTGTCATCAGGAGTTTATTTTTAATCTAAAAACCTAGAACCATTCACTGTCATTTTATGAATCACCATGAATCACAGATTCAGGCCATCCAAGATCATTTTTGGGTGAAGTATCCCTTTAAGTTCTATTATAATTATACTAATATTTATTAACTGTCTATTGATAACTATTATTGATTAAACTATCAACAATTAATCCAACAAAAATAGAATGCTGTTTTGAAGATAATTGTTTCCCTTTAGATTTAGAATAGTGGAGAGAAAAAAAGAGACACACTTTTAAACTTAATACAAAGTCATTTTTTCCAGATTATATTTCAAGAAACTGCTTTAGACAGAAAAGTCAATACTTTCATTTAAAGAATTGGATTTAATAACTGGTTGGTTTTTGGGCAGCAATAACTGCCGCCAAAAATGTCCCCATTAATCAGACCTGCACAATAGTCAGGAGGAATATTTGACCTGTTTGCTAATGGTTTCATCTCAGACTTATTCTTGAGACATCTAATGTGAACCTTTCTATTGAGGTCATGGCAAAACATTTCAATCAGGCAGAGGACTTCAGTGTTTATGAACAGTCAAACTTTCTCAAACTCACCTGGAATCTCAAAGTCAGTCCATTTCTGGTGAGAGCCGCTGAATGTGTGCAGGTCCTGCAGGAAGTCACTACTGCTGGCCATCAGGAGCTCGTCACATCCTTCCTCTGTGTGGCAGCGCGAGTCAAACTTCACCGAAAGGAAGATTGCACCAGGAATGTGGACCTTATCCTGAGACAACACAAAGAACGACATTGACCGCACATGAGAAACTCAAGCAGAATTCAATGATTTAGTGCACAAAAAGAAAATGTATTCTTACAGTACCTCAAAGTTAGTGTTGTTGTCATAAGGGTGCTTCGACTCCCGGACCTGCACTGCCATCCCAGGCTCCTCCATAAACTGACAAGCTGTCAGTGACAGATTACCCAGCATGCTCTGGCTGCAGCCCCTCAGAACCTTTTGCAAGATCTGACAAATCCAACATTGATAACACATGGGTAGTTAACAAACAGGCAGTAAGAAATGTTTTTTTGTAAAACAATTTTTGAAGAAAATTTTGTTATATGTAGTTTGAAACTTAACTGAGAAAATATAAGAGTTCTTTCACTGTTTTTTTTTCTTTTTCTTTTTACTGTACTGTAACTGTACTGCAAAAATCTCCTATTTATTTTATAAGAAATTATGAATATCTTTTTTCTCCATGACTTGTTGGGCATTTTCAATAAATAGGGGTGTCACACTAAAGGATAACACTGTTATAGTGGTTCCAAAAAAGTTAAATATGTAAAACAATTCTGAGACAAAAACTTAACAGGTGCATGTCATGGCCTTCACAGGGTGCTTCAGTCACATGATCTTAAATGCGGTCCTTCAATTGATTAAAGTGCAAATCAGAATTAGCATATAGTGTCACACCAGAGAACATGGTTTTAAGTGACAAAATGTATAAAGTTTCGATGTTTTTAGAAATATATGGATGAAAAAAATGATTACTAAAATAGACACTTGTAAAATTATGCCTAAGGTATTTCTAAATGATTTTACGATTTTCTTTTTAATTGATAAGAGCTGTAATTTATTGAACTATGCCTGAGACGGTCACACCATAGAAATAGAACTGTACTTATTTATATGTGATTTTTTTTTTCACTTTATAAGAACTTCAGAGCAAATGTTTGATTAAAAATGTATAAATATAAAATAAATATGAATAAACTATAAAAAGCTTTTCAAAAACTAACAATTACAGGTCCAACATAAAAATAAAATATATCGCAAAACAAAATGTACTTTCAAGATCGCAACTTTCTCACAAAACTCTTATTCACGTTTCTGTCTCTATCCCCATAATGGCAAATAATATTGCCCTCATGTAAATTATAAAAACTTATTACCATAAACAATGCCTTTTGTGACACCACGAAATAAACGATAGACCATAAAATGAAATGATAGACTTTTCATTGTGTCCATAGGATTTATATTGTCATATTGCACAGCCCTTTTATAAATATATTTTTTCACTTCTCACCTTCTCCCACATGGGTCTCTCCTCGAGCTGCATGAGCATGTCCAGTATGTAGGCCATGTGAGAAGCTCCACTCAGCTCCAGGTCTTCTTCTCTGATGGGAGTATCAGATGGCCAGTCGGCCAGCAGTGTCGCCAAAACGTGCCGTGCATACAGAATAGCAATTGCCTCGTTCACCTTGAAGAGATATTGACGTACCGCCTTGTTACTACGGGCGTCCAGCTCTTTGTGCAGCAGAGCGGAGCTTTTTGTGCGCCGCTGTTTTGCGTAACTCAGCTGCAGGTCGCTCTCTGTGTTAGTGATGAGTTTCTGCGTGACCACATTCGTTTCTTCTGTGGCTCGTTCACACCGGGTGGGTTTAGACTGAGGGTCAAAAAACAGTGGAGTGAATTAGGATTGACTTCAGATCACAAAATGGACGTTAAATCTTGAACTTAGTCTTACCACACAGGGCACAATAATAATATCAGTATCTACAGCCTTTGTGCTTCTTTCATCAGAACGAGGTCTTTTAGATGGTTGCCACTTCTGCGCCAGTGTACGAATAGTCTCGTCGGTTTTTATAGCATCGCCGTCAAACCTGGGAGATAACATTTTAAGGAAAAGGATTATTTGAGAGGAAGTCTATGAGTTTATTTTATACTTATTTTATATTTTAGATATTTTATATATCGTTTATTTTAAATGATATACACTTTAAAATGTAGCAATAAGATTTCAACCACAAAAACATAACTAACCAAAATAACAACAAAATTCAATTAAAAAAACACGATTATTTTTAAACTGATTAATAATTTAATAAAAAAATAATTTATGTATTTTTAAGCATTATACAAATATTGTCAAAATTGTAACTAAAATTATCACAACATAAGCAGCTCATTGCAGAGCAAATCATATCGATAATCAGTATTAAGCTACTTATAAAATGATCACTAATAATAATATCATTAAAATTGCACTCACACCTGGAAACAACATGGCTTTAAGAATCAAAAGATTAGTGTAATTTTAGTCAACATCTAATTTGTATAATTTGAAATATACATAAGTATCTTCGTGGTAGTACATGGTAGGAACAACGATAATGTTTTCTTATTTATATTATAAGATTCATTATATAGATAGATATAGATATAATTCTTATTATATTTTGGATTCTGATAAGAACATTTTGGAGCTCAAAATACACTCACATTATTACTCTCAACAATATCTAAGCCTTGACCGTGTATTGTAGAATAAAATGCTAATTCAAAGTGCAACTCACCTCTTCTGCACCTCAAGGAAGAACGAGTCTGTTCTCTTCATCTGAAGCTCATACATGGCTCTCAAGATGTGCAGTGGGGCATTAAGAGCATCATGGGTAATCTAACAAGACAATATTAGAGCTCTTAATAACTCTTCCTCTACATAATCATCCCTATATTGCACTTCTGGAAATTATCTGCCAACACTCGATCAATCTGGTCATTCTAGATTAAATTGCAAGGTGTCTATAAGCTGACCTGGAAGCAGATCTTGGTCTCTTCGTCCAGTCCCTCCAGTGGATCTGGTCTGTTTGGATCGGCATCATCAGCGCAGCAGCTAGAGTGGTCAGAGTCCTGCTCTTTCTCTCTCTCCTTCTCTCCATCAGTCTCAGTGTCTGCGTCCTCCGCCATCGAGTGGATCTCTCGTTTGGAGGAATACAGCATGATGGAGAGGATCTCTAGGTCTCGCAAAAGCCACAACTTGCTGAAGCCGGTGCCTTTGCTACATTTGCGAACCAGAAGCTGCATGAGGCCAGAGCCTTGGAGGGCCTCCTGGGCTTGATCCACACCATGTTTCTGCAAGACAATGCACTTTAAGGATCACATTGGAGCCACAAAATATTGATTAATCGCATTTTTAATTCTTTATAAGTCCCTTAAAACACCTAGTTTTTAATAATAATAAACATATAATAACATTGTATAACAACATTTCTCAAAATTCACAATATAAAGTGTATGTATACAGTGCAAAAGCAAAGAGGCTGTTATCATTAAAAAAAAACATGGCGATATCTGAAAAACAGCAAAAAAAGAAGAAAAAAAACTAAACAAACCACCAATCAAGCAATCTATTCAGAATTTCAAAACATTAAAACAAATTTAAAACATTAGAATGGCCATTTACATTGACTACTGAACTGAAATCATTCTGACTGCCAAGTCTGAAAACAGTGTTTACATGAACATTAAATAATGTGAGCAGGTTGATGTGTGTCTGTTTATATGTCTCAAGCTTGATTACAGATTTGATCTTCAAACATGTGTACACTTCGCGAATATATATGGTTGCACATACTATTCTACTATGAGCAATTTTTACTCTGTTTATTCTATAAAACCTATTTTGGTCCTAATTAATAGACAACAAGCACATGAAGTCTTGTGTTGTGCTGCTTATATTTATTAAGCATTTAAATTAGAATCAAGCCCAATTGGATTGGGGTATTTACACGAAGGTTTTTTAGTCCAGATGAGCAGTCAATCCAATTACTAAAGGATTATTTGGTTTCATGTAAACATAGCCAGTGGGATAAATAACATGAATGTTCTGACATGTGTCTGTGTATATATTTAATGTGTGAACAAATGAAAGTTCTGTCATCATTTACTCACCCTATACTTGTTTAAAACATTTATGAGTTTCTTTCTTCTGTTGAACACAAAAGAAGATATTTGAAGAAAGCTGGAAACCTGTAACCATTGACTTCAGTACTATTTGTTTTTCCTTATACGGAAGTCAATGGTTACAGGTTTCCAGCTTTCATCGAAATAACTTCTTTAGTGTTCAACAGAAGAAAGAATCTCATAAAAGTATGGAAACAGTTTAGGGAGAGTAAACAGTGAGTAAATGTTCTTTTTTGGGTGAACTATGTCTTTAAGTTAAAATTATTACAATTATTTTACTGCCTGAAGAACTTTTAATTAATTCTAAAGGTTGGTACATTAACATCCTGATTTCTGATTCCAATGCTCAGGTGTGTAGCGAATATAAAACGAAATGTGTAAATAAAGAAAAAGAATACCTTTAAAGTGTTGTAGAGTCCTTTAAGAGCAAGAGAGAGCACCCAGGTGGCCTCCACGGCGTCCTGTGCGCTGCTCTCCACCCCGGCCTGCAGCAGGAAACTCACGATGGAGGAGAAGTTCTTCAGGTAGTGGCTCAGGTGGGCAGAGCTCGGAGACACAGCCTGACTCTCGTGAGACTCCAAATCATTCCTGCTGCTGCTCTCATGGGCCTGGACTAACTGGTAGTCTTTCACTGAGAGGAACAATTGTAGACAACAAGTGTCACATTAATACACTTTCTTATTATTGCTTGATTTGCCATTCACGTGATGTACAGTACAGGCATTTCAGGAAATAAAAGCTGTAATGCTGGGTTCACACTAAATGAGAATTTAAATTAGTGCAAGTAAATTAGATACGAAGTGAATTCAAATGCACAAATAGAGGCAAATTCTGCTTGCGCGAATGACAAATTACAACAAATATGTGTAAGTCGGCTAAATCGTGTCTTCAAACTTCAAACAATTTAACTGGTGAAAAACATCCCGAGAGTAATCTAAAGACAGTCATGCAATTAATGCATTCTCTTTGCGTTTGGTGTAAACCCAACATAAGAATCCATTAAATGAAAGAAGTCAAAATTTTAAGATATTGATCACACAAAAATGAAAAATGACAATTTTTATGTTTGGCTAAACTATTGCTTTCATGTTTAAAATATGTCATTTTTAAAAGGCATTACCAAATCTAAAAAAAAAAGATGACCAGTACAATCCACAATCCTACAGGTTTTCAGTGGATGATTGACATAATTGAAATTTGAAAAACAGTTTGAACACACAAAAAAGCATGCATTATTTTTTTAAGCACATGACTGTTTTACTACTGAGAAATGAGCAATGTGGCCAAATATTTGCTCTGTTATCTTTAAAGCCTTAGAAGCTAGTATGTTTACTTAAGATGCACAAAAAATGGGCAACAAGAGTGTAAAGCAACCACACCCTTTATAAATGAAGGTGTGTGTATATGTGTCTATGACAGTCATGGGATTTTTAAACTGGCTGCCAGTGCTGGTATTTTTACAGCTGAGACTATCTGACAGATGAGTAAAGAACTTGCTGACAGCTATTATCACACCTGTTCTCCTCTTGCGAGTCTTGACGTCCACCACAGCAGCTCGGTTCTTCTCTGTGAAGTGTTTAAGCAGAATCATGTTGTGCTGTTCGTTGGCGTTATCGATGAACACAGCCTGAGTCCCCATACACAGCACCTGCAATCAGGGTTAAAACAGGAGTTTAGAGAATGATGATAATCCAGGGTTAAGCACGGTGTGAATTTTCAATGGTTTTAGTGCACCTCAGGGAAGCCCACGAGCACCAGCAGTGTGAAGAGGTTTGTTCTCTTAAGATCTTGTGGTAATTGCAGGATGCAGTGATCAGTAAAAGATGCCACAACAGTGCACCACTGGGAAGAAACATTCAGGTTTCGCAGTATGTCCGCCACCGAGCAGGCCCAGTCCAGACCAATACGACTGTAATAATGAAAAGACAGATGATGGGTACAGTCGTTTAAATTCACAGCTGTTATATGAAACATATAATTTTGTGCAATAAAAAAATAAAAATAAAATACAATAAAGTCCAACCAGTCTGTTTTTATTATCACCAAGTTAGTAGTTTTACATGAATAGTTTGGTTTGTTCATTAATTCCTTTTATTTTTATATTTTCTGTTTTCATTTTAATTATACTAAATTATATTTTAGTTATTTAGCTACATGTTAGCAATTTAGTTATGTTGTTGTCATTTTTATTGTCTTTACATTTCTTTAGTTTTTAAAGATTCGTTTTTATACATACATTTTTTTATTTTAACTGTGGTTATTTAGTTATTATGCAATTAAAATGAGAAATATTTCTTTGGTAACTAATTGATTTAAAAATACATTTTTATATAATAAATTCATCTGTAATATGCTGTTTTTTGATCTCACTCACTCACTCACTCACTCACTCACTCACTCACTCACTAAACATTATCTAATAGTAATGAAAATATAGTAAAATTATTAGCCCTCCTATGAAATGTTAATTCTTTTTCAAATATTTCCCAAGTAATGTTTAACAGATCAAGGGAAATTTTACAGTATTTGCTGTAATATTTTTTTTCTTCCGGGGAAAGTCTTATTTCTTATAGTTTGGCAGGAATAAAAATAAATTTGAAATTTTTAACGATTTTTTTTACCCAGATTTGTTACAGAATAAATCACTGTTGTCTAATGACATGCCTATTTAACCTAACTTGCCTAGTTAAGCCAATTCAAGCCTTTAATAAATACTAGAATCTTGCAAAAACTAGTAAGATATTATGTACTGCTATCATGGCAAGACTAATAAAATGAGCCAATAAAACTATTATGCAGAATTGAATGTATTCTTTCTAATTAACGGTATGAATGACTCCAAATATTAAACAAACTCCAACACAAAACAATACTAAGCATCAACACATTAATTAAGTGCTATACGGTCAGTTTTACAATTTGTAACCAGGAATCAGCTCAATCTCCCTATTCAAGTCAAACACATTTTTTTAACCATATGTTGAACATCCCATCACACCATACCTGTCCAGACACACAGCTCCCAGACTGAAGAGCAATTGTGTGGTCTTCCAGCCAGCGACATCAAGTGCTGCTCCGTCACCAAGGGTAAGCAGCTCAAATTTGTCCGTCAGAGCCTCAGTCACAGCTGCATCAGCCTCAGCAGGGCAGATCCTCAACAGAAGCTGTCCCAGAAGACCCAGGGTCAGGTGATACGTCTCGTTCAGACAGCCAGCATTGGAGATCACCACTCTGAACAGCAGAGGCAGGATGGGGCTCAGGCTGGACAACGACAGCGGGCTGCCCTATAGCACATTAATCACATGCGTATATTATCAATGCAAGTTTATAGAGAGGTATAACATCACTGAGAGACAAAAGATTTCAGGCTATTTATTAATTTTTTCAACTATTCTCTAACTATTCTGGAAGCTTGTTGTTACCGGTTTGGTTGCAGGTAACATGGCTGCCAGCAATCCCAGAATCCTCTCCCTGGAGCATTCGGCAAACACATGCTCCTGCAGCGGCCCCCGGGCTGTCTTTTCCTCCTGTTCTTTATATGCATCCAAGTTCTCCGAAGTAGGAGACGTGATGGTGTCTCCACTTGATTCAGAACCTGAGACAGAAGAAGAAGAAAAAAAAAAAGACTTAAAATGCATAAATTGCAAAACACAAATATATACATAATATTTAAAGTGCTTAGCATAAATAAGTACACCCCTCACAGATCTCTCTTTTCAATGTATATTTTCTATAGAATGCTTTACAATAATATATTTGTTCATGTCCATTAGATTAGTCAGTAAAAAACTTAAGATAAGAGTCCAAAAATTAGTACAACCAAATTAATATGTTGGGGGAAAAATATTAAACAAAATTTTATTAAACATGAAAAATCAAGAGAAACATTCAAAATATAACATTTTGTCATTTGTTTGAATTTAAATATATAATATTTTTTATTCCTAAACAAGTTAGGTGACCAAACTCTTATTTTAATAGAAATAACGGTTAAATAAAAATTATTATTGATAATATTAATTATTATTGATAAGAATAAGTTATTATTATTGGCTATATTCACAGAGAAATTAATAAAAATATTCATTTTCAAAAGGGGGTGTACTCATTTATGCTGAGCACTGTACATATATAGTACTGTGTTAGAGTTCGAAACTGTTGTTTTAATAGTCATCTATATTTATGTTTTGGTCTCTTCGTAAAGACGTGCAAAGCACAAAGTCATTTGTTTTCAGAATAAAAATAATTTGCCTCAGGCAATCCAAGATATAGGTGACTATTTTTGTAAAAACATTTTAAAAAGCACTTTGGGAGTCGCATAAACATATACAGGCAAAACCAAATCAAGTGGCTCCTGATGACACACTTAAGTCTTCCACATCAATCAATCTGTGCAAAAAGCTCAACATTACTTGTGACCATAGACCACAAAACAAGTCACACGGCTAATTTTTTGGGGGGAAATTATACATTATCTGAAAGCTAAATGAATAAGCTTTACATTGATGTCGGTTTGTTAGAATAGAGCAATATCTATTGAAATTCTAGAATCTGAAGGGTTCAAAAAATCTAAATACTGTCAAATTAAGTTATTAGTAATGCATATTACACAAAAAACAAAAAACGAATGATTTTTGGCATAAAACAAAAATGTATAATTTTGACTCATGCAGTGTATTTTGTATATTATTCATTTTGTATATTATTCATGCAACATAAGACAACCTTAAGAGCTAATTTTCCATTTTGATTAAATTTGATTCAATAGTGGCTGAATGGCATTTTATGACTAACCGAAGCCCACAGCTTTAGCTAAATATGTTATTTTAATGTTATACAGAGGAGAAAAGTCACCTACAGCTTAGATGAGGGTAAATTAAAAGCAAGTTTCCTCATTTTTATGTAAACTATCCATTTACAGAAAAATAAAGACAAATACTGAGAGTTCACCTCTGACTCCGGGGGACAGTGTGTCTTCACTCGACACTGAGGGAGTCTGACTAGCACAGGATGAGTCTGAGGTGTCCTGAGAGACCAGCTTCCTTCTCCTCCTCTCATCACCTTCTCCTCCTCCCTAAAGAGAGATTATTTTTTGAGAAGGATATTTTTTTAATCTTTATACATAAACCTTTAAGGCCAAGCACACTTTTGCTGACTGCAGTCAAGGTATGTATTAGTATTGTTTGTTTGTGCAGTGACTGACTCTGTCTCTGGGCAGCGGAGGAGAGCAGATGGCGGTTGTGCTGCTAGGTAAAGAAGAGGTGTCTGTGCTACTGATGTCCTGAGATGAGCCTGCCGTCGCGGGACACAGTTCACTCTCTGTGGCCGATTCGTTCGAAGAAAGCAGAGACAACAGAGCAGAGGCTCGCAAACCTACAGGAAAAAACAGCAAGCATGACATATCGCATTAAAATCACTTCAATTGCTACATTACTGTGCATGTAAAAAAAAAAAAAAAAAAAAGCTTATTGAACACCTTGTTGTCCCAGTTTACATGCAAACCAATAACCTACCAATGCAAGTAAACTGTATTTATAAAACTTTATTAATCATTTTATTTCCTAATAGTGACATCAAAACGTAATAATTTGTGTATCTAATATTTAAATTTGATACGTTGGCTATCATGTTTAATAAACCACCAAACACAGAAGAAGAGTAATGCAACATGTCAGCGGAACTTTTACAGCTCATATATTGTATTATCCTGTCAAGAAGAAACGTTATGATTGAAGCATGTCTACTTGCATAAGATCAAAACACATTCTTATAATTATTTGGGTTTAAAAAAGCACCTGAGATTGCGGTAGATTTTTTTTTGCTTCACTGCTAATTATTGTCTCAGCCAAGATGCACTTTAAATCTGCAGTAAGTATGCATGCATGTGTATGTGTGCACTTCAATTAATCGACAGAAAACAGGTTAACACGTTTACATGACAGTGTGCATTGTGGGCTTATTAAAGAATTAGTTCACCCAAAAAATGAAAATCCCTCAAGTCTGTCCAATCCCCTTCGTTCATCATCAGAACACATATGAAGAGCTCTCTGCCCCTTCATATACAGTAAGAGTCCTGAGACATTCAAAGTTTACAAAAGAAACCAAAACTTTTAAAAACTCCATGTGACTTCAGTGGTTCATCTTCTCATACAAAGCTCCAAGTACACCTTTGTGAGCCAAAAAACAAACAAACAAACAAACTAAAAATAACTTTGTGGGCTTTGTCAGATCAGGGTGTGTGTTTTTTTTTGTGTCAGGCCAGGGAGTGTGTTTACTACAGGGAATATGATGCTTGTGTGTTGCGCTGCTGAATCTAATGACAATACATTGTACTCCCCATAGTAAATGCATACCCTGACCTGAAATGAAAGAGAAGATATAGGCAAACAAAGTCATTTATTTATTTACAGGTTTTTTGGCGAACAAAAGTATTCTTGAAACTTCGTATGAATACAATTGAACCACTGAAGTCAAATGGAACGTTTTAAAAACGTTTTGGTTCCTCTCCTGGACTTTGAATGTCTTGGACCCTTACTATGTCTAAAGGGTCGGAGAGCTTTTGTATTTCATCTAAAATACCTTTATTTGTGTTCTGAAGATGAATGAGGGTTTCGAGGAAATGGAACAACATGAGTGTGAGTAATTAATGACAGAATTTTCTTTTTTTTGGGTGAACTAACCTTTTTTTAAGCACATTCCTGTAAATGCCCTCACTGACTTCCTTTACAAACGTGTTGATTACCTTTCCCAGTCTGTCCCTTCAGCAGGCACTCTTTGATGATGTCAAAGCACTGGGTCTGCAGAGCACTGGCATTACCCAGTGTGACATCATCCAGAGACTCTCCGTCCTGTGCTTTCTCGCTGATCAGCTCAGAGGTGAACAAGGCGAGAGCGGCAAAGAGAAGCCAAGAGTAGTTATGGATGTAGGGCTGGATGAGTCTGTGGCGGTCACTGATGCGGATGGTGACCATTGGGTATACGGTGATACGGTGGGTGGGCAAATGGCTGGAGACAGAGAAAGAGAAAAAAATTCTATGAACATGACATATAGTATCACATATAGCAATAATTATACATAGGTAAAAAACAAAACAAAAGGGGTTTTCTAGAATCAAAACAATGTGTAATGCAGCATTAATTGAGTTATTTCACTTACATTAAATGCACTTACATTTGTTCTGTGTTTTTTTCTAAGCAACAAAACTACCAGATATTTTCATTTTAAACTGCAGTAGACACAACCTAAATGTTTGCACAACATCTGTTTTGTGCTTTGAAAAGTGCCCTTATAAACACACACAAAATACTTTTAAATATTTCCAGATTTATTTTCTCCTTCACTACTATTTAATAATGATTACTCTGTTTATTTATTTTTTTATTAATATTTTTTATTATCTTTTTTCTTCTTTGATGTTACCCAACATATTTAAAGTAGTTAAAATATTTTTTAGCAAACAGATGCGTAGCACTGAACTGAGCTGTTTTTGCCATGCAAAGAAAAAGAACTTCAAGCTCTTTTGTGTAAAATGTTGCTTGCTCTAGACTTGCTGACAATGGAATGAGTGGCCATGATCAATGAAGTAAGTTTAAATACTCGTATTTAATAAACAATGCATTCACTCACAATGGAGTGATGCTTCTTAACTTGGCTTGGTTAAAAAACTAAACTCAATTTGAGTAAACTGGTTGCCATTAGCACAATTTTTTAAAACTTAAATATCTACATTAGGAAAAAACTCATTATTTCTAGTTTAAAAAAATGTAGAATCAAGCGTTATTCAAAAATTCAAAGTCTGCTAGCAGTGTCTTCTCACTTGTTGAGCGTGTATTACCTGTCTGGGTATTTTTTGGCATTGTAACAGCCAAAGCAGAGATCGAAGTCCTCACAGACATTACAGTTGATCCTGCTGCCCACGATGAGGCCCTGGCAGTGGTCACAGGCATACTCCATGTTCACCATCTCATGGTCATCCTCGTGGCCTTCTGGTTTAGCACCGCCTGGATAAGAAGAACAGAACTGTTCAAAAACACTCACTCCACCCAAGCAAAAATGTGTAAGAAATGTACTGCTGCTATAAATTCATTGTGTATTGTCTAATGTAATAAATAAAGAGAAATAATGCTTCATTGGAATGTATACATAACTAAAGCCATGGTCATATGTGAGGGTGTGACTCACTGAGGAAGCAGGTCTTGCACAGGTCCATGTCTGTGCACTGTAGACAGCGATATCGATGCCATGGTGCGATCCGCTCACAGCCGTCACATGAAATCTCCACATTCAGCAGGTCACAGTAGCGTGCAATGAACATGTGCATCTAAAAAGAACCAAAGGTCAGCAAATAAGCACCAAAATCTCTTATTCTTTTATATATTTTAATAAACACAGATTATTAACCCTTGTGTACAATGACATTTATTGAATGCAGAGCCATGACAGCATATAATTATGCATTCTTGATTGTAGGTGGTTTTCCCCATTGGGAAGAGGTAAAATGTGTAATTTTGTGTAAATCATCATTTGGCAACATTAACCCTTTAGATAGACCTGTGCAAAATTTTTTGGCTTCTATATGGCGTTATATGGAGTAAAACGGAAGATTATAGTGTGTGTAACCACTTCCCAAAAGGGAAAACCAGCAAAACAATCAAAAACGCATGATTATATGATGGCTTTGCAATCAAAAAAATGTCATTATAATAGAAGTCAATGGGGCAAAAACAGCCACGAGCATAACGAAAGAGTAGTAAATTTGCCCAGAGTGTTTTATTGAATTTTTTTATATTTTCAAAGCATTTTCCCAAAATATGTGTCAAAATAAGATTTGTCACCAAAAATCTATCCATTTGCTGAAAAAAAACTGAGAAAGTTGTCAAATTAATTAAAACTCAAAATCCCCCCAGAGTGGATGAAAACATCCCCAACAGCACACAAGGATTAAAAAATAAGTTGTTTTATATTAAATTTGATGTAAACACCAAAATGCGACACCTGGGTTCAACCTGCATTACTTTATTTTGATTGCGGTTTCCAATATCTTGGTAAAATATGGCTGTGCTTTTGCAGAGAACAAAAACTCTGCAAACAGTTAACAGTCAATTTCATATTCTGAGACTAAAGTCAATCCAAATATTTACTCTGCCTGAACAAAGTGAACTTAGCATCTCATGATTATTAGGCATTAATGTGGTGCTGACATTTGCTTGTGTTTGAAGATTAAACAAAGTAAGAAGGTTTGCAGTGACATGTTCAAAAAACATGACATGAATAAATAATAGTCCTATACCTAGAATTTAGTTTTGTCCTTATTTATCTGACATGTTATTTAATTGCATCCATTATTTAAAGAAAATGTAATTATAAGTATGGACTTAGTTGGTCTTTTGTGATATTGAATTTTATTGTGCAGAGACTTTATTTGCTATATGTTATACCTTTCTCTTGTCCTCCACAGAGGCCTGGCTGATTTTGTCAAACCATTTTTCAAACATGCCGTCCAAACACTCATCCATCCATTCACAGTTCCTCTCGTAGTCAGCGATCTCATCCTCCTCTGTCCACTGACTACAACAACATGTCACATGGAGAAAAGGACAGATGACAAGCCAAATAAAGCATTCCATACAATTAAGCCTAGCTTGTGACAGCAGGATTATGTGCAGATTAAACACCATTAACAGCGTCAGTTATACAAGAATCAAAAAACATCTCACCAAGATGTTTTCACAGGAACAATTAACAATTTCAAGTAAGAAGTTCACAAATAATTACATGTCTGTAACCTATTTTCTCCTTTTTTATACTCAAGTCTCCATTATATTATTTTATGATGCCAAGTTTGCTTTATGATACTCTTTTTTTATTGCCTTTTTCTCCTTTATCACATACTTAGAAACTGTTTTGTGATAAATGCAATATTGTGACAGAAATGTGTTGATTTGTGACAAAGGAATGTCTTAAAAACTCAATGGAGTCTGGGTTTTACGCAGTAGCTCATTTTGGTATAGTGTTTAAAAATGTCAGGTTTGTTTTATCAATTTCAAATTTGTTTTTTATTATAATGTTTATAACAGTGAATATTCTATAACATTTTATTTTTTAAATGCTTGATCTTCAGCAAAAATCTGCATGAGTCTTCTTAAAATAAGGTCAACTGATGTCTGGATTCAAAAGGATTTAAGAATTATAACCATTTAAGTTTGTACAGTGCAATTTCACATCTGACCAACAAAATTAGGTAAAAATAAATAAATAAATACCAGTTTTTTTATATATGCATTGCATTTTTGTATTTTACATTTTAATATATGTATTACATTTTTTACAGCCCTAGCCCAATGTATGGGCTCTGATCCCTGAAGCTAAGTCCCATACCTGATAGCAATGTCGTGCACACTGATGTTTTCCTGGGACATGGTGAGCAGAAGATCCGGCAGTTTAATATCAAGAAACAGCGACAAATCTTCTGCTTCCCAGCTCATGTCCAGCAAATGTAGCAGACAAGTCTGAACGCATGATAGTGCAGGCAGCAGAACCCTGAGGATACACACATAATGAATATTATACATGCAGAAGAAACAGCTGTAGGGTATAAAAAAGATTATCAGATTTTGTCATGATTTAAAAAAATTTACTTTGTAAGTCACTTTAAAAAATGCATCTGCTAAATTATTAAACGGAAAAGTAAATATATTAATAGTGTTATTAGCAATTTCTGAAGAACGCACTTGTTTCAAATCACATTTAAACATCAACTCTGCAATGTATATTGTAGCTCGAATGCTTAAAAATGGGTGAGAGAACTCACTTCTCGTTCATTGCACTGAAGCCTTGCACGGCTTCAACTAGCATGAGAACCAGCTGATGATACGAGTGTCTGACCCGTTCCCTCATCTCCTGCCCACTGCCCACCAGCTGAGAAAAGTAGCTGAGAAAGACAGATAAAGTTAAATGTGATATAATGATTTGGGACAGTACTCTGACATTAGAAAAATCCACATTTGGATTACATACTTGGTGAAATCTTTCTGGCAAGCCAAGAGCTCCTGGAGAAACAAAATACAGGGTGCCTGGAAGAGGTGTGGTTTGCCCAGGGCGAGAATACATTGCTGCACGAGCTCCAGCACCTCACACACACTCACAGCCTGAGCCTTCTTCAGAGCCAGAGTCTGAAGAACACTGAGCAAACACACACACAATTACTGAAGAATGATCGTTTTGCAAGTGTCTATTTCAGAGTACATTGTGTGTGTGAATGTGTGCGTGTGTGTGCGTGTGTGCGCGCACTGCAAAAAAATGCTTTTCTTACTTAGAGTTATTGTTTTCTTTCTAGTCCAAATATCTAAAATATCATTTTCTAGACAAGCAATACATATTGTACAGTATTTTATAAATATTGGCTTTGTCATAAGATTGTTATGTTTAACCCATTGGCAGATTATTTTGCTTGTTTTAAGGAAAAACTCACTTAATTTTGACATTATTTGACTTAACATTGTTTCTGAAAAGAAGACTTTCTTGTCTAGAAAATGCTTCTTGATTTAAGAATTTTTAGATATTTAGACAAGAAACAAGACAAGAAAATAATTTTTTGCAGTGTGTGTTTGTGTATCAGAAATGTGTATTATAACATGGGTATTACAAGGAGAAACTGAATTATGTGGACATTGCTGATGTCCCCATTTTACAAAAGCCTTATAAATCAGATAAAATTTGTTATTTTTCAGAAAGTAAAACTGTACACAGTTCCCTGTGAGGGCTGGGTTTAGGGATAGGGTATGCCAATTGAAAATACAGTTTGTACTGTATAGAAACAATGGAAACCTACACTGTAAAAAACAATGCAGGGTTCCACACAATTCATTCATGTTGTCCCAACACTAATTGATTAAGTTTACATAACAAATTTAATGGATGGAACATAAAAATTTTTTTGTTTTCACCCAAAGAATCTCTAGAATTGTATTGTTTAAGGTCATTTTAAATAAATAAATAGTTTGAACAAGCAGCATAAATAATTTTTATGAATGTATGGACTGTCCCCACAATTCACAAAAACAAATCTGTGTGTGTGTCTGTGTGAGAGGGAGGTCAGGGACAGAAATGAGCTCCAGTGTGTCAGAGCAAAACTAATTAATATGGTCAAAACCAAGATTTAGATTCTAAGGGTAATTTCTGTGGTTATAAATGAACATAAAAACAGTTTCTGGAGTATTTTTGCACTTACCCAATGCACCTTTAAAAAAATCTTATTTACGACACTGACTAAATGTGAAATAAAGCTTAGAATTATTTTATATTATTAATATACTTTTTATTTTTTTTTATATTCAACAGATTTTGATACACAAATAATGTTTCCAAATACAAATAATATTTCAGCAGATTTAGCCTATAATTTTAATCAAGCAGGTCAAATCAGAAAATTTAGCAAACAAGTTCTAAGGGTTGCTTTTAAAATACTTTGACGGTCATCACCATTGTCACTTTTGGACCCCCTGGTCACTAAATTTGTGGAAAAGAGCCAACACCACACCCAGTTTTGTTTTACAGTGTGTCAGAAAGTCATATGAAATAAGCATGACACAAACACAAGGAAACTCAATTTTAAACTTGTGCATTTCTCTTTAAATATATGCATCAAAATCTGTTGAATCACACAGTACCATGAATCTAGCTACTGATAACATGAGATGAAAAACTCGTACCTGCTCTCATTAATGACCATGTCTTTCATAAAGCTGAGAATGTGTTTGAGGATTGGGAAGCGCTCTTTAACAGGTGGCGCCATGCGAGGTTCCTCCATAGATCGTAAGGAAAGGAGCCTCAAGCGTCCCCGGCTGAACGGTGCTTTGCGCGGGAAGACTAACGGGGACAGAGGCTCTCCTGTTTGGGACTGAAGACTTTCTGAGGAGCCCGTGGCACCCTGAGAACTGATGCTGCCAGACGCTCCAGCATCACCTGAAGCAGAGAAACCCTGGTCCTGTGTCTGCTCACGAGAAGCAGTCACAGGGGACGTCACTGCTTCTGCTCCATCAGGGGTCTGGGAGATGGAGAGAGAGGGACTGGGTTGGAAATCTCCTTCTGAGGTGGAAACAGAGCAGAGAAGAGGAGCAGCATCTTCAGGTCTGGAAGGCTCTTGTTCCTGAGGTGCAGAGATTCCTCCACTTGGGCTGAACTGGAAGAGGAACAAACTTCTGCTGATGCAAACTTCAGCTGTAAAGAGAGTGAGAAAATGAGGTTACACATTATTCTGATGGTGCTCTTTAGACATTTGGTTCAATAAGTAGCTGAAACTACAAGTCAACTACCAGTCATTACAGTATACAGTAGTCAACATTTGAAG
>CAIGQV010016645.1:8270630-8288874 GCA_903798115.1 Danio jaintianensis
CTTCAAATGTTGACTACTGTAGTATAGAATAGTGTAGTATATATAGTAGAGAGTTATGGTTGGTACAAGAAGTTACAAGTGTATGTATTTATTTATGATTAAATGACATGTCAGAAACAATGGCTATATTCATGTGAAACCAGTTCATATAAAAGTACAATAATTAACCATTTTTGTTTGAAGAAATTTGTCTTTTAATTCTAGGGATAATTGCAAATACCTCTGGAAGCACTTGAAAAATTTTAGACCTTGTTTACATCAATATTTGTATATTTGAATGGAAAGACTTAAAAGATATTCCAGAGGTATTTGAAAATTCATTCATACACAAAAACGTATTTTCTTCAATATTTACCAAGTGATTCCATTGTAACCTCGTTCTGTCCTTCATCTTTTTCCTCAACTCCATTCATTTTACCCATAAGGTAGCGCTGTTTCATCTCCAACTACCAAAACAGATCAAAATACAGAGGTAAATACAAGTCAAATATTATGTTACTTTAAAAGCTAAAGTCGAAAGCCATACTAACCATCCATGTTCTGATGCCATCCGCGAGAGTGTAGACCTGCACAAGATCCTCACTGAGACCACTCTGACCATTTTTAGCAACTAATAAATGGGAAAAGGAAAAATGAAATGTAGTCACTGTTATCAACATGTGTGACCAACAAACTGACCTGTTCATACAAACATCTTACAGAAGTAGATATTGTTGGTACCAAAGCAGTCAAGATTAGTACGGCTTAGCATTATGACATAATCAGACAGCATTTCTCCCTTAAAACAAGTCCACAAATTGTGACTAAACATCTTTAATTGTACTAAAGAAGACAAACATTCATAAATAAATGAGACCACAAAATGGGACCACAAAACAATTAAACTAGCTGTTGATCAGATAAAAATATATGCATAAATGAAACTTGCAAGTCTATTAATTTTAAATTTAAGACTGTAAATAATTAGTTTTTACCACCCTAAAAATGTGAAATGCGATTCTTTTATTCCAAAAGCAATTTGTATAATTCTTAAATTAAAATTCAAAGCATACGGAAAACGTACACAAAAACACATTTGTATAAATGTTGAATGAGACCAACATGCAAGTATTTCTAAAATACATCTCTCAAAATGCTACTTTCAATTTTGCTCTAAATAAAACTATATTTAATGTATAATAATATGTCTGCTTTATATTTATAATTTACAAAATGTATTATTTGTTTCGATTTATTTCTGTTCATAATGAATATTTGTTTCAAACTAAAATTCACGTTTATAATTTTTATAAACATAACTAGCTACAATTAGCCAATTATACATTCAATGATATTGTGACCCAATGCAATTTATTGATGTAATATATTTTCCTGAAGATACAGCAATCAAATATGTCTATATGTGTGTATGTTATATGGTAATTACTCTCATTAACATATTAAATATGATTATTACAAAATAATTAATTTGTAATAAATTATAATTGCATACCAGTTACATTTTAAACACTGTGTTTGCTCTTGTGACTCTGTTTAAAACTCTTGAATTACCGAAGCTCTTCAGACAGTAGTGAAGTGCGGGTGTGTGATAAACCATGGCCGCCCAGATGGCATTAACAGCCTGGTCCACTTTCAAGCCTGAAGCAATCTCGTTTCTGATCAACTGCTTCTTGCAGTTCACCAAAAGGGCCCTCATGAGCTCTGTTCTGCCATCAGAAGAATCCTGGAAAGGATCCCAGCGGGCAAATTCCTTCAGGAACTCCACCAGCTCATCTCCTAGAGGGGCCGGATCTTCCTGCAGGAAGACAAATCGCACAGGTTGCACAAACGCAATTAGACTGTTTTAGACTGAAACACATAGACATATAGTCAAAATCTTAGTGTAAATCACCTGGCTGGCGTTTGGACTGGTCAGAGCTAACTTTTTTTCTTCAGGAAGGCCGCTTAGTCCATGTCTGAACACAGGCTTCCACAGAGGACATGACAGGATGTGATTCATCAAGGTTGCAGGTAATTCCTTCACACCGCGGATCTCTTTAAAACAAAAACATAAAATGACAGTTTTCAACTAAATGCAATGCATAATATGACAAGATTATTGTCATGTTTTTTCTATTATACAAATAATCAAATGTGAGTAAAAATTGGCTTGAAGATTGGCTTGAATCAAATTGCTGTGTTGTGTTGTATTTATTTAAATATAGAATCTGCATGTGAAGCTGTGATCTTTACATATAAACCGCTCATAATAACAGTGTTTTCACTGTCCAGAAGTGGCTCGGGTGCAGTAAATAATTCAAATGAATTATATTCCTGAAAACGCTGCGAGCTTGCATTACTTATAATGTGCACAAGAAAACATCCGCCAATAAAAATAAATTGCAATTAAATGTTTCTCCTAAATAAGTTCTGACTGTCTTTCTAAATGGACAATAAATTAAGTGTGTGGCAGGTGTGGCAAAATGTTTGTTTTAAGTAGTGAATTTGGTCTATGCATTTGTACTGAAAGTCATTTACGATTTTTTTTGAAAAAAGAGAACACATTTATAAAAAGAAACCTTTTCAGATTAATAGATTATCAGTGTGCCCCCTCACCGTATGGTGATTTTAAAGCCATGGTGCGGGACGCCAGACGGCCCATCAGCCTGGACACAAGCAGCTGCAGGTCTGAGGTCCAGGACACAGTGACGTCCGGCAGGCCATATGCTGTCACAGTGAACTTATAACCCCATTCATTATTACTGCTGTCAGAGTGAAACAGAAACTGCAGCTGGGGACCTGCTTTAAACGTCACTTTCTAAAAGAAAAAAAATATGTGTTACGTTTTTCTTCTTCAAAGATACCAGATTGAAACAAAGATATATGCAAGGAGGAAGTATTTTTAATAACAGCCTTTTTAAAGGGATAGTTTATGCAAAATTTACAATTCTGTCATCATTTACCCACTCTTTACTTGTTCCAAACCGATTTCACTTTCTTCATCTGTTGAACACGAAAGAAAATGTTTTGAAGAAAGCTTTAAACCTGTAATTATTGACATCCTTAGTATTTGTTTTTCCTTCTATGGAAGTTAATGGTTACAGGTTTCTAGATTTCTTCAAAATATCTTCTTTTGTGTTCAACGGAATAAACAAACTTATAAGAACCACTTGAGGATGAGTAAGTAGTGAGTAAAAGTTCATTTTGCCTTCAACTATCTCTTTAATTGATTTTTATATAATTAATTAACACATTTAAATGACACCTATAGTAATAGTCCAGTAAAACTATTTCAGTACCTTTGGCCATTTCTCTGTGCCAACCTTCATATCATAGCGCACTTTCCCTCCTCTAGCATCAGTGAACTCCAGATAGTCATACCTACTCAAAAAAAAAATTGAGTGTAAATATAGCATATACTTCAGAGTTTAGATCAAAGTCAAGCCAGAAGATGTCTGTAACAGGAAAGCATGCATTATCGCCAGTCCTGTTATCACCAGAAGGTGTCAGTAGAGTTGTTCACACCTTTTCTCAGTCTCACAGCGAGCGTCAAACTCCACCTCAAAGGACGTGGCTCCGGGACAGACAAAGACGGTGGTCTCATGTCTGCTGTTCTCATAGTTATGAGGAGACTCCATCTGCCACGTCCTCAACACAACAGGCTGCTGAGGCTGCTGACAGCCCTCCAAATCAACCTGCAAATACACAAATAACAAATCACTATTATTATACAGCTTTTAGTAATTGTATTTTTTATGTCTATATGACTGTTTTCAATGCAAATTGTGTCAAATCAGCTTTCCAGAGAAAAAGAGAATAGTTGAAAATCAGCAATAATGTTTAGTCAGTGTGAAACCAATGTCATTGTTGAAGGAAGTGATTTACTGTAAAGAAACTGTTGTTGAACATCTGACCTTGGAGAAGATGTCATCTGTGTCACTAGACAGATTCTTCAGCAGGTCTGAAATGGGGTAAAATCTCTTGAGCAGCACACAGTGAGGAATATCCAGAGCACACAGCTCCAGGAGGAAGATTGTCTACAACAGGACACCGTACACATTTAATATATACATATACGTAGAAGCATGAATGAATATTTCTTTATACAGTGGGATAAAGTGGTCTGCTACCAGCTGTCTTGTTGCCATTGCGAGGATGGATCCACTGAGTTTCTTCATGATATCAGCTCCAGAAAAGCTCTTAGTAAGAGGATTCAGTATGTCTCTGGTGCCTGACAGGAACTGCTCCACATCTAACAGCCAAGAGAAACAGCACAAACATGTAAACACACTGACAAAACACAGCAAAACAAAAACACATGTGGGGTCGATAATATTACGCTGCATTTATTTGATCAAATTATAGTAGAAATTTTATAGTGTGGATTTTTTAAAGCTGAATTGTCAGCAGTTATTACTCCAGACTCACATAGTCCTTCAGAAATCATTCTAACATGCTGATCTGATCCTTAAGAAATGTCATTTAAATTGAAAATGTTTTATTTCTGCTTAATGCACTTCCTACATATGATTTTATAAAAAGGCAGAAATTGTGATAACTTTTGTCAAGACTCTTCGAAAAAAAAAAAAAGCATTTTCTTGAAAAATAAATCATATGTAATATTATAAATGTCAAATATTGCTTTAGAATAGTTTAAAATATCCTTAGGAATGTCTTTAATGTCACTTTTGATCAATTTACTGTGCCCTTGTACAATAAAACTATTAATATTAATTGTTAAAGTAGTGTGTTTATTGGTAAAACATATAAACATACATGATATACTGTGACATACTTTAAGTCAGCTGTCAAACAAAATGTGCACACCCCTAATCAAAACAAATATTTTAGCACAACATTTTCACAACAGATTTCAGACCGGACCATGATGCATGTTGAAGGGTTCTTTAAAAGCACTTTTGAAACCAAAAAAAGCACACTAACATTTGAGCAGGATTTCCCTGGCAAGATCAGCGGAGGTGGCCGTTCCTCCTTTGAGCTGCAGGAAGCACCAGGACAGCAAACTACCCTGTAGAGCCCAAAACAGAGATAGCAACACCCTCCAAATGGACCCTCCACTGGACTCTGACATCAGCACCTCACACTAAAAGAACAAAGAGCAGCATTTTTACATTAATGAACATCACATTTCTCCTCATCAAGACAGACAAGGGAAACTATTAATGAGCTGTAATAGAATACAGTAGAACAACATGAGATCATCAGCAGCATATGCCAGTTACTTGCAGGTTTTTGACTGCCAGTATGAGGAACACATACAGTACCTCTCTACTGGCCACAATGAGCAGCGTGTCCATGACGCTCAGGACAGGGGAGATGTCAAAGTCAGACAGGGCTCCTTTAGGGGGCAGCAGAAGAAGACCTTTTGGGTCCTGATCACTGCAAACATTGATAAGGACAAAAACAAAGGAGGGAAAAAAAAAAAAAAAAAAAAGAATACTAGTTTAAGCCAAGATGCAAATGCCTTTCTAAATTGTTTGTGTAGGCTTGTATTTTACAGTACAGTAAAAAGTTTTTAAAATGTTTCTGTCAACATTTTCAAAAAATTGTCACAACTCTTATCCTTTTGTTTAGTATTGTTTACTTTGGGCATTGCAGTTCAATTCAGATAATAATACAAATAATACAAAGTATGCTATACTGTAATATACTGTAAACCTGCATAATTTTTTGTTCACATTCACATTGTTCACATGTTTATTTCCCTCATTTAAAATGTAAAACACGTTTACAGATTAATATTTTTCTAATCCCTTAACTCTGTGGTAAATTTTTTGGAAATATAAACAGATGTTTCAATATACTGTTGACATATACATTATCTGTGAATTTATGTTTCAAGTTTTGGAATCCAAGTTGGAATTGCTCACTTTTTATTTGAATTTATGTGAATTTTTAGATATTGAGTTTTATGGATTTTCAGAGTATTTTTAAGGTCTAAACTAAAGAAAACATCTTTCTGATCTTTTCAAAATATCACTTTTAAGTTTCTTTTGTCGCACTGTAACAATTTGTGTCTGTAGATTTCAATCACAATACATATTTTTAAAGACTTTTCACAAAATTAGGTTTTCCTCCTGTTCTAAAGTTATAAACCTCCACGTCAGCAACACTTATATATTTCAGACTTTACAGTTTGATTCATATCTTTATTCTGAAGATTTTTACAGAAGTATATGTTCATACATGTGAAACTTTTTTTCTGGCTACTACTGAGTGACAAAAAGAGATCCTCAAAAATCCCGCTGTAAAAGCCTTTAAATGAAACAAGAATTCTGAACATGACCTCATCCAATGTTCATAATTTTTGTGCTAGAAATATATGCAGATTAGTGCATAATTAATTAAATAATATATAATTAGCATACTTAAACCAAACATGTTTAAACACCTGTAAAAACAAAAAATATTTGCAATTCTTACTGTAATCAATTAACTGTGGAAGTATGGCGATACATTTTACCCTATTAAAGGAAGAATACCTGAAGTAACTGCAGAGAGACTCAAACGTCAGCTTCACAGACTCAGGCTGATTCTCCTCAGTTATGTTTTTCTAAAAAAAAAAAAGCAGTCATAAAAAAACATGCTCATACAAAAGCAATTCACTAATAATACTGTTTCAGGCAAGGCAAGTACTCAACTCTCAGTGTCTTACCATCATGTGAAAGAGTTTGTCCCTCCGGCTCTGTTTGTCTGGGTAGAAGATGGCAGCTCCGTTGAGAATGGCTTTCACAGCTTCTTTCTTCAGAGCTTTTTCTGCTGCAGTCTCTCCTTCAGGCCCGTCCACCACTGCACAGCCCAAAATCTATGAGTTACTCTCTCTAACACCAGTCAAAACAAAAAAGCCTTTTCAGACTTCAATTTAGAATTATTAGAGGTTCAAATGAAGCATGAAACCCCATTGCATTTATTTTTATTATTATTATTACTATTATTATTATCATCATCATCATTAGGAAAATAAAAACCCAAGTATTTATATAGCAAATCTGGTTAGTTTCAATTCTGTTTTAAAGAAATACATTTTGGCTGGGAGTTTATAATAAATGCATCCTGTTGTTTTAGGCTTATTAATCAGTTTATCTGTTCTAAATGAAACTGTTAAATTTGAAGGAACTTTTCCAGAAAAAATCCTTTATTCAGGGGCTTGAAAATTTTTTTTATTATATATTTATATATATATATATATATATATATATATATATATATATATAATTCTGTTTACAAAGTGTGCATTAAATTCATCAAATTTGATGGCAGAGATATTTATGATGTTACAAGTGTTTTTTAATTCAAATAAATGGTATTTGGACTTCTTTTTAACAAATAATCATTAATTATCACTATTTCCAAAACCTGGATAAACATTTTTATAAGATCATTCATTGTAATCCAAAAACACATTCATAAGAAGAGGTGTTTTTTAAGCACCAAATAATTTCTGAAAGATCATGTCACACTAAAGATTGGAAATATGATGCTGAAAAGTTTTGCATCAATCGAAGAAAAAAAAAATCGCAATATTACTTTTTTTTACTGCATTTTCAAAATATTCATTCATTCATTCATTCATTTTTCTTCGGCTTAGTCCCTTTATTAATCAGGGGTTGCCACAGCGGAATGAATCGCCAACTTATCCAGCATATGCTTTACACAGCGGATGCCCTTTCAGCCACAACCCATCACTGGGAAACATCCATACACACTCATTCACAACGGACAATTTAGTTTATTCAATACACGTCTTTGGACTTTGGGGGAAACCGGAGCACCCAGAGGAAACCCACGCAAACACGGTGAGAACATGCAAACTCCACACAGAAATGCCAACTGACCCAGCCGAGGCTCGAACCAGCGACCTTCTTGCTGTGAGGCGACAGCGCTACCCACTGTGCCACCGCGCCGCCACATTTTCAAAATAATAGGTTTTTAAATAAATCCAGCCTTTGTGGGTATAAGAATCTTTGTTTAAATTTGTGGACTGCACTGCTAGTTGTAATAGCTGGATTAAAGTATTGCTCCACACATAAGAATCAAAGTTTAAACAGCAGCAAGACTTTAAAGATAAACTATTGTGGAGTGTCACATGTGTCCGAATAAGACAATAATATGATTAAGGTTTTTACAAGTTGCTTTTAGAATGTTTCTTTCATGTTCTCGTTTTACATGTTACAGTACATGGATGGATTAACATCATTACATCACCACGCTATCCAATGTTTCCTCCAAAGTTTCATGTAACTTGCCATGTTTTATTTAAAGTTTTTCAAAATAATTATGTTGAATATTTTGACAGTTCAGCAGTGTCACTTTTATTCAGCAACATTTCAAACTCTGAGGTGCTGAATGAGAGCATGAATCAAGAACTGATAGGAGAGAGTTGTTTTAGTGGAATTTCATGACACCCAATGGAAAGAAAACTTCTGCATTTCCCAGATAGCATTTGTAAAATTGTGTTGGTGATGAGGGTGTGATGAGTCTCCAGGAATTCACTGTGTGTGCCTTTGGAGATGAGGGTGTCTGTAGTTTAACCGGATTAAGGTGATCAAAAAATCTCTGTTTACATATTGGACTCTTAATCAGAGTATTGTCTTAATTGTATTAAAATCAAAGTATTGGCGTCCATGTAAACATACTGAGTGAGAGCATCATCTCAGAGCAGAGTCTCACCTTGACATAAGTGTCTACAGAGCTCTCCGACGGCTTCTGGAGGGTCCATGTCTGAGCTGCCAGAGGGCGATTCTGAGGCTGATGCTGAGAGATCTGATGGCTGGGACTCGGTCAGACTGGGCAACATTGGGAAGCAGTTCTGGAGCAGCTGAAGGAGGAGAACTCTTGTCTTTATGGCCTCTTCTCCTTCACTGAGAGTGCACAAACACACACAAACACACACACACACACACACACACACACACACACACACACACACACACACACACACACACACACACACACACACACACACACACACACACACACACACACACACACACACACACACACACACACACACACACACACACACACAAAAAAGAGATCCATTAGAACAGACAAAAACTGTTTAGTCAGCATATATTTTAAAAAAGGAGACTGGGCTGGACAATAAGACCAAATAATCTAAACCTTGACGGCCTCAAGTTCAATTATTGAAGGATTATTTTATTGTGAATTGTATTTTCCCCCTCAAAACGTTCATTAAAAGTTTGTACTGTAAACGCACTCATTGATTAAAAGTGAGGCATGTTTTTGAAAGAGCACATTTCTTACCTTTTAATATTATGATAATTGAAGGAAACACCATTTATGGTTACTTGTTGAATATTTCAAACAACTAAAAAAATCACATGACACACTAAAATTTGTCACGTTACTTCTAATATCATGCCGCGTTTTCTGTACATATAAATTGATCTGGCAGCTTTACTCACATGGATCTGAGTTTGCGGTAAAAGTCCCAGAACAGCAGCAGGTTGAGGTCACTGAAGTCCAGCAGGGTCTTCTGCTTGGACAGAGACACATCCTGTAACACAGGATTTACAGGTTCATTCTCTTTACAGATGTATGCAAAGTTGAATGAAAAATGCTTTACACAGAGTTGTTTTTTAAATAATTCAGGTCACAGTCATAGACATCTGGTGGGTGTACCATATCTCTGGTGAGCTGCTGGATGAAATAAAGAGTTTTCTTCATGAGCGTGAGACCCGTAACCAGACCAGAGTCACTTCCCTCGGCCTGAGCACTCAGATCCTCCACATCCTCCATCCGCTCTGAGTCTGGACACAAATAACCACTGAAAATCAACTGCTGGACCCCGAGCCGCTCCGCTGTCTCCTGCCGCGCACACAGGAACTTCACCATCAGATACTACAGAGACAGAGAAAGGGAAGGATGTTTAATCCCTATTATATTGAAAGGTTCTTTATCAAAAAGTAAACAAATAAATATTTTCGGAATTAAAATGAAGCTCTAATCAAAGCGTTTGCACATAAAGACAACTGGAGGAAATCATTTTGACTTGTCTTTTAAATCTTAAGGAATGTTTACAGATTGATACAAAGACAACCACACAAGAATCCCCACCAACAGATGGTGACAGGAAGACAGATTTGCTTTATTCTGAGCACAGGCTGCAGTTTTAAATGCCTGAGCTCTTTTAAAAACGATGGAGCCCTCAATATATATATATAGTCGAGCAACATTTTACATACAGCATGGTCTGTCTTTTTTTTTTTTACGTTTTACCAAAAGAGGGTTCAAGACCAAGCTGTTTTATTCCTGAATTCATGTTTTTGAATAAATTGTTTGATTCGATGACTCCATTTCGGATCCATTAAAAAAAAATGCTCCTTTGTTTCTTTTCTAAATGAATCAGTCCGTTCAAATGAGTTGTTTGAATAAATAGTTCAGTGAATCATTCATTAAGACAGTGATTTGCAGCCACCTACCTACTATTTGTGTCATATTTATTTATCCATAACAGGCCTAAACTAGCGAAAGTACTAGGGGTGGGAATTACCAGAGTCTCCACTATACAATATTATCATACAATATCATACAATAAAAACATTTCTCAGTTTTCACAACTATGATTTTTGCAAAGGAAGAAGTTTGAAAAAGAAAGAAAGTAAGAAAGAAAGAAAGAAAGAAAGAAAGAAAGATCCATACTTTTGACACTCTGCATTGCTGTAGCTTAATGTCCACGTCGTTCCAGTCCTCCTCCACCTCAAACCAGCCAATGGGCTCCTCCTCACTGCTCTCTGCAATCCTTGAGATGGAGTATGTGTGTGTGTTTGTGTGGTGAAGGGTACACAGGCAGATAACAGCAAGAGGTCAACAGAAAAATTCTCACTGAATTTACAGCCATCTTGGCCACACATACAAAGACCAAAATAAACTCTGACATGCACACTGACAATATCTTTTTACACTATTTCTCACTCATACACTTCTAAACAAACACTATGTAGAGGTCACATGGCTGCTTCCAATGAACAACAGGTAAATAAATTAATACGCAGCATTGGGTTAAGAAAAAAAACATACCTGTCTTGGACAAATTCTTTATAGTCTTTGTAGTCCCAGTTGTCATACGTCTTGAATCTCTTGAAATGTTTATCGGCATCAAACGCCTCGCAGTCATTGTAGGCAAACACCAAGCCACATTTAGCACCAATGGCTCCTTTACGCACCTGAGACAGAAAAACACATCAGTGGCAGTAAAACTGGTGTTGTGTTGCAAACAGAACATTTACATGACAACCATTCTAATTTCAGGTTTATAAAGAAGAGGTGTGACACAAAAATGCAAATCTCTGTATTTTATGGAATCTTTGCTTTGGTAAAATTTTTATTATTCATATTATTATTATTATTATTAATAATAATAATAATAATAATAAAAATAATAAATTTTATTTATAAAGCAATTCATGTTTAAAGTAAAATCTCAAAGTGCTAAAGAAAAAAAACATGATAAAAAAAAAAAAAAAAGTTCAATTCAGCCACCAACTAAGACTTACACAAAGACTAAAAAACTATTTAAACATTAAAAAGCTTTTTAAAAGCTTACATTAGCATTAATTAAAGAGTGTTTATTTATTTAGTTTATATATTTATTTATAACTGTTTGACCTAACATTCATTTTTGTTTGTTGAACTTGTATAAAATCTCACATTTGCAATCATGTTCATATTGATATTTAAGAAAAATGCACTCTTGCTTGGGTGATATTACATAACTAGATCATATTTAATAAATATAATATTTTTGCAAATTGAGAGACAAACATGTTAATATTACTTGCACATAATTAAAAAACATCTATTACCATAAAATTTCTGAATATAATATTGCAACCCCAAAAATTGAGCATAAAACACAAAAAGCTCAAGTGTATACAAAAGCTTCTCTCACTTTTATCTTGATTTGTGTGACCTGGAAGCAGCTCTGGTTTTCAGTGGACAAAATCACACTGGCTTTCCTCTTTCCGTTCTCTGTCAGAAAGCCTGCAGGTTTCAAATCAAAATATTCTAATTAAATACGGTATATTTTCACTATAGAGAACGTCATATAGCAACTTTTGCATTTAAAGCAGGTATTTTACAGTACTAGGTTATTTGTCTGTGACAAACACAACCACAATACCCATCCCTTCCCATATTTTAAAGCCAGAATCAGCTAATAATATTATGTATGGTCTGTGTACCATCTCCAGTGTTGGGCTCCGTCAGCATGTTTTCTGCACCAGACTTCTCCTCTTTACTCTTTACATCACATGCCATCAGATGAAGCTGGAGAGGTTTACCTACACACACACACACACAATACAATACAATACAGTAGGTTTAATCAGCTTATTCTTTTTACTGAAAATGTAGAGAAAAATGTAGAGGCTTACAACAACTTTAAACCTCTAGAGTTTTAAGTGGTTTTATCAACTAGTTTTTTTTTTCAAATGCTTCTGCTAAACTGTAATGAATAGCTTTTCAATATAGATAACCTTTTTAATTCATAGTTATTAGATATTTATAACACATATGTATTCATGTGGAATTGCAACTACGGTGGCACGGTGGCTCAGTGGTTAGTACTGTCGCCTCACAGCAAGAAGGTCACTGGTTTGAGTCCCGGCTGGGTTAGTTGGCATTTCTGTGTGGAGTGTCCACATTCCTCAGAGTGCTCCGGTTTCCCCCACAGTCCAAAGACATGCGGTATAGGTGAATTGGGTAAACAAAATTGGCCGTAGTGTAGGAGTGTGTGTGTGTGTGAATGCGAGAGTGTATGGGTGTTTCCCAGTGCTGGGTTGCGGCTGGAAGGGTATCTGTTGTAAAACATATGACGGAATAGTTGGCGGTCCATTCGCTGTGGCGACCCCTGTTAAATAAGGGACTAAGCCGAAGGAAAATGAATGAATGAATAGAACTGCAACTAAATTTTTTTTCAATTTGTAACAAAATTCATGACAACATAAACAACTAAAACAAATGTACAAGTGTACAGTGGCAGAGGATTAATATTTGTATTCATATTGTTAATTAAAATAAAAAGCATAATAAATTAAATATCTAAAGATTTTATAAACAATTACAATTATTATATATCTAAATATTAGATTAAAACATTTATAATTTTTATTTAATATTACATTAGGAAAACATTCATTCATTCATTTTCTTTTTGGCTTAGTCCCTTTATTAATCTGGGGTCGCCACAGCGGAATGAACCACCAACTTATCCAGGATATGTTTTATGCAGCGGATGCCCTTCCGGCTGCAACCCATCACTGGTAAACACCCATACACTCCCATTCACACACTACGGCCAATTTAGCTTACCCAATTCACCTATAGTGCATGTCTTTGGACTTGTGGGGGAAACCGAAGCACCCGGAGGAAACCCACGCAAACACGAGGAGAATGTGCAAACTCCACAAAGAAATGGCAACTGACCCAGCCGAGGATCGAACCAGCGACCTTCTTGCTGTGAGGCGACAGCGCTAACCACTGCGCCGCCCATTAGGAAAAACAATGCTAATAAGTTATTAAGGAATGTGAATTGCATTACATAAACAATGTGCAAAACATTTTTATAATATTTATTTATGCATGTTAGCTTTAAGTAATAAAAAAATGCACCTGCTTAATGCTAGTTCACATCTCCTTCACATCTGATAAGGAACAATATTTATAAATACAACTTTGAAATTTAATAAAGATTATTAAGATTAACATTATTAAATCTTGATATTAATGTTAACTGAGATCAACAAAGGCTTTGTTAACATAGCACAGGAAACAACATAACATTTCTAAAATAAAATAAAATAAAATAAAATAAAATAAAATAAAATAAAATAAAATAAAAAACAAAATTAAACAAAACAAAACAAAACAAAATAAAACAAAATAAAATAAAATAAAATAAAATAAAATAAAGTGCATATTCAAAAAAAATCTATGTGAACAAATCATTCAGTGCAAGTGGAAAAAAATAACTAATGTCCATTACCATTGCGGTGGAGCAATCTTAACCGGACTGATGCCATTGAGGCCAGCAGTGAGGAAGCACTGTATTCTGAGTCCAGATGCTCACAGATTCCAGACAGAGAGATGAGGACTTTAGCCACACTGCCTCGAGCCAAAGCGAATGCTAACAGAGTCAGCTCAGCCTCAGGAGAAACACAGCAGCTGAAGACAGACACAGAGACCGGAAGGTTATCATAAGAGTCTTCAGCAGAGAATGACAGAAAAGTCCAATTACGTTCAGAAGAAACAGCTGTATTTATTCACTGATGGGAAACAGCTATGTGTTATTATCAGGCTGGCTTTTATTGCTTAATTAAAAGTGGACGGGGTTTACCGCTGCCCCGTCAGCATTGTTTTGACCTCTTAATAACAGATTTGAGCTGAGCTTGATTCTTACTCTGCTATGCGCAGTAAAAAGCCGTCCACCTCTTCCAGAATGTTTGCAGAGAAGAATTTGGGGAACTCAGTTGAAGAAGGAGTTAAAGACAGGGGTGGCATGTGCTGTAAGGCTTTCCTAAAGAAAGAAAAAAAAAACAGTACAATCAACTGCTTTATAAAGCTATGGTAAAAAAGACAAACAAACTAAATTTTTCTGTATTTACTGGATATATTAGGTACGGAATTGAGTGTTATTTGTGTAACTTTATAAATGCCTCTCAACATCATAATTGAAAATAAAAATAAAAAATCATTTAGGAAAAAAAAATATTTTTATTTTAGAGACAATTGGTTAGAATAACATTATGTTTTCAAAATTCATTTCTTGTGATTGAACTTTTTTTTTTCACCAAGCACTGATATTTAATTTCTTCTGAAGTTAAAACACTGGCATTATTGTTGTTATGGTACTTTTTTATTGTTGTTATGGTACTTTTTTGTTATTTTGTAAGTAGTTTTTTAAAAAGCTTGAAATCTGAAACAGTTTGTATAGATAGATAAATATATCTAGGTGATTGCTAGGCAGTTGCTAAGATAAAATTTGTGGTTACCAGGGTTTTTCTATGGCACTCTGGGTTGTTGCTAGGCAATTATTTGAAATTTGGAAGCGATTTTACCAGTAGTTTACAGAATAAAACAAAAATTACATTTAACTCACTCAATAAATTATAAAAAGTAAGTTGTCTCTTAATTTTTTCCTTAGCTGAATAAAAAGCAATTTGTACCCACATTTTATATGCAGATTTGTACAGATATTTAAACATATATAAATAGATGAAGAAATCAATTACACAGAAAAAGATTCAATATCAAAGTCCTCAATTAATGCTGGTTTCATCTATCCCTTATGTTTTTAATAACTTAATAAAAAATAAATAAAAAACAGAAAAAAGCAATCCAGAAAAATTAATGAAAAAAAGGTATAAGTGTATAAGTATTAATTTCTTTTCAAAACAATTTGGGAGGTAGTGTACATTTTAAAATCAAAATGAATTATTTAAAGAATAAACAAAACATAATTCCAGGTTTTTGTTTTATATGGTATCTTTGTGCATCATGTGACTAAAAGACAGCAAATGTAGTGCATTCGTTCATCATTTTTCTCTTACTGTGTGCTCTGTAGGACTGTCTGTGCAAGCACAGGGTTTGTTTCCATTGAAGCGGTGACCAGAGATGTGAGGAGAGACAGATACCATATAGCCGAGGCGTCGGATACCGAAACCTCTTTACTCTTGGTGATCTGGTAGCCCATTGTCTTCAGACCATGAATACGTGTGTCACAGCCATCACTAAGGCAACGCTTAATGTTTATCTGAATATCTGAGAGACAAAAGAAAAAAAAAGGTTTATAGATGCGTTTGCTAAATTTCTAACCTTTATGTTGATAAAGTAGAAATCTATAATAAAAATAAACAGAAATTACAGCCAGTCTATACATTCCACTCTTCAAAGTATTGAAAGTCCAAGTACACATACATTAGTTCAAAGGTTTGGGGTCGACAAGATTTATTTATTTTTTATTACAGAAATTGTTTTTATGTAATGTAATGCTCATATTTTATGTTCATTTTGATGCTAAATGCATTTATAATGTTACAGAAAATGTGAAAAAACATTTAATTAAATTAAAAAATCCAACAAAAAGTGCTTCAGGGGTATTTAATGTGTCGGTGCTCTTTGGATAAGGAATTCATAAAGATAAACAATAAAATCATAAGTCCAAGGCCCTCAAAAAGTAGTGAAAACATTTAAAAGCCTTTACTAAAATGGCTATTATTTTAAAAAACAGCACTGACATTTGATTCAATATTTAAGATTAGTATAAAATTTGATTAAGTATTAAATACAGTTTAAAGTGTAAAAATCTTTACAACATCAATTTGCTAACAAATATTTTTAATATTTTCAACTTTAATTGGTTGGATATATGGAAGTATACACAAAAATATATATTTTTAGTAGAGTAACAAGAGATTACCCTCAAATTATTTTATTCCGTTTTTTTCAGAAAAAAGTTTAGTGGTCATGTTTTGTGACCAAACTATGTATAGAGCACATTTAGGCATCGTAATTATAGTTTGTAAAAAAATCTATAACGTCATATCAATGCAAAAAAAAATTTTTGTGTTTGTGTGTGTACCCACACCTGTATTAAACACACTTTAAGGAATGAATTTTGATACATGATTAAAAAAAATTCCCATTAATAAAATCTGTCAGATTATGTAAATTCGTATTTGACAAATCAAAGAAACAGCCTTTAGATTTTCAGTGCATTACGATGGCTACACAAACGAAACACTGTGTTATTGGAGTGTGCACTCACAGGGATGGCTGATGTTGGCGTTTTCTAGCAGCGGTACATAACCCGTGATGTTACTGGGGATCCTCACGTCTCTGATCTCCTGCAGGGAGCGGCGGTTCTTCCCAACCGCTATAGACACCAGCTGTGGCATGTAGCTGTGGTCATTAGATGCTACTGCAATTGCCAACCGTCTCAAAACTATGTCTGGCTTCATTTTTAACCTGTGAAACCAATGAGTCAAAGGAAGTGGTTACATTTAACTATCTATTTATTAAGATAAGGTGAAACTCTATGTAGATGCACCAATGAATCTTGCCTTATCCAGTGTGAGCGAGCACTGCCGTCCGACTGCCAGAAAGACACAGTCTCGCCGTTGGTCAGCTTGTTGACGTCTGTATTATTGGACGAAGCCTCGATGAAGCTGTAGCACTGAGTGACCACTTTGACCTTATCCACATCTGGGTCATGATTGAGTTCTGCCCTGTACTGGATGTCTAGATCTGAAAAGAGAGCCATCAGAATAAGATCATTAACACATTAACAGCAAAGTAGGAGATTGAGAAAAATGTGCTCTCACATCTTTTCATCCTTTAGCAGAACTAAATCACTTAAAAATAAAGGTCCTAAAACTTGCAAATAAGTTGCATTATTGTATTCAGATCCCAGCACCCCAAAGTCAACAGCCTTTCAATTACATGCCTGAAGAAAAAAAAAAACTGTTTGGCATAAAACAGAAGTAGAGATAGTCTTTTCTTTTCTCTGTTGTGGCATATGTCTGAATGAAAAAAGAAAAAAAGATATTTTAACTTTATTTAGTTCATTAGGACCTGTTTTAATCTTTGTAGTTTGCTATTGGTGGATTCCATGAGTGACAATTTCATTCCACCCTGATGCCATTAAACATATTATCAGAAAACAAAGAGGAGAGGAAAGGGGGAGAAAATATTTTAAAATAATGATGTACACGGGTAAATCATTTGTTATTAGAGATGCACAATTTACGTGTGCACATGCAGAACCAAAGTAAATCCAGACTACTAATTTGCATAAATCGAGGCTTTGTGCTGCTGGTTTCAAAGCGAAACATGAATCTATGACACTTCATTCACTATGAACCAAGTTTAAAATCCACAGTACATACACCTACTTACAATAAAACATCTTAAATTTACTTTCAAAAGAACACAAAGACACAAAAGAAAAGAGATGAAAAAAATCTAAATAAGTATTTTTAAATGTATTATAAAATAACCAGACTTCAATTTAAAACTTGCTTGCTATTTTTTTATATAATAGGATATTATAAATTTTTTATTACATGGTTCTGTGATATACTGTGATATATATATATATATATATACATACATACATACATACATACATATACATATACATATGCATATATATATATATATATATATATATATATATATATATATATATATACACACATACATACACATATATATATATACA
>CAIGQV010016645.1:8289274-8361179 GCA_903798115.1 Danio jaintianensis
ATATATATATACATACATACATATACATATATATATATACACATACACACACATATATATACACATACATATATACATACATACATACATACACATATATATACACATACATACACATACATATATATACATATATAGGGGCTGCACGGTGGCGCAGTGGGTAGCACGTATATATATATATATTTTTTTTTTTTTTTTTTTTGCAGTATCTTGTGACTGCTTAATAATAAAAAGATGAAGATGTCTACACATGATGACTCTGAACAGAAAAGCTATCTACTCGCTAATCTTTCTGACAGAAGCATAATCTTAATTATTACCCAAACTTTTGAACTGGCATTTTTTTAAGTCTTGACAGTGTGTTCAGAAGATTAGTGGTGGTGATGTTTAAGTCATGTGACGGCAGTGTTGTTTGTTTATAGGTTAACTTTAGCCTATTTTCATCTGTTTTGTTTTCCCAACCCCTCCCTTCACCTTTCTCCTTCTGCAGCAGGTAATCTAGGAAGTCCTGCACCACAGACGCCCTCATGGTGCAGATGCTGTTGTAGCCATCTAGCACAGGGAAGGGGATGACGTTGCTTGGGATGCGATTCCGGTGCAAAAATTTCAGGATTTTGGAGGCATGTGCTTTAAGGCGATCCTTGGACTTTGAGAAGATATCCACAAATCCTGAATGAGCATAAAGTGTGAAAAACAACTGAGTGAAAGAGTCATTTGAATGACCACCATGCATGGTCAACTATGGACATCCGAGCACACGTCCCCATTGCATTCAAATACGAAGCATGCTCATTTCTGCTTCCCCACCTGGTGTCAAAGAGCACGCCTGGAGCTGCCTGATCACATGACTCAGTTCTCCCTGCAGATTGGCTCCATTGGAGTTCCTTAGTGCCATAAGCATGTTCTCCACATCCACAATCCCATCACCCTCAGCATCAAACTGACCAAAGGCCTGAAGAGCACAGATGGAAAAGTTGATTTTCTGTTTCTGTTTGTACATTCTGTGACACACAAATAGCACACACTAAAGGACAAGCAGAAAACAAAAGGAGGAGGAAAACAAAAAAAAACATTCACACTGCCAGTCCCAAACCAGCTGTCTATTTCATCTACAAAAACACTGGCACTTCCAGTGTACGAATCATTTGTAAAGCTAATGAAAGAAAGAGGGCCATGGTTAAATCAGGAAAGGAACTTCCAGAAAGCACCACACCAACAAAAAAGTAACAATCATGCACTATCGTGATTTTTGATTATGTCTTAGATTAACATGTAGTACATAAAAAAAAGCATTATATCAATAAGTTATATATCAATATGTCATCACTGAATCATGATAAAAGTACTGCCAGGTTTTGAAATGTCTTGTTATATATTGGGAACAATTCTTTATCCCTAACTGGCATGTGTAGCTTTTTGTTTCTTCAACAACCATCTCAGAAGACATATCCCATGGCCATAGTCCAGCATGACAATGCCAAGGTTTAGATTCATCCTCTCTAATTGTAAAAATGCTGAGTCAATAATATACACTTTTATGGCACTGGACAGGGCTGATTCTGCTGTCAAAATATTTGTTAAACAGAATAATCAAAACCTGTAGCTGCCAATAAAAACACAAACCAAATCTAATAATGACAGTGCTACAAGGCACAAAAACACTGTCTATGTGGAGACAGCCAATAAACAGCCTTTATCAAACGTGTGATAGTATACAAAGATAAAGATTACACAATTTAACCACTCACAAAATCAAGCTTGATGTCAATTACTCAACTTAGAGCTGCTTGTCACAGTGAAGCGTTACTCATTTACTAATTTGTCATTTGGGGCGTTTTTATTAAGTACACTATTGTGGCATGTCATGAATCACCTCGCAAGGATCTTGAACCTAGATCTCAGTGGATCTCAGTCACCAAGATTTTGGACCTCTAACGTTAGATCAGCATGTGCCAGAGAGTGCTCACCTCCTCAGACTCGTCTCTGGCCGCGTCTCTGCTCTCCAGCATCTCGCAGAACTGCTCCAGGGTGACGGACTCCTCTCCGCGGCTCAGCCTCTCCTCCAGCCAGCGCACCAGAGCGCTCTCGTTGCGCGCCAGTACCGACTCCGAAATGGCGACCCATGAGTCGCTCATACGGGCCGCTGCCTCTCGCAGCTTCACCTGCTCCAACAGAGCTTCGGGAGTGGGGAGACCGTGGCTCGGTGCCGGTGGGTTCGCCGGCCCAGTTCCGCTTCTCCCCGGGCCACCGGAGGCCGCCGCCGCTGCTCCTCCCGCTCTGCCGCCGCCGCCACCTCCGCTACCGGCCCTGGTGCCAGTGGCCGCAGAGGCCGGGCTGCCCTCCGCGAACACGGGACTCTCCGTTTCGACGTCCTCTTCATCGCCGCTCCCCGCGCCACAGCCGCTCTCCGCGTTCCCCATGCTGGTCCGCGGCCTCGGGCTCTCTTCCGATCGCCTTCAGCCCAGGTTTCAAGCTTAGTTTTAGTGTCAGGTTTGATTAATCCAGGGTGCTTTTCCAGTCAGTGCGTTCCTTCGCTGTCACTACCGCATTGACGGGCTCCGCCAGCTGACGTCATGTTTGTCAGCAAAAAACTTTGGTCCCTTCCGTGAGCTCAGCGATGGCCGCCGTACTGAAAACACGCCCCCTAGCGTACAACCGCCAGGATCCGCAATCTGAAATATGTTTTTGATTTCATTATTATAATTATAATATTCATTATTTTACTTTTTTGAGGCTGTGCAGGGAAAAAATAAAAATATTAAATAAAATAAATATATGCTCATAGTGAAAGCTTTATGTAAAATGTAGGTGTTCTTCTAATAATGTGTTCTAATGATGTGATGTTTCTTCTTCTGGTATTTTTTGTTGTGATGATAAATATAGTTTTTTACTGAATTTAAAAATACCTACATAAAAAACAAGCAAACCTCCATAAACATACGTCTTCGTGCTCTGACATGCACATGCGCAGTCGCACACCCGGAAACATGTTGACAGATGCGATATCATTGTTAATCCACAGATGTGTTGCTCGGTGGAGAATGACATTGTTTCATATATGATATGCTGAGTCTTTGACCTATCGCCTATATGCATATACATTTTATGCACAATGCTGAAATATTTAGTAGCTCTCATCTCTATGGTTCTGGCCGTCTGGACGGTGCCCGAGTGGCTCACGTTCCCGATCTACGGCAACGTAGTAACAGTAGTAGAGTCCTGGCTGCGGCAGCGAGTCAGTGAAGTGTCCGTATCTCCTCCGGGACTCTTGCTGACCGAAGAGCAGCTCTCGTTATACAACGGAGGAGAGAACAGCAAAGGATTGTACCTGGCGATTTTAGGACAGGTGTTTGACGTTGAAAAAGGGAGAAAGCATTACGGCCCGGGAGGCGGTTATCGTTTCTTTACAGGTTAGTTTAGTAGGCATGCGGCTGTGTAGGGGGTTTGTGATGCTAAAGCACATGCATCTTCCTGACATCCGCGTGTTTTTTACAGGAAAAGATGCATCAAGGGCGTTTATTACGGGCGATTTCACAGGGGCTGGTTTATCTAACGATGTCTCGGATTTCTCAGAGTCCCAGATTGTGGCTCTCTACGACTGGCTGTCGTTTTATCAGAGGGACTACACTCCAGTAGGTGGGTCCCACATCTGCTAATTTTAAAGAGTTAATTCGGCCACAAACACACACAAAAAAAATAGATTTTTTAATTAATTTATTTGAAAATACATTCAGGGACTGGAAATGATTCTGGTTACTTCGACAGCGCTGTTGACGTTTCTTTCAAAATTATTCATAACCCTTTTGCAATTGTAAAAGTGTTTTCAATTTACCTTTCAAATTTTAGTTGAAAATTCTGAATGTTTTATAATTATGTTATAACAACAACTAATATATATTAAGTGTCGTAATTATAATGTGATAATACAATCATTTGAAACTAGTACTGAATTTATGTTGTACTTTATTGACCCGAAAGGCGGGATTTTTTTTGTCTGGACTCAATGAGTAGCATTTCAGCATAGCCTGATACAATAGAAAAGATTAAAAGCAAGGTATCAAAAAGAAAATAAATAAATGAAAAAATGAATGTATTCATAAATTAATATACATATACACTAATTTCTAAATATTTAGTGAGCTAAATTTTACAATCATTTGCCCATGCATTTTTTCAAAATTTCTCAAGATACCTTTTATCACATCAATTAATATTCTTTAAAAATACATTTTTGTTTTAAAGAAAAAATCTTGGTATATTTGAATTCTTTAATCATTGCAAGCCATGCAAGACTTCATTTAACAATTTCAAGTAATCTTTTTATAATCTTAAGTTGTGGTTTTATATATATATATAAAAAATTCCAACAAAGAAAAAATTAAGTTCTCAGTAGGTAAATAAATTGATTCATTTATTTTTGGGTAAAATTATCCCTCAAAGGTGTCTGTCTGTATGGCCCGTATTGCAGGCAAACTTATAGGGCGATTCTACACAGAAACTGGTCAGCCCACTGACGCTTTGCTACATGTTGAGGCTTTCTTGTCTGACGGGCTTAAGAGAAAGGCCCAGGCTCAGAGTGAGATGCAGCTGTACCCGTCCTGTAACTCAGAGTGGAGTGAAGCCAGCGGGGGACGAGTATGGTGCTCAACGATGAGGTAACACTGTGACATTTTACATACAATATCTCCCATAGACAACATTTAATAACACAAGTTTTTAATCTGTAGTGGTGGCATTCACAGAGACTGGGTTGGAGTACCCAGAATGCTATTCACCCCTGGATCTGGTCATTCCAGATGTGTGTGTATCCGACTCTCCGATCCTGTTCACTCAGAGAACCGAAACCTGAGAGAGTACAAGGACTGTCCCCCTCAAACAGAGTCCTGCCAAATCGCTAAAGACTGAGATACAAGTCTTCGCCACAGTACAGAAGACAATGTGTTTGTTTTGGATATCAAGGACTCGCCCTCGATAGAAATGTTATTTTGATTTGTTTATTGTAGAAGGCACACACCAAGGGACTGATGCTGTTCTTAAGTATTTATATAATTAAGTTTCCGGTTAAATGGTTTTTATGATTTAAAGGGTTTAGTTCACCCACAAATGGAAATTTTCATTATTAATTACTCACACTGTTTTTCCAATCTTTTGAGACCTTTTTTCATCTTAAGAACGCAAATTAAGGTTTAAAATTTAGATTTAGTAGTCTGAGAACAGTCCCGAGACGTTTAAAGTCCAGAAAAGGAGCCATATGTGATTTCAGTGATTCAATTATCAAATGAAGCTCCAAGAAAACTTGTAAAAAGCTGCAAAAACTACTTTGTTTGACTGTCTTCCATGTCAGATTAGAGTGTGCATTTATTACAGGCAATACAATGTTTGACTCTAATGGCAAAATGTGATATTGTCCATAGTAAACATGCACCCTGACCTGTCGCAGAAGAGAGGTTAAGGTGAACAAAGTCATTTTTACAGTTAGTATTCTTTGAGATTCATACATAACAGTTGAACCACTGAAGTCACATTGAATGTTTTGAAAATATATTTAGTTCCTTTTCAGGACTTTGAAGGTCTTGTGACCATTTCTGTATATGGAGAGTCAGAGAGCTCTCGGATTTCATATAAAATATCTTGATTTGTGTTCCAAAGATGAACACAAAAACATCTCATGGGACTGGAACGACATGAGGGTAAGAAATGAATAACATTTTATTTTTTGAGAGGTGAAATAACCATTTAGGGCCTTGACATACTTCAAGCAGAATCTAAGAAATCCAGACATCCATGAGTAAAAACATTAAACAGAGAGAGCGGATTTATAATAGAAATTGAAGCTGTAATTCTAACTCACAGCAAAACTGATTATTTTGGGGGTTTAGAACTGTGAAGTTGTTTTTATTAAAGCAATCTATGATACAAATAAGAGTGATGTGAATTGACTGGAGTGCTGAATGGCAGAGCTCATGCAAACACATTCACCCCGCTGCGATCAGTATATTGCTGCTCAGTTATTTTGAATTTCTTTTCACCCTCTGTGAGGAATGAAAAAGAACTCTGTCTTGAGTATTTCAGAGCCTTTAGTTTTTACCTTTCCCTCCATTACATATTGTAGCCAATCCTGTTATTCATGCCATGAAATCAAAATGGTTAAATAAAAGACAGTTGTATAGACCTTTTTTTGGAATTGTCCTTTATGTAAAGTTGTCCTCCCTTTCTTGAAAAGGATACTAGAGGCGGCGACAGGCTAAATATCTGAGCATACAGATACCATACAATGTACAGAGAAGATTAAACAGAGGCCAAATTGTAGGTTTGTCACATAGACAAAAAAGCACAACCTGCATTAAAGTACAAAAAAGTTGTAGTGGTCAAAAATATTATACATTTATCTGTACAATTCAACAATACCAATAACAGACTGTGGACTCGCCCTCCCCCCACAAACAAACAACAACCAAAACAAATCAATCTCTTGGAAAATGATCAGAAATGTTAAAAAAAGAACTTTGATAAAGTGCACCTGTTAAGCATGGACATGAAAAGCATAAAAAAAGTATAGGTCAAAATGAAGTGACGCCTTACGCCACCAAGGAGACTTTTGAAAACAAGGACCAAGCGAGCAGCTCCCCCAGCACTAGCTTGCAGAACAAACATTAACTGGAATGTATCATTTGGTGATCAGAAATGAATAAAATGTGATTATGATGATGATAACAACAGGGTATATGCATAGTAAGCATATCATAAATCTGCACTTGTATTTCCGCACCTGTCCGACTTAATGGAATCACAAGGAACAATTTAAATTCCATATATGAAGCATTTCTCACATTGTAGAATGACGTAAACTCTAATGGATATCAGTTCAAATAAAGTCCACTGAATACGCAGATTAATAAATGATTAAGTGATCATGTTACTGATAACATAACATAAACCCGGTAAGGTTTATTTCTCCATCTCTCTCTCTTAGTGTTTTGATTGGAACTCCACAGAGAAAGAGAAATTCCCTTTCTAGAGAGGCTAAATGTGTGTACAAAACCTCAACGCAACAACTGAAAGAGCCTGCATGGCATGATTAAGGCTTCTCAATATTTAAACATGGCTACCTTTCAGATCCCTTCACATCCAGCAGCATACAACAAATACCTTCAAATCTGTAGAAACAGTCAATTGGAGTGGTGATGGCAAGTGGGAATCGTATGCTAGTTTTGTCATTCTGATGGAGAAACAAAATAAAATAAAATAAAAATCAAGTGATCATAAATCATAAGTGTCCACATAGCACATTAGCCCTGTATAAAAACCCATATGGTTCATTGTTTGTTTAATCAATAGTAAATGATAGTTGTCCTTCTCATCACACATTCTGAACTACAATTTTCATTTGCTTCTGCATTCCGCTAGTTTTAATCTGGATCCTCGACACAATAGTTTGGTTCTAAAAAAGTACTGCTAGAACAAACACATATTGTTATGGTTGTATTTTGTCCTCGGACAAGAATGGAATGGTTTTGTTCAAAAGCTCTTCCTTTCATCTGTGTCTTTCTTGAATAGTGTTAGGCCCAGGCCGTGGGTTCATGCTCAGCTCGGCTGGCGCCTGTCCTTCAGGTTCCTCTGGTGCGTTACGACACACCGCCCAGGGTCAGGACATCAAAGCAGATGTCACACACACGCACAGGTTTGTTCAGGTCAAATTTGATGATGGGGATCTCTTTTATAGAGCACTTGTGGCAGAGCAGACGCCCACAATGGCGGCTACGAGAGAAGGACAAAAGACAATGACAAAACATCATTAATATAAGGATGAATCATGATTTGAAGAGAAAGGAGGGAGTTGTTCATATTGAAAGGAGAAAACAAAATGTGTTTATAAAGGTAAACAGGTTGAATATCATGTTGCTTGCGTACCAGTGATGTTTTCTGGTGGTGACTCCAAATTTGGTAATACATTCATAGCAGTTTGATCCATCACACCATGGGGGCTCTTTGGATAGCATATCTGGAATGTAAAAAATAATAATAATAATAAATGTAACACACAACTCTTGATAGATATATCCACTACAAGCTTTGTGAATATTTTTAAGCCCCAATATAATTCATGCAAAATTGGAGACTGGTATGACAATAAAGAAAAAAATTTTTTGCCAAAATTAACCATCCAAAAACATCTGCTCCAGATGGTAAACAGGTTTAAACAACCATTGTGCTTTGGTCATTGCATAACTGGTTGGTGTGACCCTGAGGTACCCTGAGATTTTAAGTTGTAATGAATGCATTTATAATAATATTATTTATTATTATTACTATTTATATAATTGTGATTAGAAAGACTCTATTTACACAGCAATGGATTTACAGTAGTCAATCCGCAAAAGTTTAATATAATTTTGGCCTTTCATCCACATGACACTGGCATTGTAGGCTCCCTGAAACAAACTTTTTTTTTTAAAGTTACAGAGTGACAATAAATCTCAAAATGCCACCCTGCACACAACCATGTGGATTGGCAAAATGCAACTTTTTGGAAACAATGACATAGGGCTGCATGATGAATGAAAATGAAATCAAAACTCGATTCAGAAAAAGCTGCGTTTCTCATGCACATCTTGTCAGGGAAGCACTGCTCTATGATGACTAGAAAATCTCTGATGAAGACCAGATGGCACTCTCAGCAGAAACTCCAAATATGGAGAAATGGGAAATCAAACAGAGGAAACGGTTTAACTGCTTTTATTGATTCAACATGACTAAATTCATGTTAATTGATTCCTTTAAACACCAAGCCTGTACCTCTTACCTAGCAGACGAAACAGAAGCTGTTTAGTGGCAACTTGATAGTTAAAGATGTTGATGCCCTGGTTGTTAGTGACGCCGAGACGAGCTCCAGCCCTCACAATCGCACGACACAGGTTAGCATTTCCTTTCATATAGGCCAACAGCAGTACTGTAAGGAGAAAACAACTTTGTTTTAGTTTTTTCTGACAACAATGGAAAACCGTTTAAAAATGCACATTCGGTTTAGTCAAAGCAATTGTGCTTTACCAACCTGTGTTCCCCTCATTGTCAGGTTTATCTAGAGGATATTCAGGCATGCATTCCAAAAACAGCTCAAAGATGGCCGCCGCGTTCTCCTTCCCATACTGGCCGAGGACATGCATGGGAGACTGACCTCTAGAGACATAAATGTAGGCCAAAACTATACAAGTTAGTGAATGTCAATAAATATTGCACAATATTTGAGTATAATTTTGTGAGTTTATTATATAATTTAAATAACTCATAGTTCATTTGTAATTATTCATATCCATTTCATTCAAATTAATTCATACAAGTTCAAGTTTTAAAATAAAAAAATTAAAAGATATACATTTATAAATAAAAAAATTAAATTATGATGTTGAGTCAAACCTTAAATTATAGGCCTCTGCATCTACGTTGGACTCGGTCAGTAGAGCACGTACATTATTCAGTCGCCCCTGCATCACAGCCAGATGAAGTGCTAGGAGGAAGAAATGGAATTTATTGTTACAATTTTAATTAATTAACTTTTTTTGTGCTAAAATGATTCTGATTTACATTTACTGCCCTTTTACTGCAAATTTAAGTTTAGCACAATAGTCTACCGTTGTTTCCATTCTCATCAACGGCTGCAAAGTCAACGCCATTCTCAATCAGGACGGAGCAGATCGTGGAAAGATCCTGTTGAGCAGCAAGATGCAGCGCTGTCTGACGATGCTTGGTCAGCTCGTTTACTTTAGCACCAGCCAGGAGCTGCAATCCACACACACAACAAGAGATAATACATGTTTCAGTACTTGAAAAGAAAAGAATAGAAAAGTATTAGAAAACAGAAGAACACAAGAAAAATGAGGAAATTAAATTGAATGAAAATACACGTTTCATTACTTTTCTGATTGTCACTAATGTAATGATGTGCCCATTTTGTGAACTGCTTTGGGCTGATAATTATTGTGAAAATTGCGATACAACTTAAGTAAACCTGAAAACAGGGAAAAAAGGGAAAAGAAACAGGGAAAACAAAGGACAGAAAAAGGAAAGCAAAGAAAAGAAAAATCCATTATTGGATTTCCAGATTTCTTACAATTATCTCAGAAAATTCATGTTTCACTTGAAATTAAAAAAAGAAAGAAAATATTTTTTTTTAAAAGAAAAGAAAATCCTCCATCTATGGCTTTACCAGATTTCTGACAATGATCTCGGATCCAGCCTGCACGGCCAGGTGTAGAGGCGAGAGTTTGGCACTGTCCTGCACTCTGGAGTTGACATTGGCCTGTACACTTATGAGGAACAGCACACTCTCTATGTCTGAATTCTGCACAGCCACATGGAGAAAGTTGCGACCTTTGTTGTCCACCTTGACACAGAAAGAACATTCATTCAGTGGCTTATATATAACAACGTGAAGTAACTGATTTATTTATTTTTATTAATGCAAATATAATAATGCCCACAAACCTGTTCAGCAGCACCAGGCTCTCTCTTGAGGATTGCTTCAGCAGCCTTGTTGTTCTTGTGGGTCATGGCACAGGCGAACGGCGTCATGCCTTGTCGGTCTCGAATATTCAGCCGGATTTCAGGGTGGGAGATGAGCAGCTGGATGATGACGCTTTGCTGGTTGCTGATGGCGACATGGATGGGAGCACGACCCTCTGAATCCTGCAGGCACAGAAGTGGAAATTGCGGTTGTCAGGGTATACAGAACAAAAAGAAGCTATTCTTTAATTTAAAGAAAAAAATACAGAATGCTAAAAGTGTGTAGAAACCTGTGCGTTGACATTGGCTCCAAACTCTAAAAGGCACTGTGCCACTTCCTCCAGACCCCAGGACGCAGCCAGGTGCAGTGGACACTGTCCATCCCTCGCCTCCTCGTCGCCCTCACCATTAGGACCAGGCCTCCTCGAGCTGTTCACGTCGCAGCCACTGAAAACGCAAGGTAACATTAAAGAACATATTTTATTTCCATATCTTTATTTTGAAGTTATCTTTTGTACTGTCTTAGTAGGGTTGGGTCGATAGACGATGCCATCGTCCATCGCCGATGGCCAATAGACATCACGGGCATCGCGATCCTCGGCCCCGCCCCCGCTCGCGAAAAATACACACGGCCCCGTTTACACTAATACGTCTTGTGGACGTGGATCGTTTTCGTTCTAAAATGCCATTTTAAAACGAAAACGATCCACGTCCACACTGGCGTTTCACCTAGCATTTCTAAAAAGATCTCCCTCCACACGCTGAAAACGTACATCACGTGACCATACACACACAAACACTCTGTCATGCGCTGCAGTGTAGGCTATGCGCGCGTCTGACTCTGGGCCCCAGCAGTCACCCCAGAGAGCAGTGCACGTCGGACAGTTTATCAAGGATGTACCGCTGGATCGCGTCTCGCTATAGTTGTTAAACGTGATATTTAATTAATCTTGTCTCCATCTTACGACTCTTCGGTCTTTTGGATCTATCAGGTAACGTGTCAGCGTCAGTACACTGCTTCAATCTTTCGCTTTCACGCTTGTACTTTGTAATTTTAGCGAAAACCTCGGATACTGTTGGTTGCTCCTGTTGGTTGTGCACCTTTTTTTACCAACAAGTTTGTCGACGCCATTATAACGACACAGATCACTGCCTATTCTCGTCCCGCGGAAAAAGTGATTGACAGGTGGTAATTTGTGTGTAACTTATCTTTATTTATGATTTGGTTATGGGTAACGTGAAAACAAAGACTATGCGGGTCTGGTAGTTAAAACGGTAGGCTGCAAATAATTAATTCGTTATGAATTGATTATTCATAAATAATTAATTCACCACCGCCCACAACCATAGATATATACACTAGATATCGCATACGGACCCTCAGCATGCGTCAATAGCGCCGCCATATTTGTACAGGGCTCCCAGGACAAACATCATTCAACAGCACTAGTCAAGACAGTAGCTATGTTTCCATCCAAAAATGCGAAATAACTTTATGCGCTAAACTGGAATATCGCATAAAAGATGTGCGAATAAAGCAGCGTTTCCATCCAACGAGTCAAAGAGAACAAAATCGTCACTTCCTGATTAAATGGCGCCAAATATCAACAGTAAAAACGGAATTTGCTGAGGTAGGAGAAGCTGCGTGAATCTTTTCTTCATTTAATAAATGACTTGCGCCTCAGAAGGCAATGCTGACGCGCAGTGAACGCGTGGTGGCGTTTGAAGGCGTGAGACGCGGAGCACAGACGCTCTTAACAATTCTGGAGGTCATTAATAATATAATAACACTAATACTGAAATGCTTAAGGCATTTTAGAATGACCAAAACAACATTTCAGATGTTTTACAATGTGCTCAGCCTGCTGGTTTGTCCATTTACACACATTTTTATCATCACATGATCTCTTATAACCAAATCACATGACCTTTTTTTAATGCGCATACTGGAATTTGTTCGGTAAAAGTGTTTCCATCGCAGTTTATGCGCATCTTTTCTTATCGAATAAAAAGTTTATCCTACTCAGTTATGCGCATACATTTTTTATGCGCATTTCCTAAATTTATGCGCATCTTAGCGTTTCCATCAACCGATTTTTTATGCGCATATCCAAAATGCGCATAAAAATAGGTGGATGGAAACGTACCTAGTGTGCCAATGTGAAGATGCTGGACTTCAGCGCTGCTTACGGGTGTAGTAACGAGCAAACAAAGAAAACAAAGCACAAAAGCAGAACATTTCATAGGTAAGGTTTCGTGTTTTACATGTTACAAACTTTTGTGCTCAACAAGTAACGTTATTGATGATAATACTGTCTCTTACTGCACTGATCATAAGGCAAAGTAGCATCAACTTGCACTGAATTCTAGGCTTATGCTAGTTTTATTGAGTAAAATAAGCAAACAATGTAAATGAAATATGACAACAAGACGCTGCGCTGCTAGAAACTTGTATTGTTGTCGGCTAAGTGAACGAGTCGTTCATAACGGAGATTCATTCACAAACGAATCGCTCCCTCCGTTAGAATGAGAAGTGAAAGCGGGAGAGGGGGTGTGTTTCAGGACACGGATTAGATCAAATTTAACAGGGAGGGAGGATAATACATTTCCATGCACACAAACACACACTCTTTATCGGCAATGCCCGTGCGGTCACTGATCCATCGATGTAGAAAAGTGATGTAAAATTATAATTTTCATAATGAAATTTTTTACACATTTTTTTTGCGTACTGACCACGGGGGAAAATTCCCGATCATAGATATATGTATATATGTGCATATCTCTGGCTCTGGATGGCCACAGTCCTCCATGTGCACCTTGGTCCTGCATTCATTTCAAAGGAGCGCTACCCTGTACTAAAATGCCGGCTCTATTGACGCATTCCTTCCAATAGACAACAATAGGCCAGGCGACATCTAGTATATCTATGGCCTACAACGACAACATGTTTCACATTAGACATCGTACGATGCCAAATTGGTCGACATCGCCCAACCCTACTGTCTACTCATTTAGTTTTCAGTTACTTTTATGTTAAGTGATTATTTGGAATGAATTTCATTAATTTAACCACCATAATTCATAGATGACTTTTTCCATCTGTTGACGTCAACCTGAGGGCTTCCATAGCAACTGTATATGAATATCCTTAACCACACCCCTATTACCGTTGGTTTGCTATGAGAAAATGATGTGCAAAAGAAACCCTGCCCCTACTCAATATTTTGCTTCAGCTGGAAGTACATCAACAGTGAAACAATTCTCAGCAACTTCCGGTTCATGCTGATTTCATTGTACCTGAAAACTTCTAAAATTCCATTTTGTCACCAGCAACTGCCTTTAAGACAAGTATAAAAAACAGGAAGGGGTGTCACTAATTACAGCATAAAAAACTTGTCTGTGTTAAATACAGGCTTTAAGACAAGAACTTTACTTCATGCTATTAGCCTACAGTATTAAAAAAGTATTAAAAATATATTACGACTGCAGCAGGAATTAAGGCAATTACATAATCATATATTATTTGGTGGTTTATTTTGTTTCACATACAAATTCTTCCCAGGAGGAATAGAAAACAAGGAAAGGTGTGTGCAAACCTGCGTATAAGGAAGCAGGCGGTAACCTCATTGTTCTCATCGATGGCTCTGTGGAGAAGAGTCTGCTGACATCCTCCAGGCCCTGAACTCCAACAGGTCGCGTCACACCCATGTCTCACCTATTGAAAAAGTCAAAATCAATTATTTTAACAAGCATTATTTAATGAATGCTGGAAATTTTTATATAAAAAAGAAGAGCTCACCAAAGTGGATGCAATGTCCTCCAAACCATTCTCTAAAGCCAGCCAGAGTGGAGGATCCCCCTTCTCATTCACCACTGACATGTCGGCTCCTCTGGTGCAGATGGCATCCACTACTAAAGGAAGCTGGTTACTGATGGCCAACTGCAAAGCCGTCTGCCCCTCCTGGGTCCTGGAACAAAGCATGATTTATAATCTATAGTCAAACCACCTGTAGGAGATAGACTCTTTTCCTCTCCATATGCACCACACACTCTTTCAAAAATGCTCCAGATTTCTGGAAAAACATTGTGAGATTATGAGCTTCATGCAGGTGAGTGGTCTTGACAAACCACTTGTAGGAATACACTCTTTGTATGTGTATGTATGTGCAATAAAAAAAACTTGCTAAACTAACTTAGAATTGTCATGGCATCTAAAGTAGTCAACATTTGAAGTGAATCAGAAATGTTTATGAAAATTGTCTAAAACTAGTGAACAACACCCATTCTTATCTTAGAACTAGGGTTGTCAAAAGTATCGAGTTTGGTACCAATCGGTTCTGAAGTTTTAAAAACGGCTAACATTTGAGCACATTCTTAAAAACCGCTGATTGGCCATTGTGTTCACGTACTCAACAGAAATGACCGGTTCACCATGCTTCACCGCTGTTCACAAAGTGCCAACACAGATACACGGACACTAGATCGCTTGAAAGTGACGTCAATCAGCTGATTTGTCTATGAGCTCATATACGAGCGACTCACTGATGGATTGACTGATCTACGTGGCATTGAAACGCTCCAAAGTTCATGTATTTGTGTTTGCACTGAACAGCAATGAAGAATGAGGAACTGATGACCTTCACGGCCAATCAAAGTCATTTCTGTTGGCCATTTCTGAATGGCAAACACAATGGCCGTTTTTAAAATAACAGTAGCGATTGATACCAAACTCAATAATGAAAATTTTTTTTGATCCACATCAATTGTTGACTACTGTATAAATTGCTGCCCTCTGGTGATGCTTCTTTTACCCTCATTTGTATTTAAGTCGCTTTGGATAAAAGCATCTGTTAAATGAATAAATGTAATTAATTGTCTATTTTATAGTAGAATTTCTTTTCATGGTGGAATTATCCGCTTATATATATATATATATGCATCAACTTTATAAGTGGCAGCCATTTCTTGAGAATGCAGACAGGACTTGAACATGTGTGGTGGATGTGTGGATGTTCATAGCAGGTGTATTACCTGACATTGATATCGGCCTGGTGCTCCAGCAAGAAGAGGGCGCTTTTGCTGTCCTGTCTTTTGATGGCCATGTGAAGCAGCGTCTGTCCATCAGACATGGTGTCATTAATGGCTGCTCCAGAGCCTAGCAGCTGAGCAGCAATAGTGTGCATACCTAAAAAAAGCATACAAGCAAAAACAAGAAACTGTGAACTCATTACCAGTGGGGCAGTGTGAACTTATTAAAAGAGATTTTGGCAGAACCCACCAGTCCAGAGAGCGAGACCCAGAACGGTTTGATCCATAGAGTCTTTTAAACTGAAGTCAGGGATGATCTGCAGGTTGTTGGTGGCATGTAGCGCATTGGCTATGAGAGATGGAGGAGAAAAACATCTATAAGAAGCTGCACAGATCAGTAGTCAAATTGAAAATTATCTCTTATCCTACCTTTCTGCTCTAGTATGACAGACACTACATCCGGGTGGTTGTGAACAATGGCCAGGTGGAGCGGACTCTGCAGGGAGAGTCCCTGGCTCTTCTCCACTCCGCCAGGCAAAGCGCTGTCAGTCTGCAGGTTAGGATTGGCTCCCTGCTGGAGCAACTCTACCGTCAGTCCTGCCAGACCACAGCAGCACGCCGTATGGAGAGGCGTCTCTCCCTAAAAAGAAGAGGGGTGAAAAGGTTAACTTACCATCTGCTAAACCCTGAACTCTTGGTAGTTTAACCCTAAACTTTTTGATGCACGTTGGTTCTAAAATCTCTCCTGGGAGTAAGTTCAATCAACTTAATCATAAACACAAAAGACGATCTTAACAGAACACCAAAACTACGAGCCAGTGAGCCACCAAAGAAACAGATGCCAAAAAGCAGCTGTTTAATGGAAAAGTTACATTCTTACTACTTATCGCCCCCTATTGGTAGTTGTACAATATTTTGAAATCTTGATCCTAAATCTTAGATTTTTTTTTCATTGTGAAGAAGTAATATACTGTTTGTTAGATGCTAATTATATATCAAATATATAATTATATATCTAATTATATAAAAAGTTCAACTATAAAAAGTCTTGCTGCATGATGTATAGGTGGTTGGTTGTTTGGTTTTGATTCCACTTTTATTATAAGTGACATTCATTTCTATGATGAAATTACATAAGCAATACATTAATTAGAAAGCATGCTGTTACAAAAAAATGAATGGAGATCTTCTGTGATATAAGATTAAACTAAATTAATAATGGTACATTACTGTATAATTAATGTATGTATGTTATATATAATTAATCTGACACTTACCCATTTGTTGGTGTGATTGACTTTAGCTCCATGTGTGGCCAGAAAGATAGCGGCTGCTTCACTTCCTGCGACTGCTGCTCTCTGCATAAGGCAGTTGCCTGAGGAAGACATGTCACGATTAACAGCTATACAAGCGGTAAAGAAGACTAAGCGAATATTCAAGTAAGTGTAAAATGTATGATACCGTTGGAGTCCGGTGCATCAGGATTGCTCCCCCTCTGTATGAGCCGTGCTGCAAAGCTGTTCTCATCAAATGAAGTGCCGTTCACAACAGGAGCTTCGTCTTCAAAAGGGTTAACAGAGGGGTCCGAGGCCACAGTGATGTACTGCAGGGCCAGCCAGAGCGCAGTGCTGCCTTCGTGATCTTTCAGCTCCAGGTCCAACCTGAACAAGGGGAGAAGTAAAGTTCAGAAACAGAAGTGAAAAGTTCACACTTTACAATCATATAAGGCCACAGAAGAGGGGACGTGTTGATCCAGGGAACTGATCCAGATGGCATTTATAGTATGCCAGAATTTCAATGCTCCCTGTATTCATACCATCCACCTTTTTCCAACAGTATAATATGTTGTTATGGTAGTAATTCCATTAAAGAGTAAAGTAATCAGTGAAGTATTTTGAAAACAGTGTACATTGAGGTCTAATTATTCTCCTCACGGTTCATCCATCAAGCATTAAAAGGCAACTTATTACATATAACTTCTATATAACATCTTTCTGCAGCAAAATATTACTGTACTGTAGGTAATAAACAGAGAAAATAATCAAGAGGAACAAAACAGTGAACTCAAAAGAACCACAGATATGCTTGTGATATTAATGTCATGTTGAAAAACCAAGAACATGAAAGTAATCTGCAGCTATTTTCATGACAGATAAAAATTAAGCACAAACATACCTCTCACTCAGGGTTAAATATTTTGGATTATAATGGATTATTTGTAGTGCGTCCATATTATTTGAAGTGATTTGTTTCTGTTCTCTTGACTGGAGGTTCCCAAAACTGGATGTGCAACACATCATTTGAAACACAGTAGTACAGTGCGGAAAAAGGTGGATATCTGATGACCGAGAGGTAATGAGCATTACCTGTATGCCACACCAATGTCAAGTCCCAAGGAAGAGCTCTAGAAAGCTCTCCAAAAATATATTTATGCTGCAGTGTTTGAGTGACAGTCATCTGTGAAGAGCTGCAGATTACTTTCATTTTGTTGTTCATTTCATGCTTAAAGTTTACATACAATGGGCAAGTTAAGTGTAACTTTAATAGTAGCATCAATGTGATTTTGGATGCGCACAGTATTTTTAGAGTTGTATTCCTTGCATTGTAGACTTTTTTTAAATACATTTTTTAACAGACTACATGAACAACAGATTTTCAAAAATACAGCTTTTTTTTAACCTTTGCCAGTCCAATTCTAGATGATGATTCTAAAAATCATATTTTGATAATACTTCTAGTTACTTTGTCACAGTGAGTACGTTTACATGGACACCAATAATCGGATTTTAATACGATTAAGACAATACTCTGATTAAGAGTCTACCATGTAAACAGTGATTTTTGATTAATTTAATCTGATTAAGGTCATAATCAAACTAAACAGAAATCAGATTAAGACATGTGGAGTATGCCGATTTTAGTCGCATTATTGAAGTGCAGTACAGACATGTAAACACCGCAATCCAACTAGAATTCAAAGATTTTCGCCGCATTTTGCGACAGGATAGTCTATACACACATGGCTGTTTGACACTATTCTCTGAACCTACCGAGTAAGTAAAGGATCACAGACACCTGCATCGTAAAATGCGGAGGTTTTTTTCCCATACGGCGTACGGTATCAAATTCCATTTAAACAACACTCTTCCAGCAGTTCAAACTCACATCCGATATCTTGTTTGTCATGGGGAGGCATGCATGAAATGTCCCTGAATGAAAGTGGAAGTGCCAAACTGCAATTAAAGTCGACAAATTAAAAATGAAACACCTGAAATTACATGAAACTCCGGAGGAAACGTGGAATTATGTGCTATAACGTAAAACGGGATCATGAAAGGAACATTCAAAAAGCAACTCATGTAAACACCTTAATCATATTATTGTCTTATTCAGATTAAGGCAAATAATTCGATTACTGATGTCCATGTAAAGGTAGTCAGTGAAAGCCTAAGTAATGCATCATGGCAAACACCATCCTATAGAGCACCCTGTTGCATTTGTACTTTTGTACTTATGTTTTCCCCGTTCTGTCTTTTCCATGTATACAAAACACTTTTAATAAACCAGATCATTCATTTAGAAAAAAAAAACATAAAGGAGCTTACTGTTTGCACTGCAGCAGCTGGTTAAAAACCGGTTCATTTCCTGACACCACAGCCTCATGTAATGGCGTCCTTAGAAATAAACACACAAAAATAAAACCAATGCATAAATACTGTAACACATCTAACTCACAAAAACATTCATGCAGAAGAAATCTTTGGCTTATTTCACCCACCGTCCTTTGCTGTTTTGCATGTTGGGGTTGGCACCAGCTTTGAGCAAAGCCTCAGCAATGCGCGCCATGCCAGCCATAACCTCACCACTGTGTTTCTTAGGGCTGAAGGAGCAGACCAGGTGCAGAGGCGTCTCCACTGCCCCAACCGTGGCAGCGTTCACCTGTGCCGAGTGACGGATCAGGAAAGTGGAGGCAAATTCATCTCCTGAAGAGACAGAGAAAGATACATGGGCAGAGTATTTAGGCAAACAAAATAGATCTTCAATGGCATTTTTGTGTGAAATCAACATAATAGTTAAAGTGGCCCAATTGTTTATTCCCTCAGGCTAGATTAAAGTGCACATCACCTCTCTGGATGGCCTTGTGTAGAAGACTCCAGCCGCTCTGGTCCACCATGTCAACATCCGCCTTGTTGTTGACGAGTGTAGTGGCAATGCTTTCCAGCTTCTTGAACAGAGCCAGATCCAACGCCAAGTCTCCATTATTGTCCAGCTCATTCAGTTTTCCTGGTAACTTGGGAATTAAATGAAAGAAAGATTTATGAGGTTTTTTTTATTCAATAAGCAAACTTATCAGTAAAGAACAAAATATTGCTTTTATTTTTGTTTGCATATTGCTGGGCCTATGCATGCTATTCAAAATCTAATTAGTAATACAGCTGCAAGCAGCAATTATCAAGGATCAAATACTTAAAGGCCAATAGGTGTATTTGTAAAAATATTATTTATCCTTTAGTAAATCTGTAACCACTTCAACAGGTTCAGAAATACAAAAAAATAGCAAGCATTTTCTACCGTAATAACATGTATAGTGTGACCTATCGGTTGATCTGGTTAAAAATGGTCATGCAACTTTAGGAATGCATGTTACATGCTCTCCATCAATGAGTGTACCCTTCTGAGAATTACAAGGGTAAGCTTCTGAGAATTACTCATAAGAACAGTGCTAAGAATTGACTTAAGAAAAAAAAAAAATTTTTTTGCTCAAAGTTGCATTTGAAAGTTACTTATCATGCATCCCAGTCGTACTATTATTGAAGTGTAGGAGTAAATCTTAAGGGCCAGTTTTAGAGGTGATTCATGACACTTGGATGTGCCACAAATGGGATATCAAATAATGACATTGGTCTATGCCTATCACAGTAGATTTCTTTATTTAAGAATATTTTATTATTGTTATTATTATTATTGAATGGAATTCCTAAGAGTTTACATTCAACACACATTTGATAATAAGGAATAATAGAATATATTATGATATACACTTGATACTGGAAAGAAAACATTAACTCATTTCCCAGCATGTCTTATTTCAAACTTTTAAAACAAAGTGCTTTTAGTGGTGGCATGACCAACCACAAGTCGCTGATAAATGATGATGCCTGCTCTTTCTAAATGATAACATTTGATTAACTGCTTGCCGTTGAAAATTATTAAAACATTATTCCTCTCCTGAAAGATTCGTCCCCAAGCCAAAGATCTGCAACCTCACGCAACGGGACAAGATTCAGCAGGTCAATGCAAGTGCGCGGGTCATTATGTGGGTGTGTGTGTGTTGCAGGAGAATGAAATTATCTGCAGGATAATTACAAAATAGAAATAACTAAATATACATGACTAAAAATAAATCAACTGCAATTTATCTAATGCATTAAACCAACTAAAGCTTCCAGCGCATCATCAGAGAGAGCTTTCTGGATTGTGGATTGTGGTTACACACTCAAGCAGAGACGTTTAAAAACGTCTTTTCGTCCTTTTCATAAGAGAACCAACAAACAGTGAATCGCTGTTCGGCTGCTGATTTTTGCAAAGTGGATTTCAGCGCATCATCATTCAGTCAACAAGGTCACAGAAATGTGTGCAGTTTTCTACTCCCCAGCGATAACACAAACCCCTACTGGCAACTGCTGACCACTTGAGAGACCTCTGGAGCTGTCTTAAATAACTGGGAGAGTAATTGAGAAGAGTGATTCTTGGCTTTATGAAATTTGATAACTTGCTTTTATACTTAAGTTTGTAAGTAGGAGTAAATTTCATGAATTGTTAGCACTCTTTTAGAAGCTTGATAAAAATGGCCCGTTTTCTAAGTAGCCCTGTTGTAGGTTACCAAATGCTAAAACTGATATTTTAACATTATTATTGGGTTAAAGAGTTTAGAGAGTTGCACAGAAGCAATTTTTTTTCCTGAGGTTGAGTGAAAAACATGGGACTTGACAATATAAGACACTTGAGTCTGCAGCGAGCAGCTTAGGAGATAGGAGCAATTTCATGTTTTTGGCCACTGTAGCGCCATCATCAGGCTGATCGGGCAAGCCTTAGTGATGTGGTACACAGTGAAGGTACTCACATCAGTTTTGGGGCAGAATGGTGTCTTTTGGACTTTTCTAACAATTACAAAAGGGTTTCAGTCCTACACTAGTGTCTAAATAGTTTTTTTTACAAAAATAGTTTAGTCTCATAGTTGTTCACCACCAGCTGTCCAAAGTCAATCATTAACCATACAAAAGCTTCCTTTGATATGATTTATTTTTGCATTCTTATGCATTTATAACACTTAATGGTACCACAATACCACTTCTTACCTGGGCGTCCATCTCTATTAGATAAAGGAAGACCACATCTTCTCGCTCTACTTTAATAGCTTTGTGAAGGGGGTACTCGGTTTTAGATTTGATCATCTTATAGAGAAGTTGAGCATCCATGGTACTGAAGTCCTCTTTCCGCAGATCATCCTGTTTGAGAGGGTAAAAAAGTAGCTAATTAAGACACTGGGGTGTAAAAAAAAAACCCTGATATTTATCAATGTGATTCCCAAGAATATTGTTTATAATAAGAATTTAAGTCACACTTGATTTATGGTACAATTCTCACTATTCACAAACCATTAACTATGACTTTTAGCTCAATAAACACCTAATTTATTGCTTATTAATAGTTAAGGTAGTAGTTTGGTTTAGGTAAAGGGTGTGATTAGAAATGCAAACAAAGATCATGCTGAATATGCACTTTATACGTACAAATAAATAACCAATATCTTAATAAAGTAATAAGGTAATAAGCCACTAGTTAATAGTGAGAATCGCTACCTAAACCGTTACCAGAATTTCTTTTTCAACATTCTTTGTATTACCTGTTTTCAGAAATTGTGTTTAAATATAGAAATAATGTTATTTTGAATTAAATATGCAATATAGTTTGCATACATATGAGCATTGGATCAATTTAAAGCTAATATCTATTTTTTTGGGACATTTTTTACAGATTGGATTTCGTGAATCTTTTTATCCCTCCATAAATTAAAAAAAAAAAAAATCAAACAACAACAACAACAAACCAATCCTCTCGATTATTTGAATACACACTAAACAGTCAAAACAAACCAAAACAAATCTTCTTTTTAAACAGCAGGGGGTTTGATTTATGACTAATTATTCAAATCTGAGACTCCCTGTGGTCTTTTTCAAGGTCTTGCTCAAGGTCTGCCGAGCCCATATTGATGTATTTGGTTCACTCAGATGAGGAAGAGCCTGTAAAACTATCACAAGATTTCCTTTACCATCCTTGTCATAAACTTAACCTTGAGAATCAATCATTACACCTTGTGGGATTTACAAGGAGTCATAAAGAAGACCCAAACTTCAACGAGTGCAACAAAATTCTCCTGACGTTCAATGGCTCCATTTCTCCATGCGAGGAAGTCAATTTATCATTATTATTTTTATCAGTAATAAATGCAACAATGTTAAAATGATGCCTAGAACTGTATTATGAACAATGTAAGTGTATTATTGAAAAACGACATGAAAAATCAAGGCTATTGCATCTCTAAAAACAATTTCCACATCTGATCGGTCTTTGAAAGATGATAATGATGACTCTTCTTCTGACTCACCCAGTGACTGGCAATAATCTCTCCGCAATAGTTCATCAATGTTGCGGCGTCCAGCTCTTCGGCTGTCTGATAAAACCTGATGCAATTCCTCACGTTCACTGATGACATCACTCCTTTCTCACATCTGCATTTGACAAACACATTTACTGCTCACTGTGCACATAAAACAACTAGATAAGTGTTGAAACTAATTAGATGTGCTTATTAAATGGATAGTTTCAAGTGACTTAAATTATTACCATTTACACCTAACTTAAGGTCATATACATTTAATTATATAGATTAATAACTTCCTCTTTTCTATAATTTATGTACTTTTTTGTGTACACAAGCATTGCAAACTTCGGGGTCAGTAAAAACTTAATAGAATTAAATATTTTAATAGTCAGCAAAGATGAATTAAATGTATTGAAAAATCAAAGTTAAAATGACACTGAAGACTCAAGCAACGACTGCTGAAAATTCAGCTTTTGCATCACAGAAATAAGCTTCAATTGTAATCATGTAATCAGAATTGTTTTAAATGAGAAAGTTTAATTATATTCTCAATATTACAATCTTGATACATTAAAAACAATGCAGCCATGGTTAGAGTGAGACTTTGTTCAAAAAGGTTTCGAGGACATTCAGTAGGGTTCAGCTCAATTGGTGGCAAATTCATGTGTGAAAATTTTAATTTCATTAACATTGGGCCCAATCAATCTTTCCATTGTCATTTTGAAATATAACCATGGTATAAGTCTTCTGACGTGGCCGTTTAAGAAATAAAATGCCACACACTGCATCAGTTAGGATTAAAGTTACAAGAACTGTTTCCAAGCATTTAACAAGCCAGAAGCATATTAAAAACTGCAATAAATTAATTAGTATGCAATAATCCATTCATAAGATGGTTTTCCAGCACTCTGTGTTAATGGGCATTTTGAAGTATTGCATAAGAAACGAATGATGGAAACAAAATTAACAAAAAATATATACATACTCATTTGAGGTGGTTTGTGCGAAAAAGCGTTAATGTGAACAATGGAGATGAAAACGCATTTGCCAAATAAACTCTGATGTAGTAAAGACTACACCCATATCACTAATCAGTTGTCCATTAAGTTTGCCTGTCTACTGCTGGTTACTAGGTTGCCAATACTACAGTGAGCCACTCTAACAACTTCACCATTGAGTTGTTGTTGTTTTGTTTTTTTGCAAACTTTGAAAAGATTCTCTTTACGTTAGGATATAAACCCGGGTACAGACTCCTGAGCTTTGCTTGCTTAAATTCAAATAGCCAACTCTTTTTCCTGTCACAAACATGATGTCAACTCAACAATATACTTTAAAACTATTTCTTAGATTCTAAGTAAACCCTGTAAACAGCTAGTAGGTCTGAACCAAATTCCAAGAAATATAAGACACATGGATGTATGTTTTTTTATTTGATTTATTTTAGCTCTATAGCCTTGGTACTAAAGAATAAAAGCTTATCATTAGAGTAAACGCACCAAACCTACAGGCTGTTTGCTTGCCATTAGTCAGCTGCTTTTATCCAAAGTGATTTGACAGAAGATTAGGTACTTAACTCAAGGGTGCGCTGATGATTAGGCATCACCGCAACTCCCCTGTTTAACCATAAGCCTCTTTCAAGCAAATGCCAGGTAAAAGAGCACATGCTTTCAGGGAAATGTCTACTCAGTTTGATGAATATGACTCAGAGTGACTAAAAACGGTGGTATGATGGAAATGAAAATACAGTCACTATCAAACATCAACATCAAACACCCAATGATGGGTGCTTTATACTCAGTATTTGACATTCTTAAAGGACAAGTGATCGATAAAAACATTTACATGGTGTTTTTTGTTGCTGAATAACAATGAAATGGAATTAAGCAGAGAGAGTCAATTATTCTGAAGAGTTCGTTCCTACCTTTCTCGCAGGAGATGGAGCTGGAAGCGGTTGGCTAACTTCATCAGGTCGATGAGAAAGCCATCATCACCATTCAACTCCAGATCATCTGTGTATGTCCAGCGCAGCATCGCCATCGCCACCTCTGGTTTGGCATCTAGGAAGCACAGGAAAACATTCAAAATGAGAAACACACCAAAGTATTTTTAGAATGCGTTTCTCACACATCGCTAGTTACAGTTTCACAAATAAATTTACTTAGGTTTGGCATTTATATATAAGAACTGGGCAAAACTTATTCACTATTAATCACATCCAAAAAGTTTGTTTTGACTTAAAATGTGTGTGTGTGTGTATAAAAAGACAATAGAATACACAAGACATGTCACTTGTATCATTTTAAATGGGGAAAAGTGTAACGGTCAATATGGCGAATGAAGCTCTGCCTTCTAGTACAAGAGCCAATCATCGATCGATATGTTGCGGATAAAGCCCTCCTTCTAGTACAGGAGAATCATCGATCGCTATAGACTGACGATACTCCGGGGGAGGGGCTTGGACCAGACGTGATTTTCTGCAGATTTTGTGATTCAGACGTTTAGAAATGAAACTAAAGAGACAGTTGTTGTTTAATTTTATTGATGACTCATGTTTATTTATATAGTGCTTTTCACAATGTAGATTGTGTCAAAGCAGCTTAACATAGTTCTAGTAAAGTACAGATTTCAGAGTTGAAGTTCAGTGTAGTTTAGTTCAGTGTGGTTTAAATTTCACTGCTGAAAGTTCAAACACTGTAGAGCAAATCCACCGAAGCACAGCTCCACAAGTCCCGATCCGAGCAAGCCAGCGGCGACAATGGCGAGGAAAAAAAAAAAAAAAAACCTAATATGAAATTCAATCATAAGCTTGGCAAGCAGTTTTGGAGAATTTGATGTTTTCCCATTCAAACAGAATGCCCGAGCATACTGCCCGAGAGGCGTTTCAAAGATGGCCGCCGAGAGAAATGACTTGTCTTAAAGGGACTTTGGTATACATTTATTATGTATATATAAATACACGCATACATGGATATATTTGAGAAACTGTTTATTTAAATTTTGATATAAAGTATATATGTATATGATACAAATTCAAATCATATATACATTTAAAGTGTCTATGTATGTGAGAGTATCACAAATACATAAATATACATAATACACAGACATATATTATGTCAAAACAAACTTTCATTTTGGATGCAATTAATCTTTTTTTTTGCAGAAAATGATCAATTTTGTCATTTGTTGCAACTGAAATAAGTGGACTAAACGCACTGCTTTCTCGACTCTACAATTGGTATTTTAAGGAATATAAACATTTCTGAAAAACTGATTCTGAAAAACATTTTATTTTTTTGATAATAACATTTTGTTTTTAAATTGAGAAGAAATGTCATCAGTAGTTATCAGAATTACACCTCAAACACAAAACTATAATGCAAATATAGTTTAGTTTGTTGGTTACAGTGAATGTGACTATAATTTCAGCAATTTATACTTGCATTACTGTTTAAAGGTTTTCCTGTGGAGTAAGGGCTGCTAAAATACATTTTTATAACGTTTTTAAATATTATTTTTTACATTAGTTCTCAATAAAAAAAAAAAATACTTTTACAACCATACAAATTGTGTATTTTTCCCACCAACAATACAAGTTTGATCTGTTGTAAATGTTTTTGAAAAATGTGGTTGATATTCTATATTATGAGGAGGTGGAATGAGGAGATTCCCCCCATTGTGTAAAGCGCTTTGAGTGTCTAGAAAAGCGCTATATAAATGTAAGGAATTATTATTCTTATTCTTATTATTATTATATTACAAGTGCAGGTAGTAGAAAACAGCAAAGCCATTGTTACCCGAGAGGTCCAGTTCTGAGGTGGAGGCCAGGTTAGCTAAACTCCAGATTTCACTGCGAGCAGCCAGAACAAATTTATGAGCACTGAGCCTCTGGTCTCCAATCTTCACCTTTAGATCACTGGAAGAAGACAAAGAAGTAAAGAATGTAAAAACTCTGATCGAAGGACACGACCTCGCAGTGAAATATGCAGTCATCAGCTACTATATCTTTTAAGGCACTGAACTGGACCTTATGTATTATGCATTGGTCTCAGTGAGGTCAGATCTGAGACAACAGTCTGAACTCAAATCTCTGATGGATCATTCTGTAACCTCGCAAGCACATGGTGCATTATAATGAAATACTCCTCAAATACAACTTCCTAACTTTACAGACCCAGCAGACATATTAAAATCATTTTCAGCCAGCTTTAATCCACTTAGAAGCAAAATTAAACTGCAAATCAAAACCTTTATATCCAGGCAAAAGCAGGGGTCTTGCCACAAAAAACTTTCTCTCTCTCTCTCTCTCTCTCTCTCTATTATATATATATATTTAGAGAGAAAGAGAGAGAGAGAGAGATTTTTAAATCTGAAAAATGCTAACATATTTCTCCACTTGTCTTTAAAAACTTGACAGTTAAGTACATCTAAGCATCCCTCCCAATACAAAAAATTATATTAAATTCTAAAATATTTTAAAATAAGAAGATTCAAAATATTATAGTATTTTAAAAGATCTTTGCAAAAAATATTACAGTAACATTTATCACAACCATGCCATCAACTCAAAAATACAATAAATATCATCATAGATATATAAAATTTGCACAGAACATTTAATAAATTAGATTTGAAAAATTAGAACATCATTTGATATTATATATTAAGTATACATTACTTGGCATTGTTAATTTCTATTGAGAAAAATCTACTTTATTATAGCTAATGTATTTTTATTGGGTAAAAAGTGCTTTTGATTTTACAAAACTTGAGGCCCGCTTCTGGTCTTAAAGTCGGAATGAAATCAAAATGTACTCTACTTAATTTTAAACGTATATAGTAGTGCTTCTTATAAATAATGCATATGCTCACTTCATTATTTAGCAAAAATTAATTTGCCCTCAGAATCTTTAATCAAATTTCATAACCTTCTCTCTACCCTTGAAACAACAGAAAACAGGACACAGAACACAGAAAAAGCTGTTAGAATGTGTCTGGTTTCTGCTCTCCATCTTCCTCCATTTTGTTAGCAAGCCCCTAAACTAATAGCAGGTTTTTCCACGCTACTGAAAAACAGTTCATCCAGCACCTGATCTATCAGCATGTGCACTTCTCACCTGTACTGCTCCTGCTGATAGAGGTCAGACACGATGGCCAGCAGGCGGCTGATGAAGGAGTCACTGGCCTGAGAGGAGGAGCCGGGTACAGAAGCCTGAGCGGCCAAAACAGCGCAGCGCCTGTCCGTCTCCACCAGCTTCTGCTGCATCTTCACATACTCCTGCCTCAGCAGAGCAAGGTGCTTCTGCAGTTTCTGCACCTCCTCTGTGCGCATGATGGACAAAACAGTGGCAAAGAGAGCAGTGGAGTTAAAGGAATGAACACACGGGAGGGGAAAACAAGGGTACGTAAAAAGAGAAAAGTGATTGGCAAAGCAAAAGGGAAGAGGAAATGTGATTACATTTACTCAAAGAACAGAAAGAAGGGGCAAAATACAGACATTTCATGAAAAACTGCTGACACAGACAGACTTCCTGGCATGCTCGCAGCAAGAGAAGTGAACCTATGACATGTGAGCAAAACTTTTTCCACATTACTAGAAGTAAAAACGCTTTCGACGCGCTCTGATTCATCAGAACCACAAACGCTCCCTCTGCATCGCTCAAACCTCAAAATAACAACTTCAAACTGGCCATCTTCAGTGTGCTAATTGCCTGGGATCTGTTACTAGAGGATTTCACAGCTTAGCCTACATTCCAACACGGCCGCTTCCTTCCTCTTTTCCCTGAATTTATTTCAGTGGCTCTCCCTCTCCAGAACGCTGAGGCTACACTTTTGCTCCAAATAAGCTCAGTTGTCGAGGGAGCAGATCTGGAAATGTCTTTGACATCTTTAAAAAAAAAAAAAACAATTCAAATGCTGCTAAATGAAAAACAACTAGCCGGTCAATACTTGGTATATATTGTAATAAAGGAGTAATTACAACTTTCTCCATTTATTCACACTCAACTGCTTTAAAACCATTTTTTTTTCTATTAAACACAAAATAAGACATCTTTAAGAATGTTGGAATAACTATTATTGTTTACTATATTGATAAATACTATTGACATAAAAAAAAAATGGCTACCAGTTCCAAACATTCTTCAAAATATCTTCCTTTGGGTCCAAAGGGAGTAGGAAACTCTAACAAGTTTGGAACTTGTTAGAGGGTCACCCTTTATGGAGGGTGAGTAAATAATGAGTACATTTTCATTTTTTTTTGGTGAACTATCCCTTTAAGCTGAAAGTTTTGTGAAAAGTAAAGTCTAGTCACAGCAAAGCATTAAAGCCTGTGTGTGGTGTAAGCAAAGGATTAGCATACTTCCAGTTTAATATGTGAGCCATTTGCCTTTAGCCTAGATTCAAGAATCCAGTGTCCTAAGCAATCAACAACTTGAGTCCTCCAAATAGGTCCCATAAAGTATTTAAAACGCTTATGGGCCAATCAGCTGACAGGAAACACTGTGGAGCAATAATCTGCTTGCATCACCCAAAAGCATTTACATGATCTATATAATGATTTTATACGAATAATAATAAAATAATTCTGAAACTGTCTAAATGATATAGCATAAACAGCTCCAGTGATTTACTAACACAGAAAGATGTACAGCTATGTTTGGGCAACATGATAACCAATAATTAAGAGTGTAAGTGCATGATTGTTTCGTCGTTGAAGTAAATTTGTGGTACTCTTTTGTCTTCTCAAAAGAGGATTTAAAGAGGTGTCCTTTAAATTTATTGTGAGTCTGTTGTAGGAAGATAAAGGAGGAGGATGTCACATATGAGCTGATAAATGTAACGGTCGAAACCGCTTGCTGTGAGGTGATAATTTTACAGTGAACATATACAAATTATATACAGCATAGCAAAGCTATATATAAATTACCTTCAAATAACATAATTTATGGCTTCCATTTACATACCATGTATACACATTTAAGATCTCAGCGTGCTGCTCTGGTTAAATAATCAGTAATTACAGCACCACGACATTCACATATATATGCTGATGAAGACCAAGACCAAATTTGCTGGTTTGAAATGCCAGTGAAAGCAAACGCAAACCGACAAAACAGAATGACGTTTTTAATCGACCATTTTCCATTTTAAATCATAACGCTGCAATAAATGCAACCGCGAACATCGTTAAAAATCGTATTTAGCTGATATTTCTTTACATGCGAGCTCAAATCACCCGGCGAATTATTACTACCACCGCCCAGCCCACCACCTGACTTGCAACCAGCTAGCAAGAAAAAAACCCTAAGCAATAATGTGGCTCGTTTTAGGATTGTGCAATACTTATTGGCAACTGGTTGTGTCGATAACAAAGTAAGGCAGCATTATGCATGCCATTCGCGCAAAGAAACAACAGCTACAAGTGTTAAACAGAAAGGGCGTGAAAAATAAGAAAGAAACCATTCTCATACCTTCCGCCATGTTGGATCCGTGGCTCGTCGCCTGACATCGCGAGAGCGCGCGAGCTGGGAGGAAGGTTTTGATTTGGGAGGAGCGTGCGTGAAAGCGCTGACTACTACTCAAGATGCTTTGCGTTTGTAAATGACAAGATTTTAATAATGTACCAACAATTTTACTATTACTTTTACATAATAAACTATTACTATTATGTCAGTATACAGCCAATTTAGTTATTCCATTGTGATGCCCTCTTTGGCGAATATACCCAAAACCCTTTCTAAAAATAAGCTTTATTCTGTTATATAAGTCTCAATAGACCTACATGGGATCCTCAAATTATAATTTTTTTATGTAATTTTTTTTTATTGCGATTTGAAATTCACTTTGCCTTAACCAGTGTTATTATTGTTAGTAAAAAAATATATATATATCATTATCATTAGTTGAAGAAAATAAAGATAAGTACAATATCTGTAAATGAAATGCATATAAAAATAACACCAATAAAAAAATTCTAAAAACTAAAAATAATTAAAACTATACAATTATAAATAAGCTACTAAAAACTACTAAAACAACAGGGTTTAAAATATTACAGAATCACAGATACATTTCTTCACCAGTGGTTTATGAAAATTTTCATATGAATATTTCTAATAAACAGTATACAGTTATAGTTATGCTGATATACTGTAAATGAATGCATATAAATGTTTTTGTGGTAACGCTGAACTGAACACAAACACCACACACAAAGTATTGGAAAAAAATTATATTTTAGAAGAACTCACTAGAGGTGACAATTTCCATAACATGAAAAATATACATCGGTATCTTGTCTTTGTACATTAGGCAAAAGAAACGCAGTAGTCTGTCAGAGCCAGAATAAAATTAACCAGAGAATTAAAGATTGTGGGAAGAGAGTGGGATACAGGCATGCACACACACACACACACACACACACACACATACATACATACGCAAACACACACACCTCTTCATAACACTTTTGCTCAATCTCCCTTAAACACACACATCTGAAATCCCAGGAAATGTCTGCAAGAAATCTACACTTAAAGCATGGCTAAGAAACCTATCAAAGAAACCACACAAAAGATGTCAAGCATGAAAAAGAAAAAAAAATGCTCTGATACAGGGGAGAATCTTTACTAGAAATTTTACATGAATATCCAATTTTGAGATGTCCGCACAAAGTGGGCAAAGCAGAGTTATTGCTACACCAAAATAATCCAGAATGCTGGTACAAGGTTATGAAGAAAAATAAACCTCACACATTCACACAAGCTTGAGAGGATGTGGAGTTCTCAAATCACGTTCCTCCCTTTAGCTCCCCTTTGATGCAGGGCATGTAATGAGCCAAGCGATTTAAATTGGAGGCACTTTTGAAAACATAACAAGAAAAAAACAAAAAAAAAAAACTTAAAACATGCAGGAAAAAGAAGAAAATCACATCTGATGGGTTTCCTTGCCATTTCCTCCCCGCCTCATATGGACACAAAAAAAAAAAAAGCAAAGGTGAGAATCCGACACTCAGAAAGCAGTCATCCAAAGTAAGAGCACCCCCCGCCCCACCCCATTTAAAAACCAAATCAGAGAAAGACCTTCATGACCCCTAATTCTTAAGAAAATGACCGTGCTTTAGAGCTATTTTTACCTGAAGTGTCCCGAGTGAGAAAGCTGTCCAACATCACGTGCATGCTTTGAATCCTAACCATAGCTTACCCCTGCCTTTGCCACCTTAAACCGCATGAGTGAGAATAGCCAAAGCAGACTTTTGTTCAAACCGACAGGCAGTCGCACCTGTGAGACGGCAGGAGGGGGAGATGAACAAGACTCTTCGAGAAACTTTACATGATGTCACACTCTAACTACAGAACTGCTATTTTATTTGGTACTAAGTCTTGCTGGATGGATAGGAACAAGTTGTTATATATTATCCGGTTCTTATGTCTGTGCTATGTACACATCTTTACAATCTCTTCCTGAAAAGTTGTATCAGTTCATAGACTTGAAAAAAAAAAAGAAAAGAAAAAAAAAAAAGCATAATTGTTTTGAAGTTGTTTTTTTTCTCTTTTTTGTTGGCACTTGCTTGGTGTGTTCTGTCAGCATCGGTGATGGCCTTATGTTCTATTGCAGCCTATTAATGCCAGTCCTTTACCGCCAACATTCAATGAAAACCAGTCCAGCAATAGGGTGGTAGAGTGCAAGAAAACAGTGCCATGTTGTTTCTCAACTGGAGACCTGTGAAAGATACAGACAGCGATATTAGAAATGTTTCAAAGGTCAGACCAATCACCACATTCATTTCAATTGGTTTCTCAAAACAAGCGACACAGATCCATTTCAACTTACATTTCATTCTTTTGAAATGCACACTCAGGTAGAAAAGCTTAGAGTCATCAAGTGTAAAATAAATAAATAAACACTTCTATTCAACATGCATTATATTAAACAAAAGTGACAGTAAAGCATGTTATGAAAAAGTATTTCAAATAAATGCTGTTGTTTTAAACACTTCTAAACAATTAGAACGCTCCAATTGATCAGCTGATAATGATTCACTAAATTTTGCCAATGGCACAAAACAATCAAAATATGACAACGTAAAACACATGAGAACCAGTTCCCATGATTGGAATGAAAGCTTTTTCATAACTAGACTTGACATTTGTCCAAAGCGACTTACAACTAAGAAGGGAATTCAGCGATTCAACAAGACTAGATTCATGGCCCAATTTATGTGTAGCCTATGCGTAGCATATGGAAAAAACTAACCAAGTTTCTGTTTGTTTTTATTGTTAGTCACATATTGGATACAAGGAAGAGACACTAATAATCAAACAGCTGTTTTTATTGATTCAGTGTAAAATAAATAAATAACAGAACCATGTCTTAGAAAAAAAAAAAAATAAAAAAATAATAATAATAATAATATATATGTAATAAATAAGGGCGACGCGGTGGCGCAGTGGGTAGCACGTTCGCCTCACAGCAAGAAGGTCGCTGGTTCGAGCCTCGGCTGGGTCAGTTGGCATTTCTGTGTGGAGTTTGCATGTTCTCCCCGTGTTCGCGTGGGTTTCCTCCGGGTGCTCCGGTTTCCCCCACAAGTCCAAAGACATGCGGTATAGGTGAATTGGGTAAGCTAAAATTGTCCGTAGTGTATGTGTGTGAATGAGTGTGTATGAATGTTTCCCAGTGATGGGTTGCAGCTGGAAGGGCATCTGCTGCGTAAAACATATGCTGGATAAGTTGGCGGTTCATCCCGCTGTGGCGACCCCAGATTAATAAAGGGACTAAGCCGAAAAGAAAATGAATGAATGAATGAATGTAATAAATAAATATACATATATATAAAGTTTGAACGATCAATGATCAGTACCAGCGAGTTATGATGACAAGAAACTGGTAGTCACTACAGGATAATATAAGCATCCTGATATGAGTCTCCCTATGGTTCATAAGCTTTGATGAGCATGCAAATAAACTGACACTCTTGACACTGACAAAGTGCAACAGTCTTAAAAGCTGACTGTCACATTTTTGAGGTGAAATGCCTCTTTTTAAAAAAGGTTTTCTATTGGCAGTGAGCGCATTGCGTGCCGTTTATGCACCCCGCATTTTAACCACCTTGTATTTTTGACGGAGCACAAAAAATGTCAAATCTGTGCAGAAAAAGCAATAACATCTTGCACTCCAGCCTGAAGACTGTTGATACAGTGGTTGTCTAACAACAAAGAGCAGCGCACTGATCTTTTCTCAAGTCAGCAAAATAGACGTGTGGTGCACCTCGCGTTTTCAGAACCGAAAAGCGCATTTGGTGTGATCGGGCCCTAAAGATTACCAATAAAAGGCTAAGCAGACAACAGAGCCACTGCGGTTACCTAATAATCTTTAGATCTGAACCTCTATTTTAAACAAGCCTCATGAACCTGTTCTAACAGGTTAACATTACCACAACAGAACTCTGCACAGTCTGACAAAAAGCCCTGCTCGGGGAGGATTAAAGCTGTATAGGAAGGTGGGGCAAAATAGGAATTGTGTAATTTTAATACTGTATAAATCAGCAATAACAGTAATACTTTGACTTTCACATATGCAGTTAACAACTGTTAAAATGTCTTTCCCCTTTTATATATAAAAACAAGAAATAGCCACAGATAATAAAAAAAAAGTTCAGTGTAAATAAACTTTTTCTTGGATGACAAATGTTCAGTTTTTTTTTTTTTAACTAAAATATCAATTTAAAACCTGAAATAAGAGTCCTCTACATCATCTGGCTCTATGCTTGGAGGATTTCAAATCAATCAGTAATTCATGTTAGGGAAATAAAAAATAAAAAAAGGTCACAAGGCGTTGGAAGTCCACTTGCTTACCCTGAAAATAGTGAAGCTACAAGCTGCTAGATGAATATCACTCGAAGGCAGTCTCTTGGCTCTTTCTTACACAGCGGGCAACTTTTCTTTTGAATTCCCCATGTCTGTCTTCCCTCCACTCTTTCTGAAATGTTGAATAGATAAAAATGAATTAACACATGAAGTAAAGATCCTCTGCCAACATGTAATCATCTCTAGTTGAACAAGTTAACGTTATACTTACTGCTGCATCAACATTGGCAGGGGAGTCTCCATTGGGGTCTGCTAGCATAGAAATGACGCTAATCATGATGGTCTCTACGGTGTGAATGGGCAGCCAGCGCTCTTCTGGTTTCTCATAGCCATATTTATCCTCCCCCGGTTCGTGCAATATCGAAATACAAACATCACCATTCTTGTCAACTGTGCAGAACACAATGCAGAGACAGGGCATGAGATTGGATGTCAGTTAATACATAGTTTTGCTTAGCTATGAAGCCACATTAAGCATTTTTTCTGCTGCTGATCATTTAATTAATATGGTAATATTATATGAAGATTAAAATTGTGTCTGAAGCATTATTAAATTACCACAGTAGCTAGCAAATAATAACACTTAAATATTTCAGGGAATGTGTAGAATTTTAAAACGTTTACACAAATTTTCGCCATTTACAAAAAACAAATAGTAAATACTTACAAATCATTTAAAAAATAATAATAATTCAAGTCATACACAATCAAATAAAAAAACTCACCTCTTATTATTAACCTTAATAAAAGCATGTTAGTATTTAAGTTTTTAAGGCAGATTATTAGATATTTCCCAAGTGGAATAAAAATACCCACAATGCTGCACATGGAATCAACAACTAAAAACCTGCATGCGGGTGAATTCATAATGGAAGCTGTCAGTCCAAAACAGCTTCCATATCAGCTAGAGATTTAAACAGATTTTGAAGAACAATTTATATTTAATTTTCTTGGAAATTCAACAATATTAATTATATGGCTGACAAAATATTTATATAAAGTATAAATATTTAAAATATATTCAATATTTAAAAGCCCCAATGAGGCAAACTTACCATTTGGATGCCATATTTCTGTAATGAACTTCATTTTAGGCGGTCTGAGAGGATAGTCTTTGGGAAACGTAAGATGGGCTTTAAAGACACCACCCTCACTGCAAACAGAAACATATAAAAGACTTACAATACTGTTGTGGAACAACCTTTGGATTAAATTTCTTGAGATATTTGGCAACAGCTTAAACCGTGCCAGTATGGCATCACAACAAATACATAACAGAATTTATTCAGTTAATCTCCCACCCCATCATGAATCAATTCTACCACTACACCACTACCTGCTTAATACACTGAATACATCAAACAAACTGAACAATTATGGCTTTTTCCTGTTAAACCATGTAAAGCAGCATTGACACAATCTACATTGTATAAAGTGCTACAGAAATAAACTTTGACCTGACTTGCAAACATGTTTGACTATCTTAATGTGAGAATACCTATACTGCTAGCTCTACGCAAGTAAATGTCAATTTTCGTTTTGCATTAACTAATTCTTCAGCTGACTGATAACAGTTTTTTTTTTGGTAAGGAGTCACACAACATGGCATTTCATAAACCAACAAAAAGACTTACTAGAGTGTATCAGGAGGACCAATTATTAGTACTTCCCATCTGTAGAGGTCATTGTCATCTATCAAACCGGCTGAGAAACCTTCCACAGGATTTTTATTCAGTTCTGTCAGGAAAAGACATCAAGATACAGATTAGCCATTTTATACAGAAAAAAAAGTCACAGAGAAAGTATATATTAACATTATACTGAAACATCTGTTTATATTTTACAAAACAACTAACCACAGTGTTATGGGTTCAGAAACATATCTGTAAACATTTTATAAAAAAATAAATAAAAAAAGTATGCGAGTTTACAGTATACTTTGTAGAAATTGTGTGAATTAACTGGCTCAACCCAAAAGAAAAATTACTAATGAAAAGGATGAGCTGGCTCTCTATAGAAATGATCTATTATTTTAATTTACATTTTTGTATTTATGAGAATAAAATCTTCATTATGGATGTGACATCTCTCCATCGCGAATGTGACTGATACAATTGGCACTTGTGTGACTTTGGAAAAATCAAATATAATTGTTTGAAAACATTGAAAGACATTTTTTGAGTATTTTTACAGTACTGTAAAATACAAAGCTACTTAGAATGGTTTTCACTATTTTGGTGATTTTTTTTTTTTTTCATGGCAAGGTTGACATTTCAACTGCTCAAAAGGCAAATTGTGGCATTTCAGGCCAGTAGGTGCATTTGTGCCTTCAGATGAGTTCTGATAGTTAGACCTACATCTGGGCGGCATTTCAGACAAGAAATGACCAATTTGCCTGTCTGTTATCAGATCAGCCGAGTGACTCTTTAGTTACAGAACGCATGTCTGTTTGTTCAGATACTCTGTCTGAACTTCTGTGTGCTTGCAAGAAAGAGTACAACAGAATAACTGATGGTTGACTAGATGACCACCTTGTAGTCAAAAACAAGATGACAGTTGGGTTATCCAGTTATATGAATGTGTCATTTTTGCACATAAATCACTAAGACAGTCTGGCATTCATATGAAGCGTCTCTATTGCCAAAGGCAGATTTTTCCCACGCTCTCTGACAGTTTTTAAATGACTCAAAATTGCATTTTCAACAAACCTACTCTCAATGTTAAAGTGCTGATTTGTTATTATAGCAACACCCATACAAATACCCTAAAGGGCTGTTTAAACCAAGGATAGATGACACCCATCACTAGAAAGGTTCACCAACTCTTCAAATTCAATTAGAAGAGAGACGTCCACACAGCAGATATAACAATAACACCACAGAAATACAATATCATTGGAATCACTTTCAGAGATATATTTTCCTGTTGATGAATGATAAAAACCTTGACAAGCAAATAGATCCCACAAGTTTAAAAAACATGAGCATGAAGTGACAATAGTAGTGTGTGCTTTTAATAAACAGAACATTATTTGAACGCAAAAAAATATAACTGTTATTTACTTACCCCTTCCTCATCCAACCAGTATATGACTTACTTTCTTCAGCCAAAAAGAAATTAAGGTTTTGAGGGAAAGGAAACAACTCTTCATTTATTGCTAGTGAACAGGGTTCAACTACACCATTTTTGGTCATTGAATGTCAACGTTTAGGTATCTTCAAATTAACTGATGCCATTTAGTGCCTCTCTTCTCTCCATTTTTAGATACACATGTATTAAACAAGGCTGTTCACAACCTCCCACAACATGTAAATGCAGAAAACTCATGCAATGTTTTCCTCCAAAACCTTAATTTTTCTTAACTTAGAAAAATCAAGAACGTGCTAAATGGCATGAAATGGGTAAATAATTAAAGGTCACATTTGAGTGATTTTATTAAAAACCTCCTTAAACATGCCATGAACATTAAACAAGTTGTGCCCGCATTCTCCTAGCCCGTATCTTTTACAGGCCAACATTAATGGATGTTGTGAGGCTTTCGTTCTCATGAAGGGCTCACAGAGTTTAGATTAAGGCTGATGAGTTCACCATGCTGGTTCCTCTGAAAGGACACAACCAAAACAGCCCCTGATCCCCTGAATCAGTCAATCAAGTGCAGGGCCTCTACAGAACCTGACGCCATGACAGGCCTGGGGTGACGCTCACCCTGCGACCCTTGGAAAGAAATAGGCGAGTTGCTTTTATGTGTGTGTAAGATGAGTAATTTTGGGGGGATGGGGTTGCTTGAGCTGTCTGTGACGCAAAGGGACAGCTGTCATGAAGCAGATCTAACGTTGTTTTGCTTTTTTTAAATTGATCTCATCAGACCCACAAACTCACGTAATCTGCTTAGTTTGACCCCTATAAACTAACTCACTTTACTGGCTGCACTGCGCAAATGGGGCCCAGTGGAGAAATGCTCCTCTGGCTTGAGCTCAGTAAAGCTGACACTTGCGGATCATATTGCTCAGTGTGTGCTGGGCATAGAATAGGAAACACTCATAACGACTCTAATAAGAGCCAATTTCGCGCACGCGTCTATGGTGACAGAGACTGTGGGTCTCCGGTTCTCGCTGTACCGGTAAGCTGCTGATCAAACAGCAGCCATCAATTCGTTAGCTTTAGCCTGCTAGCCAGCCTAGAAAAACAAAGGGATTTGATCAACCCGCTGCGGGGTAATGGCACACAATATACGGCTTATAAATCTCACCTTTGAGCCATGCGACAATACTATTGGTTTGGCGGATAACGATAAGACGACGAGCAGAAATTGGACCAATGACAGACTTTTCCTCCATTAATAAGATGACTGGTTCTCTTGCGGAAACTGCGTCCGGACACAGATGTCAAAACATGGGGATAGCCGATCTAGAGCGGCCCCGCCGGTGTGATACGGACAAAAGTCTCTGGCACTTATGTTGACATTAAACCGAGTAACACTAAATGAATGTGCGCGTATTGTCGTTTTAATTATGTTAGAACAGCTCTTATGTTGATAACACAGTGACAGTAGTACAAAACTAGCATTTAAAAATAACAAAAGACGACGGGGCTTGCCTTTAGCCGGCTATTTTAGCTGCTAACTTGCTAACGAATGCTGTACAATAAACAGCGCTCAACTAGCGGCTAACAGCTCCATCTCGGCTGCACTGGCAGGCTAAAACGTTCACCGGTTTGTTAGCCTGCCTTCGCCAACAGCCTTCAAATATTACCTGCTAGCTGTCTCCTGAGTAACAGTGCTGACTGGGGCTCCGTCATGTTTTTATAAGTTATATTCTAAGTCGACAGACGTTCACCTCGACAAGGAGAAAAATATGTTTGAATTTGCTTGCGCGTCTTCCCGTCTCTGTTCTAGTCCGTTTTGCTCAACATTCTGATGCGATGTGCGCATGCGCTCTGCTCTCCGCGACGAGAGTACGCTCCGGGGTACTTATGGGCGGAGGATTCGCGCATGTCAGAAACAAGTAAACTTTTCTTAACAAACAGCGATGGAATTGAATGCGAGATTATGTTATCACTTTAGTGATGTTATTGGTGAGTCTATTCAATTGTCTCGTTATAGCGAAAATCTGTAATCATACATTTATTATTGTTCTTTCTTTTCGCAAGTGACATTTTTATGAAAGAAAAGTGATTTTTGTGGCAGTACAGTGTCACTCAGCCACTAGGAGACAGTGCAGAGTAATAATAAAAGTCATTCGTTCATGACACTTTATGTTTCTTACTGGCGGGATGTACGTACACTAGAGTCCAAAACATTTTGTTCGGAAACATTTTGGAGCATTGTTTTTTTTCCTCGAAGGACGTCTCTTCTGTTCACCAAGACAAAAGTAAAATAAATATATATATATTGTGTGAGTAAAATAACTTCTTTATTTGAATGTGTTTTAAAATGTAATTTATTTATTTCTGTAATACAATACAGAATTGTCAGCATTTATTACTCGTTTTCAGTGTTACATAATCTTTTAGGAATCAATCTGATATGCTGATTTGCTACTGAAGAATTTTGTTCTGATTGTTATCAATGTTTATATATTTTTAGGGAAACAGTCATATATTACCATTTAAAAGTACAATTCAAAGAATTTTCCTAGACACATTAAATTGATTACATGAGACAGTAAAGATGTTTATAATGTTACAATATATATATATATTTCTGATTATTTGTTTTTCTTGAAAAGTTAAAAGTGTCCACTAAAATGAGCAGAAATGTTTTTAACTGATAAAATGAGAACCAGTAGTAATGATTGAAGACCAAAAATACACAAGTAGATGGGAGTGATTATGTTTTGAATTACAAAAATAAATAATGTTTTTACATTTGACATCAATTACATTTTTTATGAGCAGAAAAGACTACTTTCAAAAACATTGACAAATCACAATATTCCCAAAATATCTGACCTATAGTATACATCTTGTCAGAGAGAAAATGCGCAATAATGACCTTAAATATGATTTTTTTATTACACTTATTTAGTCTTTACTGTGGTTAAATGATACTGTACTGTTAAATGATACTGTACTGTTGAATGATACTGTACTGTTGAATGATACTGTATGGCTTGCAAACAACATTATGTTGTGAATAGTGACTATAATTTAATATCAGTTTATTTTAATTCTCTAACTTGTTTAATTCAACAAAATCTGCCCTCTTATTATAATGTTAACCCACAATAATACTTTATAATACATGCGACAACACACATGCAAACCATTATTTGAAATACACAAAAGACATGGTGACAGGTCAGTGGTTTTAGGTAAAATTTTACATATTGTAAAATATATTTTACATGTACTACAATGTATGGACGTTTTGTTTTAGAGAAGTGGTTAGGCAGAGGATTTCACAAGAGTGACAACATTTGCATCATAATAGAAGCACCACAGTTTCGGCAAGTTTCCCAATTGAATTCGAAAGAAACCTTGTGAAAAAAATAAATAAAATGCAAACTGAAGGCTGAACAGAAAGAATCTGCAGTACACCCCATTATAGCTTAGAATGATCAATCCATGCAACAACGGTAACTACATAAAAAGCCATAAACTTTACAGAGTTTATCAGACAATACAAGATTAGGTTTCCATTTGAAAAAGTCACCTCACGGGTGTTTATTTTACATCAGCTCTGTTTGTAAGACCTTTGTACTGGTGTTTAGAACATTAGCGTGAAACATAATGCCAAACGCCCAGCAGAACTGGGTAATAGATCGATGCAAAGCAGAAAGCATGATGTGAGTGCAGAGATGAAAATCTACTGGTTTGTGGTGTATAATGCAACAAGGAGGAACTGTTCATCTGCTTGTGACCAGAGGAAAGGGGGTGGAGCTTGATTCTAACTTGATAACCCTGCAGTGTGCTGTATTCACACAGGAATGCATTTCTGTTGTGACATCTCAACGAACACGACAAAAAAAAAAAGAAAGAAAGAGAGAGAGGAAGACTAACAGAACAGAAAAGATGGATTAGAAGGGACATTGGAGCACATAAGTTGAAGTGTAAGTAACTTTACATTTACATTATCAAAACTGTTAAGATGTTATGTTTTTGCATGCAAAAAAGGGAATCAGTCTCATTGTCAAGACTGCTTCATTCCTCATCGAGTCAAAAGTTGAATAAATATATGGCATTGTCCTGCTGTGGTCACACTCTGATAAACAGTGGCATTGTTGGTAGTCTGCTGAGGATCTCAGACCTGAACTGAACCCAGTATTGGAAGTGTCTGTTCAGAAGAGCATTGAAAGCTTGATTTGCTGAAAACTTTCTTCATAATTCGATTTAACTCAGTAAAACATATGTATATGAATTCAGTTTAAGGAGTAAGTCAGTGAGTAAGACATTTAATACACAAGGTGCTCTTCCTGTGTTAATATGAGGTCATAGGTCTTGCTCTGTGTTTAAAACAACATCAGTTTGTGGGTTGAGTTGAAGACGAGAGAGCTTGCTGGATGCAACGAGCAAGATCACAACCATCTTCAAGATAACAAGTTCCGGTCCACATTCCATTCTCACAAACTGTAGATGGCTTGTAGTGTAAATCCCCCACCCCTGAAAGACGATTATGATTAAAAGGCATCATTTGCTTGGAATTTGCTACCAGGAAATGTGCTCACTGACAAGCAGCTGCATCTATATCTACAGTAATGTTTTTGCAGCCCCTATAACATTGGTGCTTTTTATAGTATTTTAATAGCATGTCAGGGCCAGACTTTTTTGCTATTTCTGCACAGAATTTTGTGACAAATCTGCAGATTTATGCGGAATGATTTTCAGGAGCTGAAAACCTAACAAATAAAAATATAAAAATAACATAGAAAAACACAATCAAAACCAATTAGAATCACTTGTTTTAATACATCCTCTAAAAGACCCTTTTGTGGCATGTTACTTTAACAATTGTATTGTACAAAATGTATCCAAACATTTGCATATTATTCAATAATATTACTGAAATTAATATAAAAAATGAATAATTAAAATATTTACATAAATAAATAAAGAGACTGAACAATGGGCTCAAAAATCTTCGGAAATTTGCAGTTTTCTGCACGTGCAGATTCCGTGTAGACCTACCTATGAGGAAGGAATACACTGCAAACCTGTAATGAGAGGAATTGATTATAAATTGAATTATGATAAATGTTTCCCCTTTGGCAAATAGGCATGATGTCTGTTTACCAAATCATAGCACCATTACAAACAGCATTATAACTCTTTATCGTGTATTTCCCAGCATATTTATTGGCATATTTATTAGTTTTAAAGTGCTGCCACTGTATACATTTGTCATGTCAGTTTGACTAATTGTGGCCACAAGCTACTAGCAACACTGTTATAACAGAGAAGTACATCAGGCATAATAATGTTACCCAGCGCCAAGTGTTCACTTTATTGGATAATAGGGTTGGTCATTTCTATCTCTATCTCTTGGTCATTTCTATATCTTAATTCCCTTAGCACTCACACTTTATATTGAATATGGAATACTGTCTTCTCTTCTTTTTAACTAATATGGATGATCGTTCTTTAAATTTAAATGATTGTAAAACAGGCGACACGGTGGCTCACTGGTTAGCACTGTCGCCTCACAGCAAGAAGGTCGCTGGTTCGAGTCCCGACTGGGTCAGTTGGCATTTCTGTTTGGAGTTTGCATGTTCTCCCCATGTTCGCGTGGGTTTCCTCCGGGTGCTCCGGTTTCCCCCACAGTCCAAAGACATGGGGTATAGGTGAATTGAATAAACTAAATTATGTTAAATTATGAGTGTGTGTGTGAATGAGTGTGTATGAATGTTTCCCAGTACTGGGTTGCAACTGGAAGGGCAACCACTGTGTAAAACATATGCTGGATAAGTTGGCAGTTCATTCCACTGTGGCGACCCCTGATGAATAATGGGACTAAGCTGAAGGAAAATGAATGATTGTAAAACAGGATGTGTAAGTCATATAAATCATCTGTGGTGCGCTGTTCGATTTTGATATTTTTAGTTATTATGTCCCATTACAGCGCAGGATTGCAACAGTTGCTTTGCATATGTTCAAGCTATGGTGTGCAGTTTGATGTAAAATTTAATAGCAAAAAGAGTGCGGATATGATTGTAAAAACCAAAGATGACCTTATGATAAAGTTTACGCAAATCAAAATTATTGTGCTAACTAATAAATATTTGACAATACCTACCCCCAAATCCCACCCCAACCCCACGACCCATCTTTTATTCTTATATTCTGTTCTGGTCTATTTTATAAACCCTTTCTTTGTAATGCATTTGACCTACCGGAATTAGTCCAAGCGCTATTATTAGCCATTCACAAGAATCATCTAAAGATTTCTAAAGATAAAGTTCTTTGCAACACTCCTGTTACTAACACTGTCCCTATGTAGTGTGTAATAAAATAAAATAAAATAAAATAAAATAAAATAAAGTAAAATAAAATAAAGTAAAATAAAATAGTCTCTGATCCTCTAACAATATATCTTTTTAGTTTAATAAAGTAAAATAAAAAATCTATTTTTTTATAAAAAATTATGCTCTTTTAACACTAGCAATTCTTTTGATTACTTTTGTTCTCATTTGTAAATTGCTTTGGATAATAGTGAATGCCAAATGATTAAATGTAATGTCAACATTTAGCACTTACAGCTTATCTCACACTCCTCGCTACATTAAAAACTGAAGTGTTACCCTAAAATTCATGCTTCTTAGTCTCAGTTACTCTGACACTAATGACCATTGTTAGACTGCTAAGATGTGCCTAAACACTAAACTTAAACTTTGTTACCCTGACAACAAACATCATATTTTGCTGAAAGGGCTTGACCATTTATACTTATTTTATTGAACATGTTCCATTCATTGTCTATAGTGGTTACAGCTCTGCTCCAGACTTATGCTTTTTTCTACATTGTCATGGTAACATCAATCTAAATACTTTCTCCGGTGCCCAGGAATCACATGAAAGCCACGTGAGCTTTATGCCAGAGTTCACTAATCATTCATCAGAGCAAGGGTGCTAAAAATTACAATGTTTTGCCAATTCTACCATCTGCGTTTACCAGTCATCTCTCTTCTTACAGGAGCAAAAGTCATTCAGAAGCCATAAATACAGAAGGAATCATGGCCTCCGATCAACACAGACCAAAACCCCGCTTGAGTCTCCGCTCCAGCACAACTATACGCTATGGCTCCATGAGCTCTGAGCATCCGGATGGAGACCCTTCCTCCCCGCAAACAACCTCCATCTCTCAGAGACGCTCCTACATCACAGTGGCAGTGCTGTGTTACATCAATCTGCTCAACTATATGGACCGTTACACTATAGCTGGTGAGCACACTGTACCTAAATCCCACTCAAATAAGTGGTTGACTGAATCCTGCTGCAAATAGTGATGCATGTGGTTCTGGTTCTGGTTCTGTTCCAGGTGTGCTGCTTAGCATACAGAAATTCTTTAACATCTCCGACAGCACATCGGGCCTCCTACAGACAGGTATCAGTATGAGTTTTAGTATATTCCACACTGAAAAAAATTATTCATTGGATTTACTACATTTTTTTAAGTTAAGTGGTTGCAAACAATTTATATAGGCTAAATTTAATCAAATTAAATTGAGTATTTTTCAACTTAATTTGTTTATTTAAATTCAGCCCATATAAATAGTTTGCAACCACTTACCTTAAAAAAATTATGAAAAAAACAAAATAGTGCATAGATTTGACAGTAAAAGGATTATCATTGTGGAACTTGATTTCAAGAGAACTTCCTTCACTTTAAAAAAATGCAGGGTTCCACACAATTCATTCATGTTGTCCCAGAACAAATCGATTAAGCTAACATATAACAAATTTGAGTGGATTGAACTTAAAACAATTAAGTTGTCCCAAAAGAATTTCAAGAAGTGTGCTGTTTCAGCTCATTTAAAAAAAGTAGTTTGAACAAGCAGCAAAAAGATTTTTTTTGAGTCTTGGTTAAGTTTATTTATTGGCTTTAGTAGCAAGACTGGCTGACTAGCGACGCGATGGCGCAGTGGGTAGCACGATCGCCTCACAGCAAGAAGGTCGCTGGTTTGAGCCTCGGCTGGGTCAGTTGGCATTTCTGTGTGGAGTTTGCATGTTCTCCCCGTGTTCGCGTGGGTTTCCTTTGGGTTCTTCGGTTACCCCACAAGTCCAAAGACATGCGGTACAGGTGAATTGAGTATGCTAAAATTGACCGTAGTGTATGTGTGGGAATGAGTGTGTATGGATGTTTCCCAGTGATGGGTTGCAGCTGGAAGTAAAACATATGCTGGATAAGCTGGCGGTTCATTCCGCTGTGGGGAAATTAATAAAGGGACTAAGCCGAAAAGAAAATGAATGAGTAGCAAGACTTGCATTACGCCATCCACAAGTAGATGTTTAAAAAAATGGTACATTTAAATGATGCAATCTGTCTTGCAGCTTGCATTTTTTAAAAGCCCCAATAAGTCTAAATCTGATGATCTGAAAGTGGTTTTGCAATTTCCCGTTTACTCAATCACTATCTGGTCATTAAACGGCTGGTTGATTATACTGATAACTGACAGTCATTAATGTAATACACAATTTGTTCCATGGATTTGCATAATGAGTACATGAAAGTATGTTTTATCATCAAGTTTTATGGCCGTTGTTGCAGACTTGATGACCAGAAAGAAAACTTGACAACTAGAAAATATGATACATTACAAATAACATTCAAAGGTATTTGGGGGGAAAAAAGCTGTTTTGCAATCTGAAACACATAAAAATCGGGTTTAAACTTTTAATTTTACTGTAAATATTTTTGTTCAACAACTATTAATTTAAATTGAATTAAATGTAAAAGAAAATGCAGATAACTACTTCAACATATCAAAGCTCTTTCTACATTGTGTAAAGCATTTGCTACATGACATATCAAATATAGGGGCTTTCATTTATTTTATTGGAAAATAGGGGCCAATAATAGGTGTCAAAAAGATGAAAACCGCTGCTATAGTGGTTTTACCTCTACCTTTACCAGTACATTTTTTAAAAGAAATGAATACTTTACAGTAATGATTAATCAAATGCGAAACCAACCCAAATGTATAGTGTAATTAAACATTTTCAATGTAATAAATGCTTTATAAACTGTTTGTCAAAAAATACAAAAAATGGTTCCAAGTTTCCTATGAATAAATGAATGAATGAATAAATAAATAAATAAATTTTCTGAAAGGTCATGTGATGCTAGACTGGAGAAAATTCTGTTTTAAATTCAATTTATAGATTATTTATAGGCGACGCGGTGGCGCAGTGGGTAGCACGTTCGCCTCACAGCAAGAAGGTCGCTGGTTCGAGCCTCGGCTGGGTCAGTTGGCATTTCTGTGTGGAGTTTGCATGTTCTCCCCGTGTTCGCGTGGGTTTCCTCCGGGTGCTCCGGTTTCTCCCACAAGTCCAAAGACATGCGGTATAGGTGAATTGGGTAAGCTAAAATTGTCCGTAGTGTATGTGTGTGAATGAGTCTGTATGAATGTTTCCCAGTGATGGGTTGCAGCTGGAAGGGCATCCGCTGCGTAAAACATATGCTGGATAAGTTGGCGGTTCATCCTGCTGTGGCGACCCCGGATTAATAAAGGGACTAAGCCGAAAAGAAAATGAATGAATGAATGAGATTATTTATAAATATTTTAAAATCTATTAATAGAAATCACTTATTTTAAAACTTAGGGGAGAGCGGGGACGAAAGTAACATGGGACGAAGGTAACAAAGCAATTTTCTTGAAGCCCTGACAGCATTTGATTTCCAGGCTATAACAGCACATTCAGCATGCAACCCTTGATGGAGCTGCCAAATATCATGTGATTTTGTGTCTCACGGTTATCTCCAAATTTCTGTTTTTAAGGGCAAAAAGTAAATTATTGTAGCGGTTCTTTTTTCCTTATTACAAGTTGTGTTTCTCTTTTCATGCATCACAGTAATGATCAATCTACAGGTTATTTAGTGCAATAACACATCCTTGAGTTTGCAATGTCTAAGTTTTTCAGTTTAAAAGTAGTTTTAGTTCCTGTGGGGGCGTCACGGTGGCGCAGTGAGTAGCACGTTCGCCTCACAGCAAGAAGGTCGCTGATTCGAGCCTCGGCTGGGTCAGTTGGCGTTTCTGTGTGGAGTTTGCATGTTCTCCCCGTGTTCGCGTGGGTTTCCTCCGGGTGCTCCGGTTTCCCCCACAAGTCCAAAAAACATGTGGTATAGGTAAATTGGGTAGGCTAAAATTGTCCGTAGTGTATGTGTGTGAATGAGTGTGTGTGGATGTTTCCCAGTGATGGGTTGCAGCTGGAAGGGCATCCGCTGCGTAAAACAAATGCTGGATAAGTTGGCGGTTCATTCCGCTGTGGCGACCCCGGATTAATAAAGGGACTAAGCCGAAAAGAAAATGAATGAATGAATGAGTTCCTGTGGGGACGAAAGTAGCAATTTATGTCCAACTGCTAATAGCCATATTAGCCTTATTTTTCACTTCCACATTAGAGTTTACAGTGCTTGGATTCAGATGTTTTAAAAATTAAAATGCATATTGCCAATGCATATTGATGGAACTGAAATTAAAAATAAAAATGCTGTTTAAATTTTTTTGCAAAAATAAAGGACAAAAGATGTTTGCAGTTAACATTAACAAGGTCATAGTCAGATATATTAAAAATCAAGATTAAGCCAGTAAATCTAGCAAATATTGTTGTGTTACTTTTGTCCCATCCGTGTGTTACTTTTGTCCCTGTTGATGAGGTCAAAAGTAACAATGTGCAACATTTGTTTAAAGTGAAGTTATATTGGAGTTGCTCTACACTGATACAAAATAACACCTGATTTTGATAGACCACTCTTGTGAGTTAGTAGCCACAGCAAAAATATATTTCTGCTAAAAACATTATCTTTTACAATTAGGTTTTTATGAAAAATGTTACTTTCATCCCCGCTCTCCCTTATATAATGCGTCACAGTACTAATCTTGATCCTGATAAGCATAAAGTATGTCTTTTAAAAAAAAAAAAATCATATTGACACCAAACATTTCAGCGGCCAAGTATCTTTGCCATCAACCCTGTAATAACATATTTACAGTTTTTATCTGCAGCTTTATGTTCTTGGCACCAGTGTTTGGTTACCTTGGAGATCGCTATGATAGGAAGATTCTCATGATCGTTGGGCTGGTTATGTGGATCGTCACAACACTGGGAAGCTCTTTCGTCAAAACATCGGTACAGTACAAAGTCTCACAGCTTCAATAAAGTGTACCTGTATATGATTCATATTTCACACCTACACCTTTGACTATACTGTAATTTTTTTATGGAATTACACTTTTTTAAGAATACAATTTAAAATCTTAATTCTCACCACAGCACTTCTGGGTTCTGGTCGCTACGAGGGCTTTGGTCGGGACAGGAGAGGCCAGTTACTCCACCATTGCTCCTACTATCATTGGTGACCTGTTCGCTGGCTCCAAGAGAACTCTCATGATCTCTTTCTTCTACATCTTCATACCAGTCGGAAGGTGAAAGCCTCACTGCAAAATTAAATACAAGAAATACATTGCTGTCTGCATCGATAGCCCAGTGGTTAGTGTGGCAACATACAGCTGAAGTCAAAATTATTAGCCCTCCTGTGAATTAGTTTTTCTTCTGGAGAAAGTCTTATTTGTTTTATTTTGGCTAGAATAAAAGCAGTTAAAAAATTTTTTTAAAACCATTTTAAGGTCAATATTATTAGCTCCCTTAAGCAATATTTTTTTGATTGTCTACAGAACAAACCACTGTTATACATTGACTTGCCTAATGACCCTAACTTGCGTAATAACCTAGTTAAGCCTTTAAATAGCACTTTAGGCTGAATACTAGTATCTTGAAAAATATCTAGTAAAATATTATGTACTGTCACCATGGCGAAGATAGAAGAAACCACTAATTAGAAATTAGTTATTAAAACTATTATGTTTAGAAATGTGTTCCAAACATCTTCTTTCCGTTAAACAGGAATTGAGGGAAAAAATATACAGCGGGCCTAACAATTCAGGAGGGCTAATAATTCTGACCATTTCCCGATCATGTCCCTCTCTCTCTCTTCCACTTCCTGTCAATATACTGTCCTGTCAAATAAAGAAGAAAATTACTCTTAAATAACTAATAAGAATAATAAATAAATAAATAAAATAAGAAATACATTGTTAATAGATTCTGAGAGAAGCTGTATAATAATCCTCTATATCACAAATACATTCCACAGCCTGTTTCAGTCCTACAATTTCACTGGAATGTTCAGGCATTCTAAGAGTGCTGAAAAACAGACTTCTCATTGTTTGTTTTCTTCATTCTGCTTGACTGTGTTTGTGAAGTGCACACAGACTGTCAGACTCTTTCTGTAGGTTTTGTTCACATCATGCTTCACTCATGATTCATTCAAAAACACTGATTCATTCTGGAACAAAGCAAGTCATTAGTCAGTCTGTTTGTTTAAAATACTGATTCATTCAAGAATGCGGTCACACTTTATTTAAAGGTACAATTATCGCTGTTAATACATTATTAATTATGGTTAGCTTCATTAAAGGCCTCATTTGCTGCTTATTAATAGTTAATAAGGTCGTAATTATGTTTAGGTATTGATTAGGAATGCAGAATAAGATGCACAAAATGTACTTTATAAGCACAAATAATAGCCAATATTTTAATAAAAGGCAAGCAATAAACCACTATTAATAGTGAGAATTGGCACTAAAGTGTTACTAATAACGCTACTGCTGTGTGGCTCTCTCGGATGCATAGCAGTTTTTTTCAGTTGTGATTTATTTGAAACTACTTTGCTGAATCTATTTTTGAGAAATGACTCAGTATGATATTCTTGAATTGTAGTATACAATTATCATCACAGCATTCTTGCATTTGGGTTATTGGGTCACAGATGAAAAGAGGATTTTCAAGTATATAAAACAATAAAAGTATAATACAGCATTTTTTGTTTCGCCATACATGGTGTTCTGTTTAGTTAATTTCTTTATTAACAAAAAAATTACAGGGACACGGTGGCTCAGTGGTTAGCACTGTCGCCTCACAGCAAGAAGGTCGGTGGTTCGAGTCACGGCTGGGCCAGTTGGCATTTCTGTGTGGAGTTTGCATGTTCTCCCTGTGTTCCTCTGGGTGCTCCAGTTTCCCCCACAGTCCAGAGACACGCGCTATGAAGGTGAATTGAAAAAACTAAATTGGCCGTAGTGTATGTGTGTGAATGAGTGTGTATGGATGTTTCCCAGTGCTGGGTTGCAGCTGGAAGGGCATCCACTGCGTAAAACATATGCTGGATAAGTTGGCTGTTCATACTGCTGTGGTGACCCCTGATGAATAAAGGGACTAAGCCGAAAGAAAATGAATAAAAGAATGAATGTAATTTACAGAAGACAATTGTTTATATACCAAAATGTCTTGTCAGTCATATTTAAAACAAGAACCATTTGACGAGATATTCAATAACTGTCATTTTAAATCTTCCCATGTTGCTTACTATCCTTCAAACCAATACATTTACCTAATTGTCAATAAAAAGTTTAACATTCTCAAAAAACTAAAAGAAACCAAATATTTTATAATAGAATCAAATTTAACACGATAACTTATGTTATATATTTCATCATATTTAATACTAAGTACAGGTCAGAATTTGTATGTTGTCTCATTTTTACATATGTGTATGTGTGTGTTATCCTGGATAACAACAGAACATTATTTTACCAATATTTTGCCTTTTAAAAAAAATTTTTTCCATTCAATTAAGGTATCTTATCTTTGGGTCATATTGACAAGACCTTTGTTAAATCTTTATTTTTTATCATTCTTTCCTGCAGTGGTCTTGGATACATTATTGGGGCAACTATAGCTAATGCAACAGGTGACTGGCGTTGGGCTCTGAGGGTAAGAGAATATATATATATTAGATTATTTAAAATAAACATATATTGAGAGTGACAATATTGCACAAGCACCTACAGCTTTAGTGATTAAGACTTAATCTGTTAATCTTGTAATAAACTAGTATACTAAATGTAGAAACAAAATTGCTAGAACAAAGCTATTGCTCAGTATTGCATTATATTTTAAGGGTTTAATTGAATTTCCTCTAACTCCTACTGCATAACTGCATTCCATTCAAGAAAAAAAGAAAAAGTTAACTTTAATGTGGAGCTGTTTATTTTTTCTGTTCTCAGTAAAATGGGTCTTTCAATAGAAGTCCATAGCAGTCCCAAACAGAAACAAAATATGAAATAAATTAAGCTTAAGTGCTTGAGGTAAAAAGTTACTTCATCCAAAGTTTAAGATGCTACAAATCTTTGTGCTTCCCTATTATGCAACGTGTTTGGTTATTTTAGCAGCTTTGCAATGATCAATATAATCAAGACAATAATCTTCTACTCTTATAAAAGAGAGCTGAGCTGTATTTGAGTGTTGTTTTTTGGTGTAGGTCAGTCCGGCTCTTGGAGGATTTGGTTTGCTGCTTCTGGTGTTTCTTATACCTAATCCTCCTCGCGGAGCCTCAGACAATGGAGGAGCAAACATGGAAACCACTTCATACACTGAAGACATCAAATACCTCTTGAAGAAGTGAGTACAGACTCTCAAGTTAATTTAAATGTGCACATCATTCAATCCACCATGTGCTTAGAACACTTCTCAAGGTGTTTGTTTGTTTGTCATGAACTCAAGTTTCATACAGTATCCTCTAGGACAGTGGTCAAGGGGCTCAGGGTGACAAATTACTTAAAGGGATAATTACTCCAATGTTATTCCAAACCCATAAGAAATAAACAAATGAAGAAAAATAGTTCCAACTAAATCCATTAAAAGCATATTCACTTGAAAATCTTTGTATTAAGTGTATTACTAGTGTATTCATAAATACACATGAACCAAATGGTTTAATCCAGTTTTTCAAAACAGAAAATGCTTTTTAAGATACACAGTCTTCATTTAGGCTTTTATTGAAACATAAATATTGATATGTTTTGCTATCATTTGGGTGAACACACTTTCAGAGGAAGGGCATGAATCTCTTAGATTTCATTAGAAATATCTGAACTTGTGTTATGTATTTTAAAAATATGTTTTAAGATATAAAACACAAAAAACAGAGGTTGAAACTGTAAACATTTTATTTAATAAAACATTATTTTAATTAAAAAAAACATACAGAATTTATTACATCAACATATTAAAGCTCCTACTTTGTGTACAAACAATATTTGGCCATTTTAGCAGATATAGTACAGGACATATATAATAAATACAGCTGCTTTCATATATTTTACTGGACAATAGGGGATCGGTAGGGGTCATAAAGATGGTTTTATCTTCACTATAAAACATATTGTTTTACAGGTGTTTTACATTTATTCACATGTCTAAAGTACAACTACACACTGTAAACAATGCTGGGTTTTGCACAATCGATTTGTGTTGGTACAAAATTAAGGAATTAAGCTACTTATTAGTTTTTAAAAATTTAGGTGGTTTGAACATAAAACAATAAAGTTGTCCCCCCAAAAAAACTCAAGAATTGAGTTGTTTCAGCTTATTTTAAATTGAACAAATTTTATTGACATATGCTTGTAGTTTAAAATAATATATTGTACAGAAAATAATATGCATTGAAATAAATCCACAAAACAACAGAAAAAGTATTCATTACCTGTTTTTTTTTATTAATCTCAATTTAAAAAACTAACACTTACAACTGGTTGTGTAGTCTAATGTCACATATATCTTTTAACACTACAAAAAATGTCAATAAAAGTCACTTTTTACACTTTACAACATAGAAACACTGAAGCAAAGATAAACAGAAAACAGTGTTGAACCATTAGCTCTGGGCAGCTGTTAATTAACAAATATATTTTACAGTGTTATTAGTACAGTTAGTTTCTAAATCAGTTTGATGCAATTTACTGTGTATTGATCTGTGTCCCCTTTCTAGCCGGAGTTTCGTCTGGTCTTCTCTAGGCGTTACTGCCATGGCTTTTGTCACCGGGGCTCTGGCTTTCTGGACGCCCACCTTTCTATCTCGTGCACAGGTCACACAGGGTCTCAGAAAACCCTGCAAAGAAGAGCCCTGTGACCCTGTGGACAGGTATTTGGCTTTATAAAACAGATCTGAGAGGAAACCAATGAGGTCGACAGTAAGATAAGCCAGAGATTAGTTGAGCAACTGTGGCTTCCTCTGTGATACTGCATAATCCTCGCCTAGAGACACTTTTACTGTTTGCTGCAACTTTTTTGCTCTTGCAATCCATAAACGAATCTAGTCTATTATGTTTTTCGGCCATAGACAAGTGTCAATATTCAATAATATTTATTATTTATTCAATAATTTATTTATTTTTGTTATCATTAGCATATCAAATTACCATGAATAATTATGAGATTGAGAAATATTCATCTTGTTGTGTTGTAATGCATGAAAACTTGTGTTGTAATGAATCTTTATCTAGCCTACGACAAGAGATATTAAATAAAAACATTTTTTGGGATCGTTTAATGTTCGTTAAGATTTACTGCAAAAACTCCATTTGTTAAAATTATAAAAAAGTTATTTAAAGTAAAATGATATTTGTATAACATTATTAATCTCAGGTGATGGTAATTTCTTGGTTGATGTTCAATAGCTCCTTAATTCAAATTAAACATTGATTTATTTAATAGATATAATAAGTATAAGTGGGTGGTGCGGTGGCGCAGTGGGTAGCGCTGTCGCCTCACAGCAAGAAGGTCGCTGGTTCGAGCCTCGGCTGGGTCAGTTGGCATTCCTGTGTGGAGTTTGCATGTTCTCCCCGTGTTCACGTGGGTTTCCTCCGGTTTCCACCACATGCACTATAGGTGAATTGGCTAAGCTAAATTGTCCGTAGTGTGTGAATGAGAGTGTATGGGTGTTTCTCAGTGATGGATTGCAGCTGAAAGGGCATCTGCTGCGTAAAACATGTGCTGCATTTTCATTCCGCTGTGGCAACCCCTGATTAATAAAGGGACTAAGCCGAGGAGAAAATGAATGAATGAATAAGTATAAGTAGATATATAATAAGTAATAAAGTTAATGCATTAACTAACATTTATTAATGAGATCTTACTGTAAAGTGTTAGCTATTGTACTAACTATTGTCTAATCTTTTTGCAATTTAATTGGTTGGAAACATGACATGTTTATTCAGTTTTTTTGTTAGTTTTTTTTGATTGGCTACAGAACAAACCACTGTTGTCCAATGACCTCCCTAATTAACCTAACTTGCCTAGTTCACCTAATAACCTAGACAATAGTTAACTTAATAACCTGTACTTTAAGCTGAATACTAGCAAAATAACAATTAAAATATTATGCACTGTCATCATGGCAAATATAAAAGCTATTAGTTATTAGAAATGAGTCATTAAATATTGTTTAAAAATGTGTTGAAACAAATCTCTCCGTTAAGCATCACTTGGTGCATTTTTTGAAAAAGAATTAAATTTCACAGGAAAGCTAATATATGTGCCTTCACATGTAAGTACGATAAAAAATCTAAAATGAAGTGTTTTTTAGTATAATACCTGTTAACTCTTATAATACCTGGAAACCTTTTTTTGAAATATATACTTCAATATTTTTATTAGCTACGTTTTTTTTATTTATTATTTATGTAATGATATTAAAATAAACAGGTAAAATATATTTTTTCAGATCTAATTCGGACTGAAAACTGTCAAGGTGCAAACACTATGAACGAGAGAAAACCTCAGCAGATATTCTAACTCTGATTGGCTGTTGTTGTTTTCCCCTCTTGTATTTATTTCCCTTCTCGCCACTAGTGTTTATATTTACTGTAGCTTTGGGTTCACCTTTGGGCCCCGCTCCAGCCAATAGCAGAAAAAGAGAGAGGGGGTAAAGATAGTAAGGCCCCATCTGATTGGTCAAAACATGTCCGCGATACGTATGTTGAATATTCTACAACCGTGAGAATGATAATTTTGCGATATATTGTGCAGCCCTAATATGTACGGTGATGAGGACAGAAATTATTGCAACAAGAAAAATGTGTTACTGTGTTATACCTACTCAACACAAACTGTGCTGATCTTCTTACAGATAGAGTATTGTTTACTTTTTCTAGTTCAACTGGTCTGGTAGGGCCTGTGAGGAACAAAACATAGAGAAGTAATGCTGAAATTGAATAACATCACATTGTTTCTTCTTTCTTTCATGTGTAAGCTACATTTTTGGAGCAATCACAGTGGTGACGGGGGTTGTGGGAGTGTTTCTGGGCACCTGCATATCCAAGAAGCTGAGAGACCGAGTGGCGAACGCAGACCCACTCATCTGTGCCGTAGGAATGCTCAGTTCCTCGCCCTGCTTCTTCATTGCTATAGTCCTGGCCTCCACCAGCATCCCGGCCACTTATGTAAGAACTGTTAGCTATGCTGCTGGATTAGTCTGTGACATTCAGTATTTCTGTTGATATTAAGGGAGTAGTTCACCCAAAAAAAGTACAATTCTGTTATTAAAACTGTTTGAAATTGTTTTGTCTTTGCGAAGAAAGTCACTGGGATCCAAAACAACGTTAGACTCCAGTGAATATTACTGATTGTACAAAAAAAAGACCAAATATCATCTTTACTGATTTATTAGATAACATAATTGTAATTTTTGGTGAACTATTCTTTTAAAGATATATATTATTTTGAAGTAAGGTACACTGTAAAAAATGCTGGGTTCCACACAACTCCTTCATGTTGTACCAAAACAAATCAATAAAGTTAATTTTACTTAATTGTTATACAAATTTAAGTGGATTGAACATAAAACAATTAAGTTGTCCCCAAAAAAACCTTCGGAATTGTGTTGTTTCAACTCATTTTAAATAAGTAGTTTGAACAAGCAGCAAAAGTATTTTTTGAGTCAATGTTTCTGATGGCATGGGCTACCCTTATGCAAGGGACTCCCATCCTAAAATGTGAAAGGCAACTATATATAGTTTACAGTGTATAAAGAATTTATACTTTAAAATAAATATTATATATGGGTCCAAAATATTATTTTGACAATATTTCGTTTATTTTAAGTGACATTACTACATTTATTTTACTCAATATTTTTTTTACACATTTGTTCACTTATTTTAACAAATTTTAATTATTAATTTTAATCTAATTTGTATTCATTTGTGTACTTATTTTTTCTAATAAAATAAGATAATCTTATTCTTAAAATTGTTAAAAATATATTCTTAATTTAGTTTTATCATCTTATTTTTTAATTGCATTAATTAAATTATTTAGTAATTATTCTTAATTTATTTTTTACACAACTGGTAATTGTTGACTTATGTAGTATTTTTTTTCTCTGCTATGGACGTCAGTGGCTATGTTTGCAACATTTTTCAAAATTTCAAAAACAGAAAATAGAAACTCTTAAATGTAATTTTTTAATGCTACACTTTTTTTTTGCAAATAGGCTCCTTTTACAAGTCACCTATTGTTAAACAATTGAGTTTTGCTATTTTTGAATCCAGCCGATCTTCAAGTTTGGTGGGAGCACTTTTAGCTTATCTTAGCATGAATCATTGAATCGGATTAGACCATTAGCATCTCGTTACAAAAAAAAAAAAAGCATAGAAAATGTTCCTTTTTAAAGCTTGACTAGTTACATCATGTACTAACACCATATAAAAGTTCCTTGATTATTACACCAGAATGGGAGTATAGTTTCTAGCCATAACAAAAAAGCAACTTTTCATTTTTTCATTTCCTTACTACATAATGTAACATCAGAAGAGTCAAGCTTTGTAACAACAGATGAGTCAAGCTTTAAATAGGAAAATGATCAAAATTCGTTGGTCATTTCATTTGTGAGCAAAATGCTAATGGTCTAATCTGATTCAATGATTTATGCTAAGCTAAGCTAAAAGTACTCCTGCCATACCCGGAGGCCGTCAGAATGGATTAAATGGATTAGGGAAGTTGTAAAATGAGCCTATTTCCAAAAAAAGTGGAGCATTCCTTTAACACAGATTATTTGCTGCTATAACAGAATGTGACCACAAGGGTGCACAATTCGCTTCACAGATACAACGCTTTTTTTAATGTCTTTTTTTTTTTTACAGACATTCATTGCTATTGGAGAGACTCTGCTGTCACTCAACTGGGCTATTTTGGCAGACATTCTTCTGGTGAGAGGGCTATACATCACCGTACAAAATAAAAATATAGACATAAGTGAAACACTCTTTTCATTTAGTGTAGCAACCTAAGCGATTTAATAAAGCTAATAAATGTAAAATACCATTGTGGTTAAATTTTGAAACGTCGAGAGCACTGATGTATTGTTAAATTAAATGTTCTAAATTTTCCCGTTGTTGTGATTATTAGATTGCAATTGGAGAAGAATGGTTGGAATTTAAAGCATATTTTTAATCTTTTTCTTGTAGTACGTAGTCGTGCCTAATAGAAGAGCGACAGCAGAGGCCTTGCAGATTATGGTCTGTCATCTTCTTGGAGATGCGGGAAGTCCATACCTCATTGGTGCGGTAAGAATTTTATAATCCACAATACTTATAAAACAGCATTGTGGTCAAAGGCTGCCACTGTCCAAAAGTACTGCATAACACATGACACTCCTGGATACAAAATTGCACATTGTGAAATAGCAACTGTCTTGGTGTTTTTACGTTGTGTTTTTACAGTTTAATTTAAGGCAATGCAGTGTGAAAAAAACATACTTCCCCAATTAACTCATTAGACAATAAATTGCAAAAATTTTCTGTATTACAGGTTTTCCCAAATGTTGTTTAAATATGCATTATTAATAGGCATTATTTAATTAAATATGCTCCAATATGCAAACATTTCTAGCACAAATATTTGAACATTTGATCAAGATTCTTTTTGTTGTTGTTGACATATTAGTCAATGGTTTTTCCAGAAAGGATTTTGTGAATCTCTTTTATCACTCCATAATTCAGAAAATACATGATTGTTTTTACATCTTTTAGATTGTAGAATAAAACTGTAAAATAAAATGTTATATATAATCAGGCAAAATGTTTATGCCTGCATACCCCTCAGTCAGTATAAACCTTCTGAATACAGATATGAATAAAACCGTATTTTATGGTCCCAAAATCTCAAGATTGGCAGGTGCGTGAAAAAACAAAAAAGGTCAAAGGTTTCAAAATGACAAATTATCGTAATATATTATAATTGTATAATGTATATTATGTAATATATATAATATATAATGTATTATTATATATGTAAAGATTACAAATTATAATTAAAATCTACATTTAGACTGCTAAATATACAAATAATTGAAATCTACAAACACAAATCTACAAGCCTTGTAGATTTGAAAAGAGTGTTTTCTTACATAAGACTGCCCAAAATTTTAGAATGGAAAGAACTGTGTTTTGCCTGTATAATGTCTTGCCTTAAAAGACAAAAGACTGTAATCTACTGTGTGCTCTCTTCAGATTTCAGATTCTCTGAGTAAGTATAATACCACTGATCCCAGCTGGGATTTCCGCAGATTGGAGTATAGTGTTCTGCTGTGCCCCTTCATTGGGGTCCTGGGAGGCCTGTTTTTCCTCATGACCTCTCTGTATATTAAAGAGGACCGGAAGGCAGCAGAAATGCTCACTTCAGGTAATAACAGCCCATCATAATGACAAGACTGCCTTTCTACTTGTGTCTCCTGACAATGCTTATTTGTTCTCAAACCTAATCTAGTTTGCTTTTATGTATTTTGTATGTAAATGAATGTAAATGTAAAGCATTTAATGAATGTAAAACTGAACTCATGTATAGCAGGTAGATTTGAACAATAATTTAAAAAAGGATGTAGATTTCTGAGCAAAAATTGGTATCCTTTAAATCAGTCAAAAAGTAAATTAAAAGTTGATTTAAATGTGAAATTAATTGTTTACAAAAGTTGTCACGCTTTTGCTGCTGGCATTGTGTTTTTGTTCGAAACACACCTACCCCAAGATAGAATCATCACCTGGCTAGTAACAAAGTATAAAAAATTACACTGTGGCATAACATGTGATAAGATTTTTACATACGCAGGGCTCAAAGTTGAGTTCAGGACAAAGAGCTCTCTTGTCCTTCTGGACCTTTTCCACGGAAGGCAAATTTATGAACAGAGCAGGATCATATTTGTGCATATAAAATAAAAATGTAATATTCTAGAACATTTTTCTTTTTAATAATGTAAACTTGCAAATGGGCTGCACGGTGGCGCAGTGGGTAGCACGTTCGCCTCACAGCAAGAAGGTCGCTGGTTCAAGCCTCGGCTGGGTCAGTTGGCGTTTCTGTGTGGAGTTTGCATGTTCTCCCCGTGTTCGCGTGGGTTTCCTCCGGGTGCTCCGGTTTCCCCCACAAGTACAAAGACATGCGCTATAGGTGAATTGAGTAGGCTAAATTGTCCGTAGTGTATGTGTGTGAATGAGTGTGTATGGATGTTTCCCAGTGATGGGTTGCAGCTGGAAGGGCATCCGCTGCGTAAAACATATGCTGGATAAGTTGGCGGTTCATTCCTCTGTGGCGACCCCAGATCAATAAAGGGACTAAGCCGAAAAGAAAATGAATGAATGAATGAACTTACAAACTCCACACTTAAAAAAGTATAAAAATAACTAGCAAGACAACTGGAAAATAATAGAGAAAAATCTTACAAATTCCAAACTGTACAGTTATGTACAGTACAAGTTATATAAAGGATTCATTGTTTGAATTTTAAAATATTGTGTTTTAATGATAGCAGCTCTTAAAAGGACAGTTCACCCACAAATGAAAATTTCCTTAACAATTAATTACACTCAAGTGGTTCTAAAACCTTTTTATTTGGTTGAACATATAAGAAGATATTTTGAAGAATGTTGGAAACCTGTAACCATTGACATCCATAGTAGGAAAAACAAATACTATGAAAGTCAATGGTTACAGGTTCCCAACACTCTTCAAAGTATCTTCTTTTGTGTTCGACAAAAGAAAGCAACTCAAACAGGTTTTAAACAAGTGGAGGTAGAATAACTGTCCTTTTAAACCCTTTATTTAATAACAGAAGCAAAATATGATTATTTCATTTTCATTCATTCATTTCCTTTTCGGCTTAGTCCCTTTATTGATCTGGGGTCGCCACAGCGGAATGAACCGCCAACTTATCCAGCATATGTTTTACGCAGCAGATGCCCTTCCAGCTGCAACCCACCACTGGGAAACACCCACACACACTCATTCACATACATACATACATACACTACGGACAATTTTAGCTTACCCAATTCACCTATAGCGCATGTCTTTGGATTTGTGGGGGAAACCGGAGCACCCGGAGGAAACCCACGTGAACACGGGGAGAACATGCAAACTCCACACAGAAATGCCAACTGACCCAGCCGAGGCTCGAACCAGCGACCTTCTTGCTGTGAGGTGACATCGCTACCCACTGCGCCACCGCGTCACCATTATTTCATTTTGAAGAAGAAAATATCTGCTGGTTTCTTGCTTACCGTTTATTCCAGCTCTTTATGTATTCGTCAATATTTCTGATATATTGAGGGCCGAAAACTAATTATATCACAGCCCAGACACATATTTTAAAATATACAAAGGTTGCCAGCAATGCAATCTCTGAGCTGATTTTGGGTGTTACTCCATAATGGTAGATAAATACATACAGTCAAGCCCGAAATGATTCATATCCCTGGCAAATTCAGAATTAAAGTGTTTGTTCAAATGTAAATAAAAGCTGAGAATTATTTTTTTCCACACAATGATGTCTCTTGTACATCATCGTATTATCTTTTGGGAGAGGCCTGTGTCTTTTTCTGGCAAAAAGAAACTTGCTGGTTGAATACAAGTAACTTTAAGTCAGAATTTGCCAGGGGTATGAATCGTTTCTGGCTTGACTGTATATTTGAATAATTTCTTTGCTTCCTGTGTTCTTCAATACAGGACAGGCTCCTGCACCAGAAATAACCACAGTCTCAGAGTCAGTCTGACCTTGAAAACAACAACCGAGACCTTGAATAAGCTTTGATACATCAAGCAGACACATGTGAATACATATGGATACATGGACAATGAGAATAAAGGCTTCAGGAACATTGTAACAGAACAAAAGTAACATGTAAAAGTTTACATGGCAAAGCACTTGCATCTTACTGAAAAAAAGCACATTAGCTGCCGTTGTTACACGTTTTAAGGCAAGACAATGCAGGTTAATGGGGTATAAATATTAACTAATAATTATCACCATACTTACCCAATTATCTGATAGCACGTTTTCTAAAATGGTATGTTTAATATGCAATTAAGACATTAATCAAATAAATAGGTGCTAATTTGCATACACTTGTAGCACATAACTCTGAACATCGAATGAAGTCAGGTTCGAGGTTTTTTACTCAGCAGAATCAAAGGTTTTTACAGAAGAGATTTTGGGAATCTCTTTTTATCACTCCATTATTCGGAAATACTGTGAACAGCCAGAATACACTTATTATTGTTAAATTAAATGTTGTATATGTGCAGACAAATTATGTATAAACATATGCCTTTATTATTATTATTATTATTATTATTATTAAATAAAAGTTGTATATAATCAAGCAAATTATGTATAAGTGTATGCCAACCTATGTAAAAAAAACAACAACCTTCAGAATATACTGTAGATATGAATAAAATTGTGAAATTTGGACTATATAAGTGGTGCTGAGGTGAGAAGAAAAATTTATTTTAAGAATTAGAAGAAACAAATTCTTACTGTGTGACAAATGAAACACTTAAAAGTGTATTTTGGATGTTTTCTTTGCATTATACTGAAGAAAAAAAATATATTAAAAGCCTCAAAATGGAAAGGTTCTATAAAAAAAATGTGTTTTAGCCTGCAGTGTCTCGCCTTAGCATTTCTACAATAATTATGTCTCACACTTAGAGTATGTGGTAGGACTTTACAATAAGTTGTATTAATTAATGTTAGTTAATGCATTTAGAACAAACAATGAACAATACATTTATTACAGTATTTGTTCATGTGGAAATAAAGCAGTTCATGTTAACTCACACGCATTAACTAATTTTAACAAGCATGAATTTGGATTTTAATAATCCATTAGTAAATGTTGAACGATGATTAATAAATGCTGTACATGTAGTTTTCATAATTAATTCACGTTAGTAAATAACTAACATGAACTAAATAAACCTTATTGTAAAGTGTGACCGGGTATGTTTATGACTGATTATTGTAATTGTCTTGCTTGCATATTTTCCGTTTGGGAAAATAGACTGGTTGCTATACATTTTTTAGGTATATTTATATCGTTTTTATACCCATTTACGCTAATCAAGAAGTTGTCGTACCAAGCTCAGGATGTTCTTGTCATTATGAGCACTCGTCCTGCTTTTTCCTCCTCTCCGCAGATGTGTGTGCTACTAATGAGAGCCTCATGGGAACAAGGGGAGAGAACGTCCCCTCCTGGACCAAACCTGAAAGCTTGAAATATTGTACTAAATCCGTCCTCCACTGTACAGTCTGGGAATGCGTAGCAAGTGAATAGGCTTTTTTTTAAAGTGCCATTGTTTTTATTGTACTGTTTATTTTATTGTACTTTTTTCATCTTTTTTTAACCAAAAGTTCGTTGAAATAAATGTATAAGCTTTCGATTTAATTGCCTGTAAATTATTTGTACATACAGCAATTCTGTCATATCTTTATGCAACGCTAGGTGGCAGAATATACTCAGGTCTAAACCATCAGCGCTCGGTGACTGTAAAACACTAATGAGCTGAACATATGTATTACTGAACAATATCATTAATCCTTTATAGCAGACAAGTAAGTGTTAAATGTAGCAGTTAACGTTTCTAAATATGGTTTTATCTTTATTTAGTGTTAGCTAAGGCACCTCAGGGTAAACCAAAGAAGATTGAAAAAATATATGAGCTGTTTTCTCAACTGAAAAAGGAATTATCTTAAAACTTTATGGTAAATTACACAAAACAGTTACTATGAAATAGCAACAAAAATATAAAAAGAAATAGTTAAAGCTAAATATTTTCTTGTAAAATTGAAAATTTTTACAGTGTATGGATTCAATATTACAAAGCTGTAATCAAAATCTGAGGTCTAAGCATCAAATAATAGCAAAAATATACAAATCATAATGTATATAGATGGGTTGCTAACACTGTCATTTTTGTGATTGGTTAACATTGGATGAATGCATTACATGAACTAATCATAATTAATAATAATAATAATAAGTATATTTTTACCCCATTTATTTATCATTGTTCACATTAGTGAAAATATATAAAAAATAACTAAAAATCTAATTATTCATGTTCAATAATTCACAGTGAAATAACTATTTAAACAAACACAACTCTAGACTTTAATAACGATAATAATAGTAAATGCTGAAATTAACATTAATAAAAATGTCAAAAAAAAAAAAAAAAAATGGTAATATACTACAATCTACTACTAATAAAGTTGTGTTGTCAAGTGTATTTTTTTAATACAATTTTGTTTTGGAATTATATAATTAAAAATTCTATAGTGAATTGAAAATCAAGACCAATCCTCAAAACCGTAATTTTAACAAAGAATAAAGCATTGTATCACTGTAAAAAAAAAAAAAAGTAAATTAGCAGTTTTCTGTATTTTGTGATTCATGTTTTAATTATTTAAATTTATTTCCCCTGTTTATTTATGCTTTCGAGTTGCATTATGGGACCTTGATCTTTCTTCCAACAACTTTTAACCTTGAAGTTCAAAAAAGTGACTTTTATTAACATTTTTAATATAAAGTTTAAAGTGATAGTACATTTTTGGTTATTTTACAGACTTATTTCTCTATTCTTATAGATTATATTATTTCAAACTACTAAAATGTCAATAAAAGTCACTTTGTTAAACTGTAGATCAAGGTCCCATAATGCAATTCACAACCATAAATAAACGCAAAACACAAAATACAGAAACTGTTAATAAACAGATATTTTTTACAGTGTAAAGCTACTTTTCATTTAAAGTAAATGTAATAATTAATAGTTTATCAAACCTACCAAATAGGTGTCATTCCAAAAAAGCACAAATGACACAAAAGTGCATCTGTGTCAGCACTACTGAACCTACGATATTTGCCTTTGGGGTCCTAAGAGGCACTCATTAGCTCAACTGATAAAGGTAATTAAAAATCTATTTCATATCTCAGCTAAATCCTGTACTGTGCTGTGTCATCATGAGCTACAGGTACAAGGCTTATCATGCCACCACTACAGTCAGGAAGATCATTATTGATTATTATTTTAGTGGAGCTGCTGAATAACTTGCTGATGTGCGAGTAAGATGAGTAAAGTCTACTAAGCAGCGCACAGACTGTCGATTAAAGGGGACCTATTATGCAAAAATCACTTTTACAACGGGTTTAAACACAGTTTTGTGGCATCAGTTTGTGAATATAGCCAAGCTCTAATGGTAAAAATAAATAAATTATATTTATTATAATCACACTTCATAAACATTTGTAGAAACACTTTGATTGACAATCTCTCTTTACAGTATGTCATCAGAGAGGAAAGTCCCACCCATTAGGGACGATCTCTCCCTCATTAGTATAAACAGCCCTGAGTGAGAAGCAGCCATCCGCCATTAGAATTTTCATGCCGTACATGCTGAAGATAATGTCAGCGACTAGGAGGCATTATAAATTATGAGTATTAGAATGCACAAATGCACACTGTATTCTCCATAGACTGTCTTCTTCTGAGTAACTTCTTTTAACATTTTCAGTTTTTCACAGAGATGACGTTAGTCCTTTTTTGAATCTGCCATTATGCTGATGCATAGGCATTTGTAGCTCCACCCTCTTTTTAAAAGCATAATCTCATTTGAATTTTAAACAACACAATTTGGATTAAAGCCTAAAGGGAGCAGACTCAAAGAGTTATAAAAAAAACGATGTGTGTGGTATTTTGAGCTAAAACTTCCCATACACACTACATCAGAGACTTATTTTACATCTTGTAAAATGTCCCCTTTAGGTTGTGGGTTAGAAAACCAAACGGCCAGTCCTATTTATGTCACAATGTGTGCATCTGTGTATTGAATGTCTGTTTTGAAACTATTCAGTTAAACCTAGTTTCATGTACAAGCCCTGAAACACTAAGCCAACAACCCCTCAGACATGTGTCATATAAACCATTAAATAGATCTATAAAAATAATGCAGACACTCAAACGCTGACCTCCGAACATAAACTGAGACACTTGCTACAGTTACACAGACAGTTTGTCAACACTTATGCAAATAGATCTGGAATGAACTCTACTTAAAGCTCATTCCCAGGGTTTAAAATTAGTGGTGAGCATAATAGATGTCGAGATATAATTGTAATAGTGCCGTTTGGCAGTATCAGAAGGATAGATATTATTGTTTTCCATTTCTGTAACCAGAAGTCCAGTTAGTGCACACCCTTTCAAATACTTTCCTCAAAATGCTGAACTTAAACTCGGAGTGCTATTGACCGCAGAAGGTCAAGGTAATTCATTTAAAGCCATTGTCGCCCGTTTGTTTGCCTTTGGCCAGAATCCATTTCCTTTGTTCTTCTTGTCCGTGGTCTCTTGTTTTTCTGACCTTGCGGTTGAAATTTTTAAAGGCTTTCTAGCGACAAACTTTATTCTTCAGCAGGAGGTACATGCATAACCAAACATGGACATTCGTAGACGCAAACGTACACACATACCTGAAAAACATTCCATTCGGGTAATAGTTTGACCCGCAATTAGGACACAATAGGTATTGTGTGCCCTCGCTTTATCTGACCGCTTGTGTGTTTCCCCTGATCGCCTGCTGAACCTGGCAGGAAGCTGTCACAATGGCTAATAAATTTACAGGGCGATCAATGAGAAGTGTTATGGTGAGCCAAACCAAGAGAGAGAGAGGGAGAAATTAGACATGGTCAGTGTTTACTTAGGCCTGGTTTTCATTAAAAAACATACATAATAGACATGCAGTGTGGCACGCATAATATCCTATGCTCAATCTTTCCTAAATAGTAAATTATTGATGTTCATCCCTTTATCTGACATCCTAACAAAACAAAAGAACAAAGCGCTTTACTGGAAATCTCCGGGTGTACTTTGGGTGTGCTATATTTTTGTCATTTGCTGTGCTGTTTATTAAAATGCCCTTAGCTTTGCATATGTAGAAATATGATGATGCTATGGCCTTCATAACAAAAGTTCTGCTTTACAGTGCTGTAATTATTGTTGAATTGCATTTTGCAGAGCTGCTGTAGGCTATGAAGCTTCATGCTGGGTCATACTGGTGCAATAACTAATTAAAATTAGCCATGTTATTTTACATTAATTACATTGCTCTTCTCAAAGGTTTTCTCTCTCGCGACACATGCCTTGTTAGAAAACCTCCTATGGCAGAATCACCAGGTTTGAGATCAGCTCAGAGAGGGTTGTGTAGAACCGGAGGGATTATATTGGTGCCGTGACCCGGATGGGAGTGAGGTTTAAGTGGGTTGGTGTAGTGCAGGTCAACTAGTGAGAGTTCTCTTGGAGACAAACTGTTCAAGACATGCACTAGTGACAGATGCTACAGGCTGCAATCTTTAGTGTACTTGTTAGCGTGTTCAACTCCCATGGGAGAATCGCCAGGTTTGTGTTCAATCTCAGAGATGGTCAAGTTGAACCGGAGAGATTACATTGGTGCCGTGACCCGGACAATGTTGAGGTTAAAATGGGTTAGTGTAATGCAGGCCAACTAGTGAGAGGTATGTGAGTAAACCGTCCAAGATACACACTAGTGACAGATGCTAGAGGCTGCAATCTTTTGTGTCCTTGTTAGTGCACTCGCCTCCCATGGGAGAGTTGCCAGAGTCCAGCTCAGAGAGTGTTGACCAGAACTGGACATGGGTGCCGTGACCCGGATGGGAGTGAGGTTTAAGGGGGTGAGTGTAACAGAGGCCAGCTAGTGAGAGCAGTGCAAGTAAACTTTCTAAGAGTCTGCTGTCTTTATCATCCATCTTCAGAGTGTAACTCTAACTTTCATGATGGTTTAACATACTGCTCCTAGTGGGTCAATCAGAACCAGAGGGATTAGAAACACTTGCCTTTTGAACAGTTTTTTGAAATGGAGGAGACAGAACAAGACTGACAAGTGTTTGTATGATGGCTTTGAAAGGTACATACAAGTCTATTTTAAACAAGTATGAAGGCGTTTTAATCACTTAGAACTTTTGGACAGAAAATAACCCACACTGGACAAGGATGAATCTTTCTAGTGCACAAGTTGAATGCTTGTGTTCACACTAAAATTGAGTATGGTTTAAAAGGTCATGAAGAACACTTTGCCCTAAATGGCCCTCATTTTCAAATGTATTGCTGAATACTCTAATGACTCATTAGGTCATGCTAAATGATTGATTCAAAAATATATTCAAAACTCTGTATTGTGTATTTAACAGACACTAAACAAGCATACATTTTGGTGTTTCATCTGTCATGTAAATAATGTAAACATAAATAGTTGTTTCTTGCTTGTAGTATAACTAATATTTCTGTTACACTAGCCTGATGCTACTGTGTTCAGCTAGATAGACCAAAGATGGCACAGGATGAAAGACTTCTTATCAACGTCTCTCGTGTCAGGGAGGAAGAGGCCTCGCCCTGTCTTATCACCCTCGGCCGGAGGGGTCAATGACATCACAGAGGGCCTCCTCACGCACTTGATTACTAATGTGCCTTCATAATACTGACTCATCACACTGTCCTGTCTGCTCACAGCAGACGTCATGGATGGACTTATGCCAATGCCAATTTCAGTATTATCTATTTTTATAACTTCTGGAAATCGCACAGGACGTGTCGTACAGTTTGTGTTCCCCTGGCACATGCAACAAAAACTAAATTCTTCATATTTTGAAATGGAATGAATTGTGATTCATTTGTGCAATAGTGTAAAAATATAGACATATGTGAATAGTCTAGTAAGTATAATATAGTCAGTGTTTTGTAGTAAGCTATTTTCACCTCTGCTGTGTGTATGTGCTAGTTTTGTCTTCTGATACTCCAGGACCTGTTGTGAATGTGTTGATTGGGTTGCTTACAGTCTGTTAATGAACTGGAGATCTCTAAAACTGCAGTCTGTTAACAAACTGTAGATCTCTAATACTGCTGCCAGGATTCACTTAAGAGCACTGGTCTTAGATCAGTCCACAGCACAGGAATGCCAATTACCACTGTGTGGATGCAGCTTAGAAAACTGTTCTCAGAACAATGAGTTGTTCTAGTTTACTCTAATTATTTTCTTTGACAAAATTCACAAAATGAAATTACAACTTACAAGCATTTTGGTATATACGGATGGGAAAATTTTTGTGTTAATATCAAATAGAAAGGTTTTATTTATAATATGATGTTGCGTTGGGCCATATATGAGGAAGGAATATTCATTCATTCATTTTCTTTTTGGCTTAGTCCCTTTATTAATCTAGGGTCGCCACAGCGGAATGAACTGCCAACTTATCCAGTAACCCATCACTGGGAAACATCCACACACTCTCATTCACACACATACACTACGGCCAATTTAGCTAACCCAATTCACCTATATTTGTCTTTGGAGTTGTGGGGGAAACCGGAGCACCCGGAGGAAACCCACGCGAACACAGGGAGAACATGCAAACTCCACACAGAAATGCCAACTGACCCAGCCGAGGGTCGAACCAGCGACCTTCTTGCTGTGAGGCGACAGTGCTACCCACTGTGCCACCGCGTCACCTAGGAAGGAATATATCTTCATTTATTAATTAATACGTTTACTGAAACAAAACAACCTTGATCGGTTCAGTGACACTGATTCACATACATTGAGTTCAATCATCATTCATTCATTCATTCATTTTCCTTTGGCTTAGTCCCTGATTTATCAGGGGTCGCCACAGCGGAATGAACCGCCAACTATTCCGGCATATGTTTTACACAGTGGATGCCCTTCCAGCCGCAGCCCAGTACTGAGAAACACCCACACACTCTCACATTCACACACGCACTCATACACTACGGCCAATTTTGTTTACCCAATTCACCTATACTGCATGTCTTTGGACTGTGGGGGAAACCGGAGCACCCGGAGGAAACCCACACCAACTCGGGGAGAACATGCAAACTCCACACAGAAATTGGCACAGCTGGGACTCGAACCAGCAATCTTCTTGCTGTGAGGTAACAGTGCTAACCACTGAGCCACCACGCCCTGAGTTCAATCATTCATCAGACGATCCAAATAAATTTTTTAACAATTCATTAAAGAACTGGCTCATAATGTCAATTATTTGAAATACCTAAGTTGAATCACATCCTGTAACATTGACATTGGTCTTGAGATTGGTCTCACTGACTCAAACTGGAAAACAACATTGCTTTCTTTCATGGAACAACTCATTGCTGAATTAATTTATTACTTATAACTGATTTTTTCCTATAAAGCTGCTTTGACACAATCTGTATTGCATAAAGTGCTGTAAAAATAAAGGTGACAACATAAAATGTGATTCATTAAAAAGAACTTTATCACAAGGACAGACTAGTCTCATTCTTGTGCTGATTGCTGAGCAGGACTCTAGCCTTAAAGTCTTTCTGCAATGACAACCACAATGAAAAGATGCTGTTTTAATGTTATTTTGCTGTGCGCATTTCTCTGTATTCCAAATCATTAACCACAAAGTGTTTACCTTAAAATGTCAGTTTACAATTTGCCAGTTTAGTTCACCTTTTGTGCATTTTCTATATTTTGTACACGTCTATCTTAAAACAGATAAAAAAGCATAAACCCAAAAGAATGAGACCAAACCTGAGGTCAGGCTCTTAATCACACAGTATGTTTGTGGTGTGTGTTCTCCCATGTATTTATCATTCCTGCATGCAAGTTGCCTTTCTCCTTTATGTGTTTTTTTTCTTTCGCTGTGTGTTTCTGCCACCATCCAGAAAGCAAACACATAAACGCAGGAGTGTAATTACAAAGGACTCAGTGACTAAAAATATTGACCACAACTGCACTGCAGAGAGATGCGTTAAGATCTGGTTACACTGGGCCCTCAATCTATAACAAGGGCTCAACAAGTTTGACTTGTGCACTCCAGAAGCTAAAAGACACAATAACCTGAATAGTTTACTATATAACAGTCCACTAAAAAAAAAAAAAAAAAGTAGGCTCATTTTACCACTCCCCTAGAGTTAAACAGTTGAGTTCTATAATTTTATTAAATCGTTCAGCCTGTCTAATGGGAGCACTTCTAACTTAGCTTAAGGTGTAACTACTTAAGATGTAACTACAGAAGAGCTGAATGATTCAAAAATGGTAAAACTCAACTGTTTTACACTAGGGGAGTAGCAAAATAAGCCTATTCTCAAAAAATAATTTTCTAAATCTGCATCTGCAGGCATTGCTACAGAAAGAAGATGTGCATGTGTGTGCGTATCTACAAAGATCCTCTCCCATACACTCACAAAATACTCTGAGCGCACACACACTTTCATTATTGTCTTATCGATCATCCCCCTCTTGTTCGTCCAAGGGATTATGACTTCAAATAGCTTCCCTCACTGTGAGACCATGAAACAAACACTGTGAGAGGAAGGTAAGAAAGACTCAAGACTAAGTCAAATTAAGAAATGCCATCTATCTATCTATCTATCTATCTATCTATCTATCTATCTATCTATC
>CAIGQV010016645.1:8361370-8404567 GCA_903798115.1 Danio jaintianensis
TATCTATCTATCTATCTATCTATCTATCTATCTATCTATCTATCTATTAAAAACATATTTTACATGCCAATTTGCACATAACAGCTGCCATATAACATTGTATATAGTAATATACCTGTACATACACTTGTCAATTTGTATATTTGCATTCACTATTTACTTTTATTTTTAAAATATATTTATTATCTGTTTTTTGTCCTGTCTCTGTAATTCTGTTGCACTGTAGAAGCTCTGTCACGAAAACAAATTCCTCGTATGTTTTAACATACCTGGCAATAAAGCTCTTTCTACTTCTACTATCTATATATCTGTCTGTTAGTCTGTCTGTCTGTCTCTCTGATTGGGCAGTGAGGTAACAAGTTATTAGCCTAAGCTTTCAGACGCAGCTGATTTATTTTTGATTGTGCAAGCAAAATTCTCGTAAAATTCTTCATGTACTCATGTACTATTTTATCTTTTTTATTTTTTTTTCACTAATTTGGTAACCATTATATCTAAACTGGGAACAGATTGAATTTCTGGTTAGTAAAAAAAAAAAGTTAAACACAAAACTCATACATTACATGGTTGATTTTTTAACTTCATAATATAAGTGTTATGCATGAACTTATACAACCAACTATGTAATGTATGAGTTTTGTGTATTAAACTTTTAGGGTTTTGTTTTAGACGCAACTGAAGTGTTCAACATTCCACATTTCATTTTATCGGTTGAACATGACCCAGGCATTTAAAGTGTCTAGTGTTATTCTTTTTAGAATTTTCACTATCAACGCACTACTTATACACTATTTATAATTTAAAAAATGGTATAGAGTAGTGCATAATATGCAGTTTGGAATGCACCTTATGTTTGTCTATCTATCTGTCAGTTTGTCTATCTATCCATACCTCTTATCCATCTCCATCCAACTGTCTGTCTGTCTGTCTGTCTACCTACCTACCTACCGTCCTACCTACCTACCTACCTGCCTGTCTGTCTGTCTGTCTGTCTGTCTGCCTGCCTGCCTGCCTGCCTACCTACTATCTATCTATCTATCTATCTATCTATCTATCTATCTATCTATCTATCTATCTATCTATCTATCTATCTATCTATCTATCTATCTATCTATCTATCTATCTATCTATCTATACTTTCATGTCCTTATCTGCCTGTGTGTCCATCCTTCTTTCTATTTATCTATCATTGGAATGTGTCTCATTGTAAAGTGGTGGCAGACATCAGAATTCAGCGCACAGATTGTGAGTTTGTCTGTCTGATTGTGAGGCAGGATCAGGGTTAGAGGAGGACAGTCTCTGTGTCTCTATCTCCAAATACAGGCTCAAGCAGTCTGGAAGAAATGACAGACACATTACCACGACTGAGCAGCCTTACTTCAATGAGACTCGTCTAGGACGGAGATGCTTGATGCATTATTAAACTCGCTGATAAAAGACTCTCTCTATTCCTATCATCTATGTATCGCTCTCTCTACTTCTGCAGGCTAAATTTAGTGTCTTTGTTCCAGGACAAAATGTGGATACTCCAGACAGGAATCTGGGGAGAGATATGTCAGCGCTGATATATCTGATCTAAGCAGATTTACAGTCGAGAAAACAGAGTGTGTTCATGTTTGTATTTTTTTCAAGTGTGTGTATTTATGACAGAACAAGTAAAAAAACAAAAGCAAAAAAATCAATTTTTTAAAATGGCCCTAAATTTAGTATGAACCCATGCCTCTGTATATACAATTGAAGACAAAATTATTCTCCCTCCTGTGAAATTTTGGTTTGTTCTCAAATATTGAAAAGTGATTTTTTTCAACACATTTTTAAACAAGCATTTTTTTTCACTGTAACTAATTTATTTTGTCTTTGCCATGTTTACAAGTTATTTAGCAAAATATCCCACAAATTTCTGTAGCCAAAAACAAGGAATATAAATATTTCTTAAGGGGGCTAATAATATTGACCTCAGCATTGTTTATTTTTATTTTATTTTATTATTTTATTTTATGTATTTATTTAAGTATTTATTTTATTTAATTATTCCTTTATTTGGGTGGCACGGTGGCACAGTGGGTAGCGCTGTCGCCTCACAGCAAGAGGGTTCGAGCCTCGGCTGAATCAGTTGGCATTTCTGTGTGGAGTTTGCATTTTTTCCCCGTGTTTGTGTGGGTTTTCTCCGGGTGCTCCGGTTAGGTGAATTGAGTAAGCTGAATTGTCCACAGTGTTTGTGTGTGAATGGGAGTGTATAGATGTTTCCCAGTGACGGGTTGCAGCTGGAAGGGCATCCGCTGCGTAAAACATATGCTGGATAAGTTGGCGGTTCATTCCACTGTGGCGACCCCAGATTAATAAAGAGACTAAGCCAAAAAGAAAATTAATGAATTCATTTATTTTATTTCATTTTATTATTTATTATTTATTTCCCAGCCTAATTAAAAGAAAAAAGACTTTATCCAGAAGAAAAAATAATAGGAAAATCTGTGACAAATTTTACAGCTTGCTCTGTTTAACATCATCTGAAAAATAATCAAAATTTCACAAGAGAGCGAATATCTTTTGTCTTCAACTGTACATTTGTGTGTTTCTGTGTCCATTTTTCCATGTTTACTTTGATCATGAACATGTTTTATGTGAGTATCCTGCTGTTTTTGTGATGCATGTTGGTGGTTTGACACCCTTCTCTATTGTGCCCCCTTGAAGTGGCCACACTTACATCCCAAAACAGCAGGGATGACAGGTCAGAGGTCTTGGAGGTCAGACAAGGGTCTTTCGTTTCCTGCACAGCACACTCCAGACGTCTCCTTGGCTCCAAAAACAATAACAGAAATGTGTCCTTGTGCATACTGTATGTGTGTGCCTGCCTTTGTCTAAACCGTGCAAACAACATGACCGTATATGTATGCTCTACACTTTTCAGCAATAGAGGCAAAAATAGTTGCAGCTACTCAGCAGATTTCAAATGTGCTTGTGCCTATTTTTAAAGAGAGAAATTGACCTTGTTGATAAAACTAAGGGATAAAACACCCAAAATTAATCAAAGTTCAAATCATTATGATTATTTGCTTAAAAGATCGTCTGAGAAATGAAAATACAATGAAAAACTGACTTTCTTATTAAAAAAAGGATATATATACTCTGCAGAAACATCACAAAGGAACTACAAAATGCTGAACAAACTATCCATTAAAAAGAGATCAGGGGAGGTAAAGCAAAAGAGACTGAAAGTATTTTCAGTTCACATCATCCTGACAGTGTGAAACCCACACAGCCCAAAGTTCTATTTCCATTTGCCATTTTGCGCCCTTGTGGTCTGGAAATGACCAGCCTTGTTTGGTGTATTGTATTCACTCACTTAACTGTGTGACTATGGACATTTGCATGGTCAGTAGTAAGAATAACTTGCCACAACACAACAGTGTAGTGGCAATGAAAACAGCTTGGGGTTTCTTGGTGTTTACGTGTCCTGAACTCACTCAGAATGACAAACAGGAAGCGGTTATGGAGGAAGCAGCAGCAACTAGGAGTCAACTCATTGAATATCAGCTGTCTCTGTATTGATACTGACCTCTATCAGGCCATGAACAGGACAGGCTCTATGTGTTTGAGAGTCTTGAATCATATAAGATTTAGTCTTTTTAAAAACGTACAGTTTTATAATTATTCAGACGTAGTGATTTACAGAGTGAGACAGTGTCTAATTCATTAAATTAGAATTCTCAAAAATAAAATAAAATTAAATATAAAAGAAATTTAAAAATAAAAGAAATTTAGATGTTTCCTTAAACATTCATACATTCATACAAATAAACATTGTAAAATTTCAAAGCAATGCCATAGAAGAACCATTTTGAGTCCTCAAAGAACCATGTATTGAAGTCTGTGTGAACTGGAAGTTGCTGAGACTTTTATTTTTCAGTATGCTGATATACTTGTAACTGAAACAGAATATTGAGTAGGGGGTGGAGCTTGTAACAAATTAAAGGTAAAAGGGGAGTGATTAAGAATATTGTAGCTGAAGCCGTCAAACTGACATCAACAGAAGGACCCCCACTCTAAATGTGGAAGCAAATGGTCAGACTTTGATTGAAGATTACCAAAACAATTTTTTTTTCCCAGTGGATTAACTTGCACAGTTTAATTGTTCACGAATAACAATGCACTAAAAAACTTGTACATTTTGATTTGATTTAAATATCTCAATTAAAATCTTTTTATCTCTTTTTTTTATATATTTTGAAGAATATTTTTAATAATCTAAATTAAGTTTTACACCCTGAAGAACAATTTGTGTAAACATAGATTGTATGTCCATTTCCTGAATGCCAGACCCAAGATACCGGTGAGAGTATGCAAAAAAAGTGCATCGTCGAGGCTTTTATTTCACACATTCCCAGTAAATAATTCTGAGCGACGAAGTTATGACTGTTGACTGTTCATCAGAATGTTAGTTTGGACACTAGATGCAAATTCTTGTAAACAGCAGCACTTCTGGGACAGGTTGTATTGGGAGAATGTTTGCTATTTTTGCAGAACAACATCATGGTCATTCCATGAGCTAATGTCAGAGACTGATGCGGAAGTGAATAATTATTGACGTTTTTAAAAAATAAAGTGTAACATTCTAAATATTAAATTCACATTTTTGAAGTGAAAAAAAGCATTCCTGTTACACATAAAATCAAGAATGAATCCACCCCCAAAAAACATACTTCATCCTATGTACTTCAATGATGTTTTTACTCTCTAAAGTGGTAGATGTGTAGGCTAGGCTTTTAATGAAGGAATGAAAATAGATATCAGATATCATTAGAAATATCTTAATTTGTGCTCTGAAGCTGAACAAAACTCTTAAAGGAACCCATAGCTATCATGTATTCCTTAATATAATGTAAATGATGTCTCTTAATGAAATATGTTGAATCATTTCACATCATCTTATGCATATTTTGGACTATGCCGGTAAACGGTTCCACCCCTACTGGCACTATATCTGTTTCTATTTTTAACGCAACACAACTGGGAATACAAAATACTGCCACATTGTGTGGCTTTTGCTTGTAATTTTTTTTTCTTACACAAACAACCGCAAAAAGAAGCAATGTACAGTATAGCTTCACTGCTTTCCTACTGATGATCCTAAGGATGCCTGATGACTTTTAGTAAACCACAGCTGCTGAAAGAGCACACAGGTAGATATAGTGCACTTAAACCAAATGCTGCATCATTAGTGTTTCTCTACGAGTTTGAGTGAATACGAGTACAATGAGCACAGAGAAATGGCAGGATATGAAACATGCTGACTCTTTTCATTCGCTGAAAGAGAAAGTTCAAGCTTATTCACGGAATGATCTGGCGATTGGTCACATTCACTGAGTTCACTAAGTGTCCAGTGTTTTCCGGTTATGATCGATGCAGAAACACAGTTGCATGTTGACAAGTGTTGGCATGTTTATTGTCTAGCAATTATTTTCTCTGACTCTTTTCAACATGGATTTCACTTAATATCCGGAACCATCTAACATTGTTACTCCTTGTCGGGGAAAATCAATGGAAGTAAAACATTATTTTGATTTAAAATTAAAATACAAAAATTGCACGATGTGGCATTTTATCAGTATTTTACTTTCCAAGTAGTGTTAAAATAGCTCCAGGCAACATCTGTGGATCACCAAGTGCATCTATTTGACATCACACACTCCACTCCTACAATACTTGCACACATAGTGCAAAACAAATGTGATTTTCTTTTTTTAAAACAACATAGGTTTTCTATTGTTTTTCTACATCTTACTTCATTAAGATACATTATTTATGTTATCTTAAGTCTTGATACCTGGGGTAGACTTTAAGGGTTTAAAACAACATGAAGGTGAGTAATTAATGACAGACTTCTCATTTTTGAGTAAACTATAAAAGAGTAAGTAGTGATTTTTATTTAATTATTAATTTAATTTGTTTCATTTTATCAGTTTTTCATCACAGTATATGAACGTATGCATTTGGCAGGACCAGACATCCGCTGAATTCATGTACGTTCAGTTGGCTGGGAATCAAACGCATGATCTTGGCATTGCTAGCGTTTTCCTCTGCGGTTTCATAATAAAAAATAATGATATGATAAATAATAATAACAATAAAAACAATTTGTTATAGCAGTCACACTTTTATTTTAAGGTACAATTCTCACTATTAACAAACCATTAACTAAGACTTTTATCTCAATAAACTACAAGTTTGCTGTTTATTAATAGTTATTAAGTGCTATGTAAGTAGTGGAGTTAAGGTATTGGGTAGGGTTAGGGATGCAGAATACACTGTAAAAAATGCTGGGTTCCACACAAATTCGTCATGTTGTCCGAACACAAATCGATTAAGTTAACATAATCCGTTTTATAAATTTAGGTGGATTGAACATAAAACAATTAAGTTTAAAAAAAATGTTTTAAATATTGTGATGTTTCAACTCATTTAAATAAGTAGTATTGAACAAGCAGCAAAAGTCATTTTTTGAGTGTAAGATCATTCTTTATAAGTACTAATAAACAACCAATATCTTATTAATAGTCATGTAATAAGCAGCTAGTGGCAATGAGTACTTAAACTAAAGTATTACCAAAATAGCTTTCTGCAATATCAAGATTATAGATTTTTTTTTTTCATTTTTAGAGAGAGAATTTGGTGAATTGTGAATTTGATCCAACCTGTACTTAAACAACTGAACCCAGTTATCTCCCCAACCTAAAACAAGGACTAAACAAACTCTCTTTTCTAACTCCAGGAGTTGGCACAAGTTTTTCTCAAAAAGCAGCGTGAGCTTCTGGACAGAATGTTTCTGCACAGAGCCAGCAGAGCCAGAGATGAACCCTAGGCTTCGGCTTTGTACAATTCAGTAGGGTGTCGTGGCAGGCACTAAATAAACTGGCTAACGAGACTGTATATCCATCATGTTGGAATGAGGTGCGAGCGATTGGCTTTAAAGGGGATGTTCGCAATCTCTGAGTCTGACACATATCTCTTCAAACTGGAATTCGTGGCATGCTTTTCTCCCCAGAGCAGGTGCTTCCCGAAACCTCAGCCAATGCATGTGCTCCTTATTGAAGATCATCTGTGGGACAGTAAAATCAAGTGTGCGTATAATGAGAAAACTGTAGCCATAAAATGCATGTGTGTCCATAAACAGTCGTTAAAGTGTTATCAGACCTGCTAAAACACTGTTAAGTGAAATGCAACTTTATTTGCCCGCAACTGAGCTTTACAAATAAAACGTGGTAGATGGAACACACAAGGGGCCTCATTATCAGGTTCATACATGGATGTGTTTAAAAGGAGCCTCAATTTATCATTCAAAACACATTGTGACCGGAGAAATGATAATGTATTATCTGCTGTGGCTCCACCACACAGGAAGGAAGGCATCAATAGGACGGCCAGCGAGGCAAAGAATGTCCACAGAGACGGTGTGGAGCCAGAAAGACAGCCTTTAAAGTCTCTGTTTTTTAATTCAGTAGAGGTAACCAATTATTTTTTTCAACCAGATAAGACTGGGTGCTGAAAAAAGACATCAAGACAGAATAATGTAACAAAACACACAACATAAGAATTATTCATGACATGGTTTTTGATTTGAAGCCCAGTTTGGCCCAGTGTTATATAAAAAAGCTCCCTGATACATGTTATTAAAATGATTTGTAGTATAATTGTTATAAAGCTATTTGTTTTCAAAAAATTGCTGTTATTAACATACTACCATATTATATTGTTTGTTATTAAAAGAAATTGGAAGTATTTATATTGATGTATGATTCATTTTGTGAAGTATCAGAAGTTTGTTAATTAAAATTGTACATAATTTATAAATTTATTTAAGTCAATTGTTAGGTGGTTGCTAAGGTGTATTGAGTGGTTGCTAGGGTGCTTAACAAAAATATTACAATATAATTATTTAATTACTTGAGTACACTAAAACTGATGTATTATATTATTGTTTTAATTATAATATACACTATACATTATATTATAATAAACTTTATTTATTTTGTAACACTTAATAACAAACTTTCATTTGTTGACCTTATTTAAATATATTAGGTGACAAGAACTAGCAATAAAAACTACTATCAATTTTAATGTTAGCTCATACATTTACTTACTTACTTACTCCCAGGGCCATTTATATCGAAGTTGATGTTTAGCCGCACTATATTTGTGTTTCGTAACCTCTAGTTTTTATGAGGTGGGTTGTTAGCCCAACGCTTAACCCCCAACCTGGAGGACCAGGACATACACACATACACTGCAGACAATTTAGCTTACCCAATTAATCTATACCACATGTCTTTGGACTTGTGGGGGAAAACGGAGGAAACCCACGCGAACACGGGGAGAACATGCAAACTCCACACAGAAATGCCAACTGACCCGGCCCGGGCTCTAACCAGTGACCTTCTTGCTATGAGGCGAGCTCATATATTTACTAATACGTAATTAAAATCCAGAGTTTTATTTGTTAATATTAGTTAATACACTGTGAACATGAACGATTACATTTTTCATTACTGTAAAATATGTTGTTCATTAGTTCATGTTAGCTAATGCATTGTGTAATGTTGATAAAGATAACCTCACTGTAAAGTATGACCTTACAATTAGTCCGTAATTAGTTAAATGTAGCCAGAGCTTTTGTTACACTCTCTTGACTTGCACTCTCTTGTTTTAAAAACTAATAATTGATCTTCTAACTATTTTGCACATAGTAATGAACTATTGCTTTTTCTTAGTGTTAGATTTAAGATTATAAAAACAATTCACGGCCACATATTTATTTTGGAACCCAATAATAAGTGAGCCCAGAACAGAACAGAGCCCAGTTTTATGTTGCTGCTTAAATCAACATTTGAGCTAAAAGGAACATGTAAATATTTTACACGTCTCAAAGAATGATCTACTGTTGTGTCTTGGCTTGATTCATAATTTACAGAGCCTTACAATGAAGTAAGTACGTGAGTAAATAAACATATAATGGGCAGAGAAAGAGGGAACGCAAGAGAAAACAACCAAACGGGATAAAACAGACTAGAAAAACTACTTTGCTGTGATCTTGAGTTTGATCTGCCAATGAAAAGAATGAATAGGACCAGCGAACAGAGGAGGCAAAACATGGCCAGCGAGAGAAAGAGAGAGAGAGCGGCTCAAGCAAATAAACATGACATAATGAATAATTAATAGGAATAAAACAAAAGACAATTGAGGAGGCTGGAAAACATGGTTATGTAGAATACAAAGCTTTTAGTCTTTGCAAAGTCTTGGGTTTAACTATTCATTGGTGTGACCTATTCCTCCCATTTTCCTTTCTGCATCTCTCTATCTCCGTCTCTCTCTCCCCGGTTTTATGCACAGGTCTTTTTAGCTGAGTCAGAGGCCATTCACCACTTGGGGCCATAACGCCCTGTGACAGCTAAAAAGCCTGTAGTCTCCAGGCTGCCAGAATCCTCTTATTCATTGCACTGGTGTGACGGCGAGCCTCTCCAGCTCTCTCTATGACTACAGTCACACAAGCAGCATCTCGTGCCGGTGCTGCAGATGAGGACTGACTATTAGATTTAATTCATTCCATGTTAAAAAAAAACAACAAAAAAAACTACTGTGCTTTGAAATAAAGTGAATTACAGAATCTGCTCTGTGATTATCCTCTAAATGATTGATATACTGAAGGGTGAATTTGCTGTGTTGGAGAAAATGAAACAAGAAGTATGAATTGCCATCAGAGGCCCATTAATCTTCTAGCGGCAGTAATTGTGCAATTTAACGTAATGGCGAGAACGTTTGACTAATATCTTTTCAGGCAAAGTTGAAGATTATACTAATATTAATACTTCATAACTTTTTCCTTTTGCAATTTCGTTGTTGTAAATGATCAGATAAGCCATTTTTTTTATGTTTAAGGAACTTTCAGGATTTTTTTTAGAGACATTTTAGTGAAGGGATAGTTGAGTAAATTGTGCTGTAATTTTACTCACCCTCCAATATACACTGTAAATATAAATATTATTCATGTTTTTATTTTTCCCTGTTTATTTATGCTTTTGAATGGACCTTGATCTTTCTTCCAACAACTTTGACCTTGAAGTTGAAAAAGTGACTTTTATTAACATTTTTAATAGTTTAAAGTGATATATTGTCTGGGTTGGTGTTGTATATTATGGTACAAAAACGTACTGCGAGTACATTTTCTGTTATTTTACAGACTTATCTCTCTCTTTATTATTTCTTATACATTATATTACTTCAAACTACTAAAATGTCAGTAAAAGTCACTTTGTTAAACTGTAGAGTTGATTTTTCAACATCAAAAGTCAACAGAGCATAAATCAAGGTCCCATAATACAATTTACAACCATAAATAAAAACACTTGTGAATCATAAAATATGGAAACTGTTGATTCATTCATTCATTGTCTTTTCAGCTTAGTCTCTTTATTAATCTGGGGTCGCCACAGCGGAATGAACCGCCAACTTATCCAGCATATGTTTTACGCAGCGGATGCCCTTCCAGCTGCAACCCATCACTGGGAAACACCCATAAACTTTCATTTACACACATACACTACGGACAATTTAGCTTACCCAATTAACCTATAGCGCATGTCTTTGGACTTGTGGGGGAAACCGGAGCACCCGGAGAAAACCCACGCGAACACGGTGAGAACACGGTGAGAATGCTCCACACAGAAATGCCAACTGACCCAGCCGAGGCTCGAACCAGCGACCTTCTTGCTGTGAGGCGACAGCGCTACCCACTGCGTCACCGCGCCATCATGGAAACTGTTAATTAACAGATTTATTTTACAGCGTAGGTAACTTTTTTGTTTTCTTCAGTAGATTTACTTTAAAGTAGATTTTCAGCTGAAACAGTTGTCATTAATCATTCATAAAATGCTAGTCAATGGTCAAAGCCTATCATATTTTATTTGTTTTAAAAGCTTAATGCTGGTCAAATTTTACAATATTTATTTTGTTAGTGCACATGGTCATTCTTTAGGTGAACAAATAATCCATGCAAGTAAAAAAAAAATGTTTGTTTTGTAATCTTCAATCAAAATCTGACCATTTGCTTCTGCGTTTAAGGTGGCGGTCCTTCTCTGTTATCAGTTTGATGGCTTCAGTTTGATGGCTGTTAGTTTGCTATGAGGGAATGATGTGCAAAAAGAAAGCCCCTATCCTTTCGGTTTTTTAAGTGCATCAAGTCTCAGCAACTTCTGGTTCACGCAGAATTGAAATGCAAGCTCGAGCAAGATTTTTTTTTTAATCCTTTTGAGGTCAGACAAAACAGCACTGAAACAATACCAGTATGAATAAATAATAACTGATAAAATAAAATCTATTTTAAGTCTGTGACTAAATTTAAAAAACACTTTTACAATAATTACATCTGAACTTTTCTCAAAATTTTGAGACTGACTTGATCTGTTCTTGAGTTTTTGTTTTTATTCATATGACAACAAAGTTTTATTAGTACACAGGTTGGAGTATATAACCTACTATACTTATAATCAGTCAAATATTTGTCAAAATAAAGTGTTATCGGATATTAAGTTATTTGAAATGAAGCTTCAAAGTTACTTGACCATCAAAATAGTTAACAAAAATATTTGTTTTTGTTTTGAAGACACATTTTTTTCCTAATTTTAAAGTGTTTAATGATCAAACTTCAACATTAAAAAGCAAGAAAGCTTTGTTTTTACAGTTACACAAATAATCTTTGCAGAAACACTGTATGGTTAGGATTGTTCAGTTTACACAGTGACCTGTAGTGCATTCTTTTACATTCATTAAAACTATTGCTTTAACCTCTTCGCTCTCTCCCCACATCTTCTCTATCTGTGCTTCTTGCCTGGCTTCTAAGAGCTTCCCTATACCATAGACCAGCAGGTCATAACACTTCTCCATCTGTCTCTCTCAGTCCCATTCTCCCATGTCCTCCTCTTTCTCCATCTCCCCATGATCTGACTTCTTGCCAATGCAGTTATTTTGTGTATCTCTTATAAATGCTATATGTTCTTATCTATTCTATTCTATTATATTCACTAATCAGTTTTTCGTCTCTCTCTCTCCCTCTTTTATTTATCTCTCTCTGTAGTTGTGAAGTGAAGTGAAGTGAAGTGTAGTGTGGCCAAGTATGGTGTCCCATACTTGGAATTTGTGCTCTGCATTTAACCCATCCAAGTGCACACACACAGTTAGTGAACACACACATACCGTGAACACACACCCGGAGCAGTAGTTGATTATACCAGTGCTCCTGTGTAATGGAAATTCAAGCTAAACAGCTGAAATGAGATCTTCTCATTCTGACTAGCCTGAAGCTCACTCAATCCACATGCAGAAACTACAAATAAAGTGAGTTCATTGCTTTTAAAAGACTTTACTTGTCTCTGATTTTGATGAAATCAGTATACAACTGCCTGCTTCTTTCATCTTTATTTAAACTGAGTTTCAGCGAAACTCTTAGAGCATTAAGTCAAACAAATGTCTTTAAACATCTTGAAACACACACAGACACATACTTTTCTCTGTACTCTGGACCATAATGCCAGGAGTTCATTTACTTAACAGTGAGGAATGTGAAGGAAGATATATTGATATTGTGGAAGTCAAATAAGACTAGCCCCCTTCCCTTTCCGTCTCAAAGCACTTATCATGTCATTATTTGAGGGACAGGAGTTACAGGGGCTTCCTTTAGTGATTATAAATGATATAAAGCACAAAAACAAAATACTACTGCACGCATCCACACAGTTGACCCATTATGACTGTGTGTTTCTTTGATTTATCAGTTTAACCACATGCATGCTGATAGTGATAGTCCACACCGTGCCAAACAGATGACAAAGGTAACTTTAGGCAATTGGTTTGTTTTGCTTATCTGTGATCCAGACTTTGCTAGAGAGCTGCTGATATGTAGCATGGAGACAGATAAAGGATCCTAAGTTCCTTATTGAACAGTCTGTGCACCGTAAAAAGGATGCGAAATTTGCTTGCATGCAATTCACTTATGAAGGTTACTGAAGACCAAAGTCATTTAAACTGACTCTGTATTACACTGCACTAAGAATTCATCACTGGGGGAAAAAATCACTGCATTAGGCTTTTCTCTGCATGCACTGAGATGTAAACAATTTGGTCATTTTATTTATTTGTTTTTGATTGAACTATCCCCTTAAAGTAAATGAATATTTCAAATACTTAGTTAGAGAATGAGATATATATGACATTATAACATCTCCAAGTCACTGAAACTGAAAAGATGTTTCAAATGAATTAATTAAAAATGAAAACATTCTTACCTTACCTCATACTGCTGAATAGCCCTGTTATAATCATGTTGAAAAGCCCTCAGAAAAGCAACATTTTATGTCCGCTTTTAGTCTGATGTGTTCTGACAAGTAGCATTTGTCCCTCCGAGGATTAAGATGAAAAGAAAAAAATAAACGAATAACTTCCGACAATAATTTCTCTAGCATCTTTCAGCCTTCTCTCGTGAGAATGACCAGGGCACTTCCTACAAGACTCTTTGCGCTCGAGATAAATCTTAACTACAGTAAAATCCCCCTCACTTTTGACATGTCCAAGAGGATACTCTCAGAGGGAAAACTGTTAATTGCACATATAAATATTAATTCAGGGGTCAGATATGTTTGCTGTCCTTCAGAGCGTCACGACGTTACGAATTTCGCGCTGTCAGATCCAAGCGATTATCTCATTAACAAAAGGATGGAAAAACTAAGATGTCCTTAATGACGTGATTTGATCTAATCTTCGCTAATTGATGGGTTTCGGTCAAAAGCGGACAAGACGACAATTCGAAGAGTGTGCAATAATATCCTTAATTAATTAATCCCACACATAAAGCGCGATTAGCCTACTGGCAAAGTGATTCTTATCTTATTAAATCTCGCTATGATTTAAGAAGAAGTCTATGAATTACTCGTTATCGGCTATAGCTACATAATTCACTGAATATTAAATGCACTAGCCTAATACGGTGACTGTTATTAGCATTGTTTATTATATATTTGAATGTGGTTTTAGATGTGATAATGAGCTGTCCAGAGTGCTGAAGACCACATTTCGCTTTCACATGAGCTGAGTTTGTGTTACTACTTCAGTCCAGCTGTTTTAATGCATGCACACCTTTCTATTAAACAACACCGAAATACAATGTGTTCAAAATTCTAGCATACTGTAACCAAAAGCTGTAAGATTTCATTAACTGCAACGTGTGTCATCATAAAATGGCATTTCAGTTTAATATTGCAAATATGTCCTTTCTCGGTTACGATACTGTTTTTTGTTGTTTAAAAGCCTATGGTCAGTTTTATAGCCTATCATATTCATGTCAGTATCAATTAGGCTATTATAATTTTCATATCCGAGATATCGGTAAGCTACGTTTTATAACCTATTTAAATAACGATCATTAGGCGATGCATTCTGCAATTTATTAATAAAATAACCATGTAGCCTATTGTTTGATGATGACACAACCGGAAGTCCTCGAGCGATGTCTTGTTGTCATGGTTACATTCCTTAGGCGGACAACATTCCTCTATTTGGCGACAGGTGAAAATGTGAGTTTTTACTATAATAGATCAGTGCATTTTTACTCAAATGTTCCCGCCTGTGTACAGTTAACTAAACTATTTAATATACTTTTTATAGGCTACATCCATTCCGGTGCCAAACTCCCTTGCTTGGTATTCTATGGACTTTCTTAAAGCTTATTCCTACCTCAATAATTTATCAACCCCTGTTTACACTCTTTAGTAAAGTCACCATTAGCCTATTTGTTTGTTTCTGTGCTGGAGGGTTTTTGGGAGAACTTCACTCCGTCGTTTTAATTGAATAAGTTTAATAAATGTTTGGAGTTATCAGAGCGAGTCGTTTCAGAATGCTGTATTTGAGGTGTTTCCTCTCTCGCCCATTCTTCTCATTGACACATTTTTTCCACGTCATTTCACCTGACGAATCCATTATAGTGCAAACAAAACACAAAACAATGAAACTTCGCACGAGCTCGCTGACAATTTCGGTGACATTCTTCTCTCTTCCTCATGATCATTCCGCGCACACACTCCTAGTCTCGCAAAATTGAAGGGGCGTGGTTGAAGCGCAACCACGCCTCCCTCCACTACACTCCAAAGAGGAGCGCAGCCTGAGCGCTCAATCCTGTCAATGTACAGACATGAACCGAGCTCAGCGAGCAATAATCAAATCAAAGCCCTTTATTCTCCGCGATTAACACTAAGTTTTTTCGTTTTCCGCTAAAAGGTTCTACACAATTTTTCCGCCCTAACCGTCGTTTTGAAAAATCGTTCAATCGTTTGCGCTGGATCTTTCCTGCCAGAAGATGTGTGTGGAGAGCGATGGATGTGAAATCGAGGGGTGCAGCAGTTCGGATGAGGTGCACACGCTGTCTGGAAGCATGAGTCCGGCTCTTAAATCCAGTCCAGATCTGCATCACTGCAGACCTGGGCAGAAATTCCATGCCGCATTACTCCGATGCCGGACTCCGATCGTAGCCGCCGGGATTCTGAGTTTTGGAAATGTGCTCAATTACATGGACAGATACACCGTAGCAGGTAAGACAAGCATTATTGTGGTGTAAAAGGCGTTCGTTTTACTATCCGGCTTAGGATAGCAGAAACAGCGCAAGTCATCATTTGTATTGTTTAATGTTTCACTTGGGCAACAAAGTTTCATTTTCACCAGGAAAAAACACATTTTAAATATTAACACAAGTCAAGTGATCATCATGTATATCTCAAGGCGCACGTGCTGAATTTTATTGAACGAGCTAAGACAGTATGTCTCCCATGCAGCTTTTTCTGTGTGATTTAATCAAACCATCCGGATAGTGAGAGGTAACCCCGTTGTGCTAACATGATATTGATTACTATTGTGAGTGAACTTAGATCAATCTAATCTGACCCCATGCCTCTCAAATATGCCAAAATCCAAAGGCTGATGACAAGCAGTCCCGTTCACAATTTTATATTATCAGCATTTCTCACACCAGTTTTTACGTTAGCACAAACAATCAGCACTATCAATCTGTATTTGGCTCATTAGTATTGTATGCAAACTCGCAACGTTATTCAAGATCATCTATCTGATGAATATGAAGCGTCCACTAGCCCAGGCTTTTACAAATTCAGACCTCATTTAAAACAGAAGCGCTAATCCCGAGGACATAGAGTCCCAAGTAATCTAGAGCAAACTTGGGACTCCGCTTGTATCCAAGGTTTCAGGGACACCTCTTATATTGGTGGTTTTATAAATAACAACCCCGGTTGCGCTACGCGCAAAGATGCCCTTGGAATCAGGAATCAAGTAATTCAGGAATAAAGGCAGAGCGCAGCCGCGGTCTGACATGTTTCCATAGAAACTAGAACAGATTTAATCTACTAGTTTTTTATGTTGTGTCAAACTTAGCATCTCTCTAAAATTGTGGTTTAATTCGCCTTTTGGATGGGTTCTCAGTCATCTGAGGCGACATGTCAGCTGCCATTTGCTCCAGCGCACTCTGAGAGGGCTAATTTTCATGAATAACTAATGAAAAGCGATTAGAGATTTGGAACAAGGCAAGAGTGCGCTATTACCTAGGGATTTCTAAAATGCAGGATTTAGTATAACCGTCAGTTGTGGAAACAGCTCTTTTAATCCAAATTTCAATCTCCGCTTTACATTTAATATGCTATATATGATATTTTCTGTTGTTGTTGTTGTAGTTTAGCTTTTTTAAATGAATCATTGTGGTTTTCGTGTTTCTGTCACTGTATACTGAGAAATAGCCTACAAATCACGATACTTGCTGCGCACTTATTTGTGGTGCATATTTATTTGGTAACATTAAAACAGCTATTTTTTTTTTTATCTTATAAATATGTTCATATGGGAACTTTGCACTTCAAAAATACTAATTAGGCTGCCAACAATTATTGAATGGAAAAAATATGTTTGATGTTATGACGATTCCATAAATGAAATGAAACGCGTTCCCTCAAGCGCGCGCTTCAGACACTTTTGACAGCAGGAGATGCTTGAATGGCGCGCCGCTGCAGCGTGCAGACTTCATTGTAATGAGTTATCCAGCAAAGCCCGGGATGTGCCTCTACAATTATAAATGCAGGTCCTGCTTTGGCAAAGTCTTTATTTCATCCTTTAATATGTAGAAGGTGCATTAGTTTGCCAGATGGTTGCGTGTTGCATCACTTGCGCGAACAATTAAGAATGTCAGTCAGTGATTAATGGGGTGATATTTGCGAATACGTGATAGAAGAACATCAGACATGGCAACGATATGCGACATGGTGGTGGTTATAGCGCCTGTGTATACTCCCAGCTTCAGCAGCATTACATAAGATAGCCGAGCAGTGATAACATGAAAAAGATGTGTTTACGTCGGATGCATCTCATCTAATCTCGCCATCTTCAAAATCAATATCGTTTCACTCAAAGCATATCCTGAACAGATAGATTTGTCATCCTCTCTCATGGATAAAGATTTCAATACAAGCCAAATTCCATCCGTTTTTACTCAAGTGAGTAGCTACACACTTTGTATACACTTTTGTTTATTTAAAATGAAGATCACCTTATGCAGCTGCATGCTGATCAGCTTCTTAGCTTATAAATTAGTTACATCTGATTTGATCTAAAAGTGAAATTGAGAAAATAAATGTGTGAGATCAAGACCGCAGGGAGATTACAGCAAAAATGGTCAGTTCTCAGGAGAGGACTTGCATCTGGGTTGTTGCAGCAGCACACTGCATGTTGTTGAGATTAGCATGCATCTCTTCTACACCCCAAGACTGTCTTATTGATAAAGCATGATGGGAAGCATGTATGAGAGGGTGAAGCTCCCTTCATGAGAGGGCAGAGCTGACGCAGGACATTTCGTGGTGGTGAAGACCAGTCTTTAGTAGGAGAGAGAGAGCGAGCGAGAAAATGAGCCACATCTTTGCTGAGACCTCCTCACCACTGCTGTTCAGTCATTTGTACTGCAGTCTGACTGACACAGGCACCATTTGAAGGATGTTCAGCAGTGGTACAATTAAAACAGAATTTGTCATATGACTTTCCTATACTGCAAAACAATATATTTAAAGATGTCTGCTTATGGTTCATATGATAAAAACCCAATGTGTTGATATTTTTCTTTAAAATATATTTATATATTTTTTTAATTTATTTTTTATTATTATTATTATTATTTTGATTTTTTTGTTTCTTTCTGTTGAGGGGTGAACTAAAGACAACAAAATATATTTAGCCATAATTTAAAAGTAATTAATTAAACCATAAAGTCCTGAAATGGAACTTTAAGGAACTCACCCACCTAAATTTTAGTCCAGCAGTCCAGCAGTCTCTTCGAGGCTGCGGTTGTTTTGGAATCTCAAGTCTATCATTGCTGTTTGCCAAAACCAAATGTACATTTTCTAAAAAGAAGGGGAACACAGTGTGTGTCATTTTGGCCTTGTCGGTCTTACTTTTAATTGATTGATATTTGTGAAACAGAACAGCAGAGCTCTAATTTTCTGTTCTCTCCACCTAAACAAAACTAGTGGGTGTGTGGATTTTATAGCAGAGGACAGACAACCAATCCCTCATAAGAAACCACAGAGTGCAGCATAGAACAAAACCATGCCAATGTGTGCTGAATGTTTAGGAATCTTGCTTATCACCTGTGTCATGTCTGGATTGATTGGAAGGATAAATGAGTAGGTGTGTAAGTGTAATATGGTCACTGTAGGCTCATGTTGTGTATTTTCGGCATCCATGCTAAAACTCAAATCCTGCGAGTTAAAGTCATATGAATGACTTTTTCCTTGTTTTTGTTTAGCCGGAGGTGCATTTCTGCAATGTTGGGACTGATTTTCCCTCCCTATTGTCTCATTATAGTTGTCCACTATCTATATCTGTCTCTTTCTGTCTCCAACACAGCCTCTAGTGGTACAGAGAGATCGGATTGATGGGGCTGAGGTTGTGAACCATTTAGTTTGATTAAATTTGTGGTTTGGCTGTGATGGCTCAGATCCAGGAAGGCTGGCTGGCAACAGTCCCTCCAGCAGACAGGCTGAGCTCAACAACAGATTACGGTTAAGACAGGGATTAAGAAGCGTGGGGAATACCACAGGGACGTACAGACGGAGGCCACTTAACATTATTTGATCCAAGATCCTTCGCTGAGCCACTGGCCTGACGCCTGCTCTGATGAAGGCAGTTTGACTGGTAATCTGGATTATGAGGTGCAGCAGATTCTGAAAGGTGCAGTGTTTTTTTTTTCCTAAAGGCATCTGAGGTATGAGGATGTTTAATCTCAAGACAAGTGCTTAATTAAGTGTGACGGGTAATCCAGCAGCCCGAGGAGCTCCCTGAGGGAAAATACACACGTCTGCAAATTTAGATATACAGGCTTTCCGTTTATGAGAGGAAGTGGAGACTACAGTGCTGTACGATTTGCTGCATTGCTCTTCTGCACTAGATGGTCCAGTCTAGCTGGCTCAGCTCTAGTTCTGCCTGGACACACTCTCAGATACAGACACACATTTGCACACTGTCTTTTCCAGTTGTGCCCCTTGTGGTGGAAGTTGAAGGTGTGATAAGGCCTATCTGTAGCAGCACAGTGTGCTCTACTTAGGGAGGTCAGCGGCAGTAGCACGTAGCACATGCAGTGCACACAGAGTGATGACACCAGCAAAAGCATTACATCATTGCAAAAATTGTTGATTTAAGTAAAACATGTTTTCGGTTGGGGGCGACACGGTGGCTCAGTGGGTATCACTGTCGCCTCACAGCAAGAAGGTCGCTGGTTCGAGTCCCGGCTTGGTCAGTTGGCATTTCTGTGTGGAGTTTGCATGTTCTCCCCGTGTTCGCGTGGGTTTCCTCCGGGTGCTCGGGTTTCCCCCACAGTCCAAAGACATGCGCTATAGGTGAATTGAATTAATTAAATTGGCCGTAGTGTATGAGTGTGTATGGATGTTTCCCAGTACTGGGTTGCAGCTGGAAGGGCATCTGCTGTGTAAAACATATGCTGGATAAGTTGGCGGTTCATTCCTCTGTGGCAACCCCTGATGAATAAAGGGACTAAGCCGAAGGAAAATGAATGAATGAATGTTTTCGTTTGAAAGTGCCAGAGCCCCCTATAATTGTCATCACCTTTCTCCTGACTAGTCTCATGAGGAAGCCCTGTACAATTATCCTGGTTTCAACTTACTGTAGCTTAACTCCAATTGGACACGCTTAAGGAGCATTAGCATAAAAAATGCGATCACAATTACCATTGTTAAATTCACACAGAATTTAATCATTTCAAGAAGAATTACAATGAAGAACACAATGCAGATTTTGCAGGGTGTTCAAATGCTAAACCAGTTAATGTAGCTAATTTATTAGTTGGCAAATGCACAACTAGTTATTTGTGACTGGTTATATTAACTAGACATCTGAAATGGTGTTATCAGACTAGTTAGCCTTGTCTTGACTGAGATGATATGCTAAAGTTATCCATTAGCATGGCCGCCTCATGAACATTATACTAATTGAAAGTAGTTTTTTGTCTAATGTTTTCCATTGACATTGCTAGCTGAAAACTCTAGTGTTCAATAACAGTGAATTTACATTTTTGATGTTTAAACTCTAAGCTTAGCCTAAGAAAATTACTTCTGTAAATGTGTTGCAACTGACAGTAGAATGTTGGTCACACAAACAAAGCAAAAGCATTAAGTCATGAAGAAGCTTTTATTTGTATATAATATGTGGGTTAGTACTGTGTACCACAGCGGTGCATTTGTAATATGCCGGCAACAAATTGGCTGTATATTGAAATTAGCTGTAAGGTTGGCTCAGTCACTTTAGGCTTGGCTGTCGTCTCTCTCCTCTTCTCTCGCTTGTTTTACTAAGCTCATATTAAAGGACTCTCAACAACAGAAAAACATGAAAGTAATGGAAAAACTCTCAGTAATTGAGTTTATAAGCTTGTCTCACTCTTCTGAGACCCTCATACAGAACAAATGTCTTACATTTCTCCCAAAGTTGATTCCCATATGCAGTGTAATTGTAGAAGCAGCTATAGAGCTCTCTCAAACCTGAAATATAAATCCATTAAAGTAAATTCATTAAAAGACCATTACAAGTTGGAGTATATTGATGAAGGCACAAAGTATTTAATATCCTCTATAAACCATGCAGTACAATATTACATTTTGAGAATGACTGAGAAAAGACTTGTACTTAAATGTTTACTATTACTGGAATACATTTTGACCTCGTATTAAAGTGAAATCAAAATAAAGTTTTTAGATTTTAGTATCAGTGTTTAGTCTTAAGGATATCTATTAGCTAGTGTGCTCGAACAGTAACACAACTAACATTCAAAAGATATAAACATCCAAAACATCCAAAGCAGTTAGTTTCTTCCACCTAAACGGATCAAGGATCGTTTTTTTGATGTCAATCAAACCAATCAAATGCTCTCTAGCATGTGACATGCCCTGCCCCCTTCAAGACGCTTCTCATTTGCTTTTCATGTAATGTGCTTGAGCTCAACCACTCTTGCTGGCAGAGCTGTGATAAAAACGAAATGCGATTGGCTGTTTAATTAAAAAGGGGAGGAGTTACTCTGTCCCACTCTTTCTTCATGTTTAAGTTGCAATTATGTCACACGTCGAACAAAAATGCACATTTCAAAGCAATTTATGTGACTTTTCTCTTATATTAGGAGCTCATCTTGGCACGTATGTGTGTGTTTTTTGTGAGGTTGTATTTAACTGATAGATGTGAATGCAGTGGCTGTAACTAGACAGTACTTCTTCCTCTTTCCTTGCTCTTCATGTGACAGCCACTATTTCCCTAAAGACAGCTTGGCTTTTAAAGCCTGACCTAGCCCTCAAAGTTATTTAAGAGAGGTAGCGAAAAACCTTCCTGTATTGTTTATTTTCGTCATCTTCCTCAACTGTATCCTTATAAAGAGCACACAACCATGACCGTATATCTGACCTCAACAATAAGGTCAGCATATAAATATATATATAGACACTAGTGTTGCTCAGCAGGACAAATTCTCATCTCGCTCCAGAGCGGCTGTATTGGGGCCGATGACTCTCAAAATAAACCCTGACACAATCAAGTCCGCTAACAGCCTCTGAGAACCGGGATGCGATTTACCCGGTTTATTTTTTTAACGGGCTTGTCTTTCATTTGGCCCATGTGATGTTCATTTAATGTAGCGTGGACGATCCAAACAAGGCGCAGCATTTGTTATGTTTCTCCACCAGGCGACGGCTGATGTGCTTGTTTAAATGGCACTGACCCTGTTAATATAATTGGTGGCCCGCTTTTAGCTCCTTGCATGTCCAAACAGATGCGCAGTATGCGTGGGTGTTAGTCTGTTTAAAAGAGGGATTCACTGTGGTTCTCGGCTTCGACATGTGTCTTTTTGATGGAGTGTGTCTAAGGGATTAAGGGTGGAGGGTTTGACAGACAGCTGTAGAAGAGGGCGAACGGGTGCCTGAAGGCCGAGCGCACCTGTGAGATTGGATGTCTCGGGTTTGTCACTGTGCGTTAGATCAGGACTGTTCAGAAATATATGAAATGAAGTGTGAGAGACGTCCTCAGGCCTGACCTCTGACCCCATGGTGACTACAACTGGCCAAACCGGGAGAGAATAAACATTTATACTTATTTAACTAACAGGAGATTATATAAAGTGCTGTAATTGTTTTATAACCTCAATAAGTTTACTTAATATCGGTGGATTTGCTCTGCGGTGTTTGAACTTTCAGCAGTGAAATTTAAACCACACTGAACTAAACTACACTGAACTTCAACTCTGAAATCTGGACTTTACTAGAACTATTTTAAGCTGCTTTCACACAATCTACATTGTGAAAAGCGCTATATAAATAAACGTGACTTGACTTGACTTGACTTAATATCTAATAATGCAAAAGCACAATCCTATGAGATCCTATGCAGAAACTTTGCAGTTTTTATTTGAGATTTTCTGAATGACTATGAATTTGTACAAATGGAAATGTGCAAATGTATACAAACATTCATAAGAATGCTACTTGTTTGACAAAATGTATGTAAAATAGAATAGTTAAAAACATCTGTGATATCGTGTTGTATATATTGAACGTTTGTATATATATCTAAATGTAATATTAATCAAATTATTAACTAACTTTTTTTCTAAAATTAAGATATTACACTACTGTTCAAATGTTAGATTAACAAAAAAGTATTAATATTTATATTGAAAAATGAGAGAAATGTTCTGTTTTATTAGATTTTTTATTTGAACTTCATATTCAGCAACTGTTTTGACAAAATTGATAATCATCATAAATGTTTAAGCATTAAATCAAGGATCATATCAGTCTGAAGACTGGAATAATGCAAACAATTCAGTTTTCATTCATTCATTCATTTTCTTTTCGGCTTAGTCCCTTTATTAATCCAGAGTCGCCACAGCGGAATGAACCGCCAACTTATCCAGCATATGTTTTTTACGCAGCGGATGCCCTTCCAGCTGCAACCCATCACTGGGAAACATCCACACACACTCATTTACACACATACACTACGGACAATTTAGCCTACCCAATTCACCTATACCACATGTTTTTGGACTTGTGGGGGAAACCGGAGCACCCGGAGGAAACCCACGCGAACACAGGGAGAACATGCAAACTCCACACAGAAACGCCAACTGACCCAGCCGAGGCTCGAACCAGCGAACTTCTTGCTTTGAGGCGAATGTGCTACCCACTGCGCCACCGTGACGCCCTACAATTCAGTTTTGCGATCAGATATAACATGCATTTTGCAATGTATTAAATAGAAAATAGCCATTTTAAATTTTAATAATCACAATTACTTTTATACAGTATTTTCGATCAAATAAATGCAGCCTTCATGTGAATTTTTTAAAACAAATTTACAGATAACCATTATTTTTAACTCTAGCATATTTCATTCATTTTCCATTAATGTGATGAATCTTACCATAAAAAAGGACAAACCCAGTAATCCTGTGTTTCCTGATACAACATATCAATGGCTAAATCATTGTGAAAGCATCGCAAATCCTCACATGTGCTACAGCGTAATTTGATTTGAGTAGCTGTTCTAGTTATGAGGCTGGATAGCGCTCGTGAACAAGACAAATGATCTGTTCTGTTCATAGATGAGCCTTGCTGTGTAAATGTTGACTAAATAAAATCAAAAGAAGGGTCAGTAGGGTAAACTAATCTACTAAAGTTCAGCTTTGACCTTACAATAAGCCCTCGGAAGCGCAACACATTGCCAAAACAAATATTTAAACTGGAATTTACTGCATGTCTGTATTTGCAGAGACTTATTATGAAGAAAATATGTCCTCTTTCGCTATATTCAATAGTAATTAAGTAAATAATCACCTTTACCATTATGTAACATGTTATTTCCTAAATTTTTAGCCTTAGCGTGATTGTGTATTACTATAGAGTGTAGTATCTGTTGGTAAATATAGGTTTAAGCCTTTGTGTGTTAATAAAGGGGTAAAAAGGATTTGCTTGCTAGTAGTCTGTATTTGCAGAAAGGCTCCATAACTTGCAATTATGCACATTCACGTTATGTATTCCAGTGTCATTGTATACCATCTTTTTATACTTGAGAGCATATGGTTGTTTTTGTCCCCTCAGTGCATTACAGGTCAGAAACACTTTCACCTCAGCGGGAAATCTAGCTGTGTTGTGTCGGTGTATGTGAGGTGTAGATGGCCAGAGTTTAGAGGAACTGTATTTTGTCTTTAAAATAGTTCTATCTTGTACATGTATAGATTCCAGTGATTCTTTAACCAGACCCATTCATTTCTCAGAGCCATTCACTCGGCAGTCCTTAAAATAACCCCTTGCATGCTATGGAGACAAGTGGGCCTTTATGTATGCCATACTGGAGCACTGGTGGCCTGGTTAGACTACTGTTTAAAAGTCAGTACAAATTATTTTCTGAAAGAAAGTATTGAAATTATCAATATTACACAAAACAAAACAATAGTAGTACTTTTATTCAGGAGGATTCATTAAATTGAACAAAAGTGACATTTTCAGTGTTCCAAAAAAGTTATATTTAAAACAAATTCTACTATTTTGAACTTTCTATTAATAAAAAATATACAGAAAACAGAAAAAAAAAATTAAGCAGCACAGCTATTTTGACGACTAATAATACTTATAATAAATAGACTGGAGAAAATGAAAAACAAACTGTTATTATAGCACATAAATAAATTTGATTTAAAACAGTCATTTTAGAATTCAATAATATTTCACTACTGTATGTTATTCCCTTTATTGTGTTTTTGATACTTCTTTCTATAATATTTATACATTTTACAGATCCAAAACTGTTAGATGTTAGTGCATATTCAATAGACAAGACTTTAAATAGAGAGAAAGCCCATTTAAGCCTGAGAAACATTAACCATTTCGTCATTTAGCAGACACTTTTGTCCAAAGCGATTCATCATTAATAAAAAAGAGAAAGAGAATAGATAATACAGCAATAGAGCAAGATGACAGATAATACAGCAAGCAATAGTTTGCATTTGACTGTTTGTTTTTGGGCACAGTCCATTATTTGCTGTATGTCGAAAGGCTTTAGTTTCCTTTAAGTATTAATTTGGCATTCTTACCATGTTAGCTACAATAGTTTGAGTTATTTGGCCACACCAGAACATAATAATTACCTAGAACTAACGCCTAAAATACCTGTGTGTGTGTGTGTGAGGTGTGTGTCTCCACCTCACTGTTGAGGAATGTCGAACTGAATTCCAGTGCTGCCGTTGTTTTGTTTTCCCACAGTCACTTCACCTAAGATCTATAGTTACCACTCACCAGAACTCACTACAGAAAGGTGCTTATCAATACAATATCAATACTAAACATCAAAATGTAAAGTTCCTGTGAAATTATAATAAAGTTTTTTTTTAATTTTAGGATCAGTATGCTAGTCTTAAAGATATCGATAAGTTATTGAGCTCCAAAACAGTGACAAAATTTGCATTTAAAAGATATAAACAACCAAAGCTTGCAGTCTGTCACTTTCACCTAAATAGATCAATTATTTTTTTACGTCACTTTATACTTCAGTTTCTCATCAAATCTTTTGACCAATTAAATGCTCTATAGTATCTGACATGCACCGCCCCCTTCAAGACGCTTCTGATTTTTCATTTAGATTTTCTGATTTTCATTTGGTGCAATTGAGCACAACCACTTTCACTGTCAGAGCTGTGATAAAACGCTATTGAATGTTTTAAAAAGGGGAGGAGCTACTGTATATCCCGCACTTTCTTCTTGTTTCAGTTAAAATCACGTCAAACATCGCCAAACAAAAATGCTAATTTCAAAGCACTCCACGAGGCCTTTAAACCACCAAACATGCTTCTTATAGCTTTTATAATCATTTCTCTTGAGTTTCTGAGGTGGAGCATTTTGTTGGGCCTGCAGGATAAAATACAAATCTAAGACATTCTGTCTACCGAGAGTGTCTTGCAGTGTTCTGCATTAAACTAGACCAGGAAGAAATGAGATATATCTCTAATTCATGAAGGAGAAAGTGAGATGGATTACTGTGCTCGGGTGTCTCAGCTGTTCTCAATGAGAGTGGATGAAAATAGTGCTTTGCATAGCAAGGAACAGGAACAGATAAAAAATGATCAGGAGGTCTGTGTGTGATTGTGTGGGTGTGTGTATTGACTGGGCAGAATAGAGGTTTCTGGGGCTGCAGTATAATAAATAGGCTAGAATACATGCCACATGTGGTTCTCCTGTAGATATTGATTTCAAGCAACCCAGTATTGGTGCTTTCTGTGTGTTTATTATATTTTTGTGTGACATTCCAGATTGAAATTGCAATGATATTTCTGTAAGGCACTAGAAATGCTACACGTCTGTGCACATACTATCCTGTAGTCCACCATTGCTGTTTTTTTGTCAAGCACTGGTGTATGCCTATAGACCAGGGGTGTCAAACTCATTTTCACTGCATGAGGGCCACTTCAGTATTATGGCTGCCTTCAATGGGCTAAGATTTGTCCTGAACATATTATTAAATAATTGTCTCTCTATTTATTCATTCATTCTTTTTCTTTTTGGCTTAGTCTCTTTATTAATCTGGGGTCGCCACAGCGGAATAAACCGCCAACTTATCCAGCATATGTTTTACGAAGCGGATGCCCTTCCAGCTGCAACCCATCACTGGGGAACACCCATACACACGGATTCACACACATACACTATGGACAATTTAGCTTACCCAATTCACCTATACTGCATGTCTTTGGACTTGTGGGGGAAACCGGAGCACCCGGAGGAAACCCACGCGAACACGGGGAGAACATGCAAGCTCCACACAGAAATGCCAACTGACCCAGCTGAGGCTCGAACCAGCGACCTTCTTGCTGTGAGGCGATCGTGCTACCCACTGTGCCACCGTGACGCCCTCTCTATTTAGTATCACATATTAAGTAACAAATAAATAAATGTATTTGCATAAATGTAAAATAAATGTTACTTCTGGTTATTTTAACATGAATTATTTTATCATCTTAAGAAACCCACATTAGTCTATTAAATGAATAACAAAGACAAATATTATCAGACACAAGACATTTCTTCAAAATATTGCCACAATTGAGAAGGGAAAGGATGGATGGATGGATGTATGTATGTATGTAAATATGCATGTACGGATGGACGGATGGATAGATAGTTAGATCTTCTTATCGTTCTACTTTAAATTGAGAAGTGCAGTGCTGTGCAATATGACAGAAACAGGGAATGAAGGTTGCACTAGGTGTCTCACTATAGGTGTCCACTGAGAGATCAAACAGCAAAGCTTGTTCATGCTGAGTCAAGAGGGATTAATGACAACTTTCCTGTCATAAAACACTTTATAGGCATTACTGTCCTCTGTGAGGTTCTGTGGGGTTATGAATGCTCAATCTGCTCTGAAATCTCCTATCGACCCTTTGGCATTAAGCTTGATGAAGAATTCTTAGCTTGTAGTCAGGAGTCTTATTATTTTTTTAAAGTATAGCTGGGGTCTGTACAGCATAAATCAATAGAAAAACCGTGAAACATTTATGTGTGTAGTTTTCACTCAGTTGGTCAAAAGATGGGTTTTTTTTCACACACATTTCTCTTACTCCCATCACCCTCAGCTGACTGTTGTCTGAAGCTCATGGCCACTCACACAGAGCAGTATGGCTACAGTCTAATGTTAAATTGAGCTTGAAAGACCAGCTCTCAACACAGGCTTTTTCAGCCTGAAGTGCGCTGAAATGCCCCATCCAATTTAGCTCTCTTTACTCCCCCCTCTTCATCTTTTCCCTCTAGTTTTCATTTACTCAGTCTCATGACACTTCTTGACTCTCTTTGCTGTTTGTTTTCACCCTAGGTTGCTCAACACTGTCAATTAGTAGGTTGAGAATAGCTTGGCTTGGTACGCCGTTTGAAGCTTTATTGACTGAGATTTTCTCTGTAGATGTTTTCTAGATTAAGCTTGTTGGTATTCAAGTACCGTCCATTGCCACTTTCAGGCAATTCCTGAACACTTTGGGTTTTTATGTGGCTAAGCAATTGACATAAATTTTGAAAACCAGTAATTAGCATTTTTTATTAGCATGCAGCTAATAAATTGGTTTAATGCAATTTATTATCTCAACATGTTTGTCAGAGGGATATGAGCTAATTAATGATGTTTCACTATACTGTAGGTTTACACTTCGAATGGGAACCGCAGTAATTAAGGAAGATAATCAAGCACTTCAGCACTTTTTTTATTCAGGACTTATTATTATTCACAGAATTGGGCACCGGTGACGCCCCCCTGGGTGAGACCAACCCCACTCTTACACAGCTCTTAAAGAACAAAGAGAAGAAAAGGAGAATAAGCAAAGAGGCATAGTGAGCAAGAAAAGCCAAACTAAATCTCATTACAGGCAAAAAACAAAAAGCCCTCATAATTACAGTAATCCCTTTCTCTGTTATGTAAAAATAAAAAAATAAAAACAAAGCATCAGGATTAGGCTACAAATGAAGCTTGACTAACGCCAATCAGCAAAACGCTAAGCCAGTTAATGGCTCTACGTCATTAGATGATGTTTAAACTAGCATTTATCCAAATTGTTGGTGATGAGATTAACACATTATAAAGCAGATTATAAAGATGAAAATATTATATATCATTAATATAAACATGTATAGTATAATTACATACTATAAAATCTATAAATATACATTAGTCTATGTTAAACAGTAGTTTTCTATTTTAACATATTGCAAAATGTACATTATTCCTGTGATGGCAAAGCTAAATTTTCAGAAGCCATTACCTTAGTCTTTCTTAACATGCTGATTTGATGGTGGAACATTATAAATGTCTCTTCTGTTACTTTTAATAAATTTAAATGAATAGAATTAACACATTTAACGTATCTACACTACTTTTGTATTAGTGTTCTGCTAACATTAACATTTAAAGTTTACACTGTATTCATTTATTACTGTTCACATAATCCTAGCAAGTAGAAAATAAAGTTCAAGGCTGTATCTAAAGCAAAATTGGCTTAAATTTTTTTTTTAATTAAAGCATCCCTTTGCTATGCCTTACCCCAAATCTGTTTTACCTGAAAGTAAGTCAATACAGCAAAGAAAACGGCTTGTCAAGTCATTTACAGGGTCTTTAGCATTCAGATCTGAGGGAAAACAAAAGTAATTGAAGCTTCTGGTTGGCAGTTAACATTAGCATCCAGTAGAATGGTATCAAATCAGACTGATAGTAAGGGCAGCTGTAATTGCACTCCAGTGTCTGCCAACTGCTTTCTGTCTGGCTAAATGCGATCCACAAAATTGCTCAGTGTAGTCAGGAGCTCATTTAAGAAACAGCAGCATTTAAAGCCTTCGTGTAAAATATCCGGTATAGAAATGTACAGTCAACATCACTGCCGATGTTTATGGTTTCAAAACATCTATACTCATATGTCTCTTTGTCTTGTGTAAACTAGAAATCCTTTGTTTCTACTGCAGTGTTTAAGGAGTAAGTAAACCATACATTTACTGACCATATGCACTCTGACAGTGATGTTGAGCATCTAAGGGGAAAGCAGGCAGCCTAGGGATTTTTTTTCTGCGCTCCAGTGCTTTCTGACCACTGCACAGCTATACGTCTGACACATAGGCACACACTCCAGAGGATAATTCCTTTATGAATTATTAATACTATATGCTGCTTCTGCATAGCACCTCTGGAGGAGAAAAAAACTCGCTTTCTTTTTTCTTTTTATGTAATATTTAAAAGCAAGTGATGCGGTCTAGACTAGCTGAGTTGCAGTGCAGCTTATTTACACTCTCCAGGCAAGTGTTTCAATACGCAGAAAATGTATCTGGGGTTACTGGATATATTTTCCATCAATTTGTGATTGGATATAGATCCTTTCGTTTTTTGATACACTCATTTTAAGAGCCCCCTGTCATGCTTTTTTTATAGATATCACCTTTTATGTATTGGGGTGTTAAGGAGTTTGTAAAAGGTCTTAAAGGGGTCATGAACTGGCATTTTAAAATGGTTTATTCTGTTGTCCGAGTTCCACTTATGATGTCCGTATGGGTTTTACTCTCAAAAACATCTAAATCAATAAGTAATAAGCTTTTTTTTGCCCTGGTTTTGAGGCAGTCTCCGAGAATGAGCAGATTTTCTGGGTGGTCCTTTCTGACGGCTTGGAGATAAATGCTCACTTCTATGATTGGATAAACTGGTATTCAACTCCTACTTCAGATCACATGAGGAATTGAATGCATCTGTGGCTCCATCTGACCATGCGATTCGTGAATTAGTGGATGGAGCTACAGAATCAGGCTTTGATCACCTTCAGTGGAAGCAGTGTTTAACAAAGCTATGATGTCATAGATAGGCACATTCCAAGATCTGGGGTTTTCTAGGCCTGGTGTCAATAAAAGCTGATATTATAGTAACAAAGATGTTTTCAGCTCTGAAACTTACAGGATATTCATTTGGTATGATAAACTCTTGTATAACAAAAGCACAATTAAAAATGTTGAAATCCCAGTTCATGACCCCTTTAATGTAATTGTATAAATGTGCACAATAAATTGAGATATTGTCTCCATAAAGAAAGAAACAATTCTGCCAAAACAAACCAACATAATGCTAGCCAGTGCTGTTTGTTTGTTTATTTATTTATCTATATATCTGTCTATCTATCAGAATACAATTTCTAGTTTGACCTTCAAACATGCCTGTTGTCAGTGTGTCGAGAATAGCAGTTTCTGCACTGCAAAATTAAGCCCACTATTCAGCTTCCACAAGAAGAAGAACACAAGTTCATATAAAGTACTAAAGCCATAGTTTTGTTTGTTTGTTTGTTTGGATAACTGTCTAAAAAAGGGGTGGCATGGTGGCTGAGTGGTTAGCACTGTCACCTCACAACAAGAAGGTCACTGGTTCAAGTCCCGGCTGGGCTAGTTGGCCTTTCTGTGTGCAGTTTGCATGTTCTCCCTGTGTTTGCATGGGTTTCCTCTGGGTGCTCCTGTTTCCCCCACAGTCCAAAGACATGCGCTATAGGTGAATTGGATGAAGTAAATTGGCCATAGTGTATGAGTTTGTGTGTGAATGAATGTGTGTATGGGTGTTTCCCAGTACTGGGTTGTGGCTGGAAGGGCATCCGCTGCGTAAAACATATGCCGGAATAGTTGGCGGTTCATTCTGCTGTGGTGACCCCTAATAAATAACTAAGCCAAAGGAAAAAAGTGCTAAAAAAGCCTCTGGAGATTTCCTTCGGCTTACTCGCTTATTTATCAGGGGTCGCCACAGAGGAATGAACTGCCAACTATTCCAGCATATTCCAGCATAGCCACACCCCAGTACTGGGGAAATTAAATACAAATATGGTAGCATGTAATTTTTAACAAAAAAAAGGGTCTTAGACACACACTATTTTAGACACTGTGAGAAAAAAGGTTTTCTGCATCAACTGCATTGTTGTTTTTGACCTTAGATGGATGTACACCTATTGTATGAGGCCAACAAAACAGAATCAGGATCCTTTAAAATGCCACTTTAAAACAGTTTCAGATCAGTAGTGCAGCGTACAGCGGGACACACTGACAAGCAGCTCTGGCAGCCTGCCCGAGGGTGAGGCAGTAATGAGGAACTACTGGTATAAAATGGTGAGGGAATTCCAAAACACCCACACCCGCAAACGCCCGCTCAAACACCCCCCCCGCTCCACTGACATCTGCATTGTGTTTATATGGGCTGTGTGGTGGTTAAAAGGCTGAGTGGAAAAAGCATCCATCGCTTTGCGGGATGTCAATGGACTCGGCGGTCAGGAACAGACAGGCATACTTGTGGTCAGCTCTTACTCTGCCTCTGAATTCTCTGCTCGGTGGAATATGGCAGACATTTTGCAGAGAAACATGGGAACAGTCTTTTTTCTCGCTTTCGCACATGTGCAAGCTGAGGTGTTGTTACATCGATCCCTGTGACACTTTAAGAAGGATCACCCCTGGCTGTTGAGAGAAGCAGAGAAGGGGATGGGAAAGGAGGAAAAGAAAAATAGGAGGAAGAGAGCATCAGGATGTGTCGGCAGCAGTGCAGTGTACCAGTGGTTTGATAGAATGAAAAGAATGAGGGAGAGAACTTCATAACAGAGCAGAGAGGAAACATTCCCTTACCGCAAAAGAGTAGCATTACACAGGATATGGAAATGTACGTTTGTGCTGCAGCTTGACCTACCACACACTCGCAGAAGGGTAAATCTGAAACAGTTGTGCCACGATACTGCAGTGCAAAACCCTGCATTTTATTTACACTATGTATCTACAATCCAGTTTAACCATGTACAGAATATATATATATTTTTTTCTTCAGCTGAAGTGCCCCTTATTTTTATGTAATGTAAATTAGCCGCATTATCTGCTATATATATTTGTTTTAATGACAGCAGGAATTTATCAAATCCTTATTAAGACGACTGAAGATAATATGAATTGTGTATTGAATGATTATATTGATTATTTGCACACTGTAAAAAATGCAATGGAAAAAAATCAAGACAACAATTTTTTATGTTTGTTTAATGTATTTTAATCAGGTTAATCAGGTTTCAACTACAATTTTTAGGTTATACAAAATTAAACTTAATTTTTATTTATTTTTTTTATTTATTTTTTTTACAGTGCATAGTTTTATTTTGAAGTTGTTTAGCTAATCAGCTGTACCAGGCCTCAAGCATCCTCAAACAAACACAAGAGACTCATTTTGAAGCTGTAAGAGTAAATCTGCGAATTCTTTGGTGCATACGTTTGTTTACGCTCTGAGGAGCATCAAAAGTTTCTATTTACAATATGTTTTACAACACAGCCAATCACAGACCTTATGCAAGGGTTAATCAGTGGGGTTTAAGTTAGTCAGAAAGCTGGAGTTTGTGTTCAGTGACAAGTTCTGAATGCCTGTGAATCCTCTTATTCACAAAGTGTAGATCGTCAATGATTAAAACCAAACTTGAGAGATTGTGATGAACTAAGATGAATGACAGCTTTTTAATGAATACTAAGGGAGCATGCTTTGTCTATATGTAATCTATCATAAAAGATTTGTTGTTGTTTTTTATGCCACTAAAATGATCAATGGCCATGCACAAGCTGTCATATTATTATGGGATTCACTCGCAAAATTGCATTGACTGACATTTAATGAGAACCATAGCAAGGGACAGGATAAAAATATAATGTGCCAAAACAAATAGGCTAGCCCACCCTCACTAATTTTCAGAAGCACCCTCAGTGATTTCATTCTGGATCCGGTCCTGACACACATGCCAAAAGTGCTATCAGAGGATCTTATTAACTCTAAACACTTGCCACTTCTGTATACGGTGCTGCAGTGCAAATCTCTTATTATAAGCAATTTAATTTAACCAGGTGCTAAATTAACATTGCACTATTGAACTAAATATTGAGTTTTTAGTTTTATTATCTGCACACAATTCATAATGTATGTTAAATAACTATATTATTTATTTTATTTTATTTACAAAACAATGCTATTTGTATGCTGCAACTAGTATTGTGCAAAATATTTTATTTTGTAAAATGTAGAAAAAACTAAAACAAAAAAACATTATAAAGTACATTTAAATTGACAAATGCAGCAATAATTCATCCAATAGCATTGAAGAGAACATGCGTTATCAACTTACAAATTATACATATGGTTATTTGGATTTTTTATTGAATTGGGAACTGAAAAAAAACAGTCACACCTCATGAAAAAGGCATTTGGTTGATACAACTTGTGCGTGCAGCACTACAGCATGAAACTGCCTTATGCACTAACCATTATGCAATCCAGTTCAATAAATGCGGAATGCACTAAAAATGTCTGCTTACCTTCTGTCAGGCTTTCCAGCTCAAATATGTCTCTTTTGTAAATATTATGCTAAATTAAATGCATAAAACACATTTAACTGCCTACATTACATGACTTATAGCACAAATTATACATTTTATCAGTTCATGCATTCCATCAAACCCATAACCCCGGTGTGTTACTGTTTCAGCTACAGCAATAACAGTATATCTTGAAGTTTGTGCATTATTTACTAAAGCTCACTGTGTGTCTGGTACAGTTGCCACTGCACTAATCTGAATGTAATTTAATTTATGCATTATAATAAATGCTGGGTTGTTGTATCTCAGTGTTGGATCAAATATGGACAAACACAACCATTAGGTTAAAAAGTGTAATTAATTATTATAAAAAAACAGATTTACTTCTTGGCCTTCATTTGATAGGACAGTGTGATGAAAAGAAGTGAAGTTTGAGAGAGAGAGGGGGGATGGGATCGGGAAAGGTCCACGAGCCGGGACTCGAACCCGGGATGCCCGCAGCTCTGTTGCACTATATGTCAGCACAATAACCACAAGGGCTTTCAATGCCAACAACTGTCATTTAAATTTAACTGAAAAAATTAACCTACATGACCCAACATTGGGTCACAACAATCCATAATTTTTTAGAGCGTGTTCATTTCTATTGATCATGGGACCAGTTATTTATCAAATAATGATCAAATAATAGAAAATAACGTTACAGCTAAGTGTAAAACAAATGTGTTGCAGTTCTGAGAAAATGTTCTGCATTTTAAACAGCTATTTCGGTCATATGGATTGCAGTGTAGAGTGTGCAAATGAACTGTGCTACAGCAGATGCAGTTTATTCTCAGTAAAATCCCCCCACAGAGTCGTGAAAATCCCATACTTGGCTTTTTTTTTCTTCTTCCAGTTGTCTTTCCTCTCACCTCTCCTCATCTTCTCAGTTACAGTATATAGGGCGGCCAGCCTCTGTTGCTATGCCTTATTACTAACCTACTTCTCCCAGCCTTGAAATAGCACCGAGGGTTGCTCAGGTCTATCATATCTCTTTTGGGGATTGTAAAATGAGGTCTACCCAACCGCTCAATGATCCTCGTTTTCGTTCTCGCTCCCCAGACAACCAGACAGTCCACTGGGTCTATACAGTGACGTGTCTGTATGCAAAAATAAGAACAGGCTGTTATGTGTGTTAATGCAGTATCCCCACCCTAATGAGTTTTTGTGTCTGGATTTTAAGAAAAATATTTGCCATTGTCTGAGCTTCTGACAGATGAATAGGTGAGGTTTGCATTTTAGGATTTGACCGTACTGGAATTTCAGCCGGTGAACCGCTTCCTGTTTGACTGAATGAGTGTTTTATACTTATAGACTGTTTCTCACACACTCAAAAATGTGTTGACATTCATACCAGTTCACCTCAAAGTGGGTTGGCATATCAAAACTCAAACCTCTTGTTTTTTATTATAGCATGGATGAGCTCATACTCGCAACACAAGAACTCGCTCAACCCAAACAAGCACTTAAACTCACAGCCCCTTATCTGATCAGATAAATAAGGGTCAATGTATGTCTAAGATAGCATCATCCCGTCTTGTGTAAATCAAATGCAGGAGGGCTGCACCTCCAGCTTCCAGGATCCATTAAACAGCTTCACTCAAATGAACTCCCTTGAGATAGGAAAAAGCACTAGACGCGTTAACAGAGCTGATTTGCTCATCTTGACCCTCAAACATGCTATTGGTCAGTACACTGGTCAATGTCCAATGGGTCTCTTGGGGATGTCACAATAGTGAAAGCATTATATCATTCATATGCACTGCGTCTTATGTGGTAGCTTCGGTATTAGCATATCGCCATTTCACTGCTCCAATCAGCTGATAAGACCCACAAGAACGGGTCAATGTTTCATTAGCATTTAACATAATGAAACTAGTGTGCTAGGAAACAAAAGGAGCTCTTTTGCACTCCCTAATCTGTTTGCTTTACAGTTTTAACTTGTGATTTGAAAGCAAACATTTATTTGAGTCTGAATTAGTGGGTTTGGTTTATTTGATTAGTAAAAATCCATGACTTCATTAATATTATATGGAATTGCCCAAATGGGCCCTGGGGCTTTTTGCATAATTATTTGTAAACCAAGAGGTTAATAACAATAAATGACAACATCCATAACTTCTATTATCTATTTCTATTTATTATCTATTATCATCACACAGTATTTTTCTAAATTGGATGGATGGATAGATAGATAGATAGACAGACAGACAGACAGACAGACTGACTGATTGACTGATTGATTGATTGATTGATTGATTGATTGATTGATTGATTGATTGATTGATCGATTGATCGATCGATCGATTGATTGATCGATTGATACTCAGGTTTATTCCACCAAAAATTGAATTCTTATCTCTTCTGAAATTAAACACTGGTATTGTGAAAAATGTATATGAAAATGTCATTTTCGGTAATTTTATAAAAAAAAAAAAGAGAACAAAATTACTTTTTTTTTATTTGGAAGAAATGTTATTCTACCATTTCATATGTTCACATATTGTGCAAGTGAAACAAGTTTATTTTAGATTTTTAGATACCTTTATCTTGAAAAATTAAATTATGTGGAGTTACTCCGTAACAGATTGTGACACTCTGTTGAGTGCCTGTTGTCTTTTTGCAATGTGTTGCATGTTGCATGCAACAGATCAGTCACAACAGGCAGGGCAGCATTCTTTCCCCTCGTCGGTATCTGTTGCGGTTTCAGTATTTTAGCAAACCAAGTCTAAAAAAGTCTACAACAAAGTGCAACGCAGGTGACCGTATCAACCAAACCTGACAGATCATTTCCATGTAACAATCAGATAAACCACTTTTGTTTCTTTCTAACAACTTCCTTCTTCCATCCTCAGTCTGATTTGACCAATTGCCAGCCAACCTTTCCCTCCTCGGTGTGTGTGTGTGTGCCTGTGCAGTGTTACTATGGCAACACCTCAGTGCTGGCGGACACTAGAAGGTCGATGATTCTACCGGTGCCATTCGGGGCATTTGCATCACCTTGTGTGGCATCGCCCACCGTTTTACACCATGATGCAACATGTAGTCAGACCTGCTTCACCTCAAATCCTCCATGACAGCTCTTTCTGAAAAGTTTCAAGGTGTTGCCGTGTTCATGCATCTTTATCAGACAGCAGAAGAGAAGATAGAGAGAGAAGAATTTAGGGCAAATCACATAAGTGCGGAATCGCCTGCCAAACGCAGGACATAACTCACTAAAACGACAGCAGCTCTGTTACGTTATGCACACACTGACCTGCTAGTACCAGCCGCTTCCAGTTAAAAAAATCTTTCCTTACTGTTAAATAAGGACATCCTTCCCTAATGGAATCAATCATTTTACCAAACAGGCCTGGCTTGAGCCTGTGGGAGTGTTTGGTGGGTGGTTGAGGTTGTGTGTTTGGCAGCCGTGAGGGTGGGCAGGTGCAGTCTCGGCTGAAAGAGGAGAAACGCAGCACCATCTGGCACAGGGATCCCCCTCCCAGTGGGAGGAGAGGGAGAGACGGAGGGATTGAGGGATGAGGGGCAATGGAGGAGTGTGACCAAGGTAATTAGTACGCTGCCTCAGATTAGACTAATGGAAAGAGGGCGGGAGGAGATGCTTCTGAGCCTAGAGAACGCCCACCTATATCTGCTAGAACAAGATGTGTAACCAAGAAGAAATAAAATTCATTTAAAGTGCATCGAGTTTAGCAGGAGGCTTTTAAACAAATAGACAGAACTTTATCTTTAGAATTAGGTAAGTAATAGAGTAATATTAAATTCTGCTAGTGAGTTTTGGAATCTCAGTGGTATACTGTGTGATATGAAAAATTTATGTTTGAGCAAGGATTGGCAAATTCCTATGTTTTACTTGTGCAATATTTTACTATTTCAATATATGATGTAATATATAATATTTTCATATTTTAGAATTTAGATATCAAACATTTATCACATGTCGGTTAATCCCTGTGTTATGTTACAAATATATGTACAATCTTTATGTTGTAGATCAAATTGACCTGCATTGAATTTGATGTAAATCTCCAAAGGTTACACTATGAAAAACACACCAGAATCAAATGAGAACAGTAAACATTTTACATTAATAGTTAACACAAATCATAAATAAAAAATATATAATATATGAGAATATTATTTTTAAAATCGGTGTATTCTTTTTAATTATTTTTTTTTTATCATAATTTTAACCTTTACAGTTTGGAATTTTCCAATTATATATATATATATATATATATATATATATATATATATATATTAGATACCATTACCTAACAAGGCATTATAATGCATTTCTATTCATTTAAAGGGATAGCTCACTCAAAAATGATAATTCCAAACAAATGTAAACGGTGAGGAAATGTTAATTTTTGTGAACTCTATCCCTGTAAGACATTTAAATTAATTGTTAATTTCAAGATTTACTCATAAATTATTAAAATCTAAGAATTAACTTAACAATGAAGAGTGCATTTTAATTAATTAGCATTACACAAGATTTAAAAATGTGTTAATATTAATGGGACTTTACTGTAAAGTAACCAGTTTTAAACAACATTAACATTATATAAACATTATGTGATGCTAAAATTTATTTTAATATCTAAATCTTAACATCTATTGATCAAAATTATATCAACAGTAACAATGTTATTGGAATCCTTATGCCCACATCTCCCATTATCTGACCATATCATGTTGATGTATGGTTTGTTGCTGTAGTTGTGTGCGTGTGTGTGTTGGCCAGCAATCTGAAGAGCTCTTGATCAGACAATTACTCCTTTTTTTTAAGTCTAATTGCAGCTTTGGAGCTGCTGCCTTCAAATCACCTGTCTCTCATCTCCACATTCCTCCTTTCTGATCACTTTAAAGTGAAAAATTAAGCCTCCGGAGCTCTCAACTGTCAAACTCTTCTCAGACAAAGCTTTGATCTTGTTTTCATGGAAAAAAGCAGACCGAATTCAGACACTTCTAAATGTAGGAGAGTCTGTAAACAAGATCTATGACTGACAGCCAATGAAATTAGACAAGAGCGATAGAGATCCAACACACTTGACGTTATTATCTCTGATGTTACATCTCTCTAAATCACTGAAGAGTGTTGTACGGATAAAGAGAGCGCGAGAGAGAAAGACATCCGCTTCACAGCTTTCCCACAATTCACTCGCACCCAGAACAAACACCTAATGTCACCGAAATGTCTCTTAATTAACTTCGCCTGGCTTATTACGTCATGCTTTTTAAGGTCTTGTACAAATGCACACAAGTAACGCAGGAGTGGCTGTGAGAAATAAAAATAGCAATTTGTTTCTGTTGTTGCGGTGGCTTTAGTCATCTTCGAGTTTCGTCTCGATGGCTTCGCGGGTTCCCGTCGCCACCCGTTTTGACTTGTCACTGGCACGTTGTAGCAAAGACGTCCTGAGAAGAAGCACTTAGGCAGGTGCAGGCATGTCCATACATACAGTGACACATGTAGCATTCCTGTCACACGAGTCAGGCCACCTGCTCGCATTCCAGCGCAGACTTTTTCTTACTGTCTGCAGCTCCAGGTACTTTCAGCGGTGTGTTTCTTTCTCTTTTCTGTTTCGTTTTTTTGAGAATATATGAACATTTGTTTCGCTTCAACAGGATGGATTGATTTTCTTTTCGCATTTACATTTTTTTAAAGACATACTTTATGCGCATTTCATTTAGTTTTTATTTAAAATGACTTTTAACAATATACACATATATACATTTATTTATTTATACTTATAACAATATATATGCTTACTATTTTTTCAATATTGTATGAAATTATATTACATTTAATTCCTTTATATTTGATAAATAAGCTAAATATATTTGAAAACCAATATTATGTGTAATAATGGTGGTGGTAATAATAATAATAATAATAATAATAATAACAATAATAATAATAATAATAATAATAATTTTGATTAAAAACATTATGCGCATTTGTTTTTGTTTTTATTTAAAAATACTATATATTATATATACAATATTTATGCTTACTATTTTTTCAATATTGTATTAAATTATATTGATATATAATTAATATAAATAAATATTATTTATAATATTTAATAATATTTAATAATAAATATTATTTAATAATAAATATTAAATTAATATAAATAATAAATCTAAATATAGTATTTAAAATCTTAAAATTAACATTACTTGTAATATTATTATTATTATTTATTTATTTATTATTATTATTATATATATTTTTTTTATTATTATTATTTATTTTTTTATTATTATTATTTTAGTGTTACATTTTTCATTTATTCAAAGGTTTTCATTTTGGCAAATTACTGCCGCTATCAAATTGCAAATCATTAGCATCTTATCATTGCGTGAATTTTAATATCAGTGCATCACCATTTTGGACAAAAGGTTACGATTTATGTTTATAACGAGTACCAATAAATTATGCACAGTAAATCCAGTAACATTTATTAAGTCAATAGGGACAATTGTATAATGACTACAGACTCACACGTAAGCCTATGATTGCTCTGCTCAAAAGGATCAGAAGGAAACGTAATAAGGAACACCAGTCAATAACTTCAATTCTTGAAAACGCTTAGTCTGAAAGGTAATTCGTGTAATTACTGTATTTCTTCAGAAACCCAGCTTCACTCAAACTGTTGCGCTTAAAGGCCAAAATTTACATTAGAGTGTGAATAGTAATCTCTCTCTCTGTCTGTGTTTCTCAGGTGTCTTGCTTGACATACAGAAACATTTCAAAGTTGGTGACAGCAGTGCGGGCTTGCTGCAAACAGGTAAGTCTCTCATAATCCCATAATTATGTGGTTTTGCAATCATGCAGTGAGCACACACACACTCATGGACTTATATCAGTGACACGCGGTGGAAGCAAACACTGGAATCCACTAAGCTCCCTGCAGCTGAAGTGACAGGGGTAACAAAGGAGAGAAAAAAAACACTGGATGATGTGCTCCAGCTTCACCTCTCCTTCCCAAAGCCAGTGTAATTGACTGCGCTGGAAGCACTTGTTTTGGGTTTAACAAAGCAGCGAACTGCTACAGTGGATTGGATTAAATATGAACTGCCCGGCACTGCAAGGACATTACATACATTTTCCATTTTACAGTATTGAAAAGACCACAGTATGGTCTAGTGAAACAGGTACAAGGGAAGCTGTAAAAGTAGTCTGGCTGTTACAGGAAATTGTAAAGCCCAAATTATACTTTATTATTTTACGTATGCACATAAACGCATGGCTTTTTAAAGTGTAACTTTAAACACATATGCACTACAGAAAGTCACGTGTCCAGTGTCTATGCTTTTTTTGTGGATGTTTGTTGTTGTTCTTGTCTGTGAATCAACAAACCAGGCCAGGTGTAGCAAATTAATTACTAAAAAAGAAAAGAAAAGAAAAGAAAATATTTGTACATATTTTTAAAATAAAATAAAAAGTATAATAAAATGTAACAATAATGTTAATAACAATAATATTAACAATAATAATGTTAACAATAATGATAGCGATAGCAACGTTTCAAATGATTACAAAAGTCATGTGGCGCGCATACTATTTCAGCAACAGAAATTGTATCCTGCAATATACAGTTAAACTCAAAATTATAAGCCCTTCTGTGAATTTTGGTTTCTTTTTCAATTATTTTTTACCAAGTGATGTTTAACAGAGCAAGGACATTTTCACAGTATTTCCTATTATATTTTTTCTTCTAGAGAAAATGTAGTATCTTGCTAAATAACGAGCAAAATATTATATACGACAAAATGTGTTATTTAAACTATTATGTATAAAATGTGCTGAAAAATATCTCCATTAAACAGTACTTGGGAAATATTTTTTAAAAATCATACAGTTTTCACAGTTTAATAATTTTGCCTTCAGCAGTATTTTAGCCTTTAGAAAAACAGGCTGTGTGAATACTGTAATGATAAGCAAAATCACCTCACGCACAATTGTAGACATACAGTATCATAGCATATGCATAAAAAACATAAATATACATTAAACTACAATACAATGGATGGCCAACACTGCATGCCCAGTTCCTTTTAAATGGCTGTAAAAAGATTAGTTTACTCTGGGAAACACAGGGCTCTTGTTAACCAAGCAATGTATGCGGTCCAATCTCCTATATAATGGCTAAAATTCAATAATGACTTATAATCATCCACTCGTTATATGCAGATGACAGTGATGTGTAACGCATTATGATATCATTAAAGGTTATTTGTGGTGGGTGTAAACAGAGGGCTCAGTGTTCAAACAGGGGTTTTAGGGGCTCTTTGGGCTGGGCTTCCTGAACTGGGTAGAGCTCATGTCAAATGGCTTTTGTGAAGGAGAGTCACTGTGTGTGGAGGTCCTATTGGAGCCCTCTGAACACTAACACACACACACACACACACGCACACACACACACACACACAAACTGAACATACTTGAGCCAGCGTGCACACAGACTTACTGTCAGACACGTCATAAGCAGAGGCAAGAACATACACAACAAACACATGTGCTCATGCACACTCACACACGCACACACGCACGCACACACACGCACACACACACGCACACGCACACGCACACACACACACACACACACACACACACACACACACACACACACAC
>CAIGQV010016645.1:8404577-8459777 GCA_903798115.1 Danio jaintianensis
CACACACACACACACACACACACACACACACACACACACACACACACACACACACACTTATACAGAGGGTCATTCAGACATTGCGTAGTCGGGGATGTCTGGGATTCAGCTCCAGCTCAGTGTTTATCTATTGCCCCCATTCATTTGGTTTGAAAATATTAGAATAACTGGCCCACGGAGACCGTGACACATAAAACTTTCAGGATTTAAAGAGAGGGATATTTTGATTTTGGGTGAAAGGGGTGAAATAAATCTAAAGGTCTACTGCACCTTTTAAAGCATTATTAATTTACCTGAGAAAAAAAAAACAAGTTTTGTTTGTGGAAATGTTTATTTTGTGAGGGTCACACTTCAGGCACGAAACTGAAAATAATTTATATATATTTTTATTTATATTTTTTTATATTTATATATATGAAAAAAATATATATATATATATATATATATTTTTTTTTTCAGTGCTACATGATCCATCAGAAATCATTCTAATATTTAATAAACATTATTATCACTGTTAATCTGTTAATATCATTAAAATCTTTTGCCACTTAATGTTTTTTTAAGAAAAAACAGTACTTATTTGAAATTAATTCAAATAATTTGATCTATTAAATACCCTAGCTGAATAAAAGCACTTAAAATATTTTAATTAATAAATAAATGACTTCAACAAGCATTTATTTATTTGTTTTTAATTACTCATCTCGATTCTTCATTTACCATGTTTTGAATACTAACTTGCAATATCTTATATAAAATGTTAGTATTTAACTTTTAGTTTATAAAGTCAGAAAAAAAAGGGAAAAAGTTAAATAAAACTCTGCTGATACTTTGGGACTTTCTAAATGAGGCATCCAGCTTTATTCAGCTCAATTACATTATATAAGTGACTGCAGAGATGAGTGAGACGTACAGTGGAAAGCCTTCATTCTGTCAGGCGGCGAGACAGAACTCTGTTTTTGCTTAGCTGACCAATTTAGACTGTACTGTCACTCACTGACAAAAATGTGTTTTTGATTAGTCTGTAAGTGGTAGCAAATAAACATCACAATTATGCTTGACTCAGGATAACCATGAAGTGAATGACTGGATGAAAACGTTCATTCACAGTGGGCAAGTGGTGCTTCTTTTCACGCTTTGACAGCATGGCAGCCAAATTTTTGGTCTATATGCTATAAGAGGAATGATGATGGCAGCTCTCATGCAGTGGAACAAGAGTCACTCTCTAACTAGGGGTTAAATTTGAGGTGGGGAGCCCTAAAATCGGACAAAATTGAGAGGTGTCTGGATGCAGACTTGGTGCAGTTGCAAGGTGAGCTGCATGCAATGTTTTTTAATGTGCACACCTAACCCCACCCCTGACCCTACCCCTCGCAGTGACATCACTAGCTCCACTGAGTGCATTGTGTCTGACATTGCATCTCTGGGATATGCAGTTTCAGCTTGCAAATCCATGTATGCATCCAGATACTATTGACAAAATTGGGCTATGTTTACACGGCAACAGAAAAGTTTTTCCCTTGCATTTTAAAAAAGTTTAATGTCTACACAACAGCATTTTCAAAATGATCAGAGTTTACATACATCGCAAAAGAGGCCAAGAATGCTATATTTCATATGCCAGGCCATTATTTCTGGCTGTCATCTTGTTAGTAAACAGTACCTGTAGGCAAAATGACGACATGAAGACGACATGTATATTATTTGCTATGTAAGATGTGTCTCCGCTTTTGACTGTAATGTAAAGTAAATCTACACTTTCTAAATGAAGCGTTAGGAAACACTTGAAATGTTTGTTTGTGCTTGCTATCAATCTAAAGCTCCCTAAACATGTACTATGCATACACATGATGGCATCGTCTTCAAATAGTCTTTTTTCGGGTGTTTATACTGACACAACAATGGCGACATTTTCAAAAACTTCCACTTTGAAATCAGATTTATACATTTTTTAGTCACAAAAATGTTGTTGTCATGTAAATGAAGAAGCAAAACACGTAAAAAGTTTCAGTTTTTTGTTGAAAACCTTTGGTCCCGTCAAAACAAATAACTAAATGTCAATAGGCTTTTTAGAACATTTAAAGCAAACAGAAACAGAACTGCAGCACATATGAAATGGAACGGAATTCCTGATTCATTTTCAGCAGGGTATTTTTTGTTATGGATGTAAAAATGTAGGATTGCTCTAATGTTATATCAATATTTCAAAGCAAACCACGTCCTAAACCACATCCTGTACCACTTAGAAAAATATGAGTTGGGTGAAGTGGCTTTGTTAAGCAGTGCATGTGGTGAGTGTTTAGTGCGGAGAAAGTAGCTGTGGCAGGTTTAGTTTGGCCTCTGATCCCAGTTTGACCTCAGTCTTCACACGACGCAACGAAATTTCTGATGCTCTGGCCACTGGCTGAGAACCTCAGTGTGAAAATTTTGTCAAAGGGATGGCGTGAGATCAGCTTCAGTGTTTCCTATTGTAATGCTTTTCTGATTCAGTGTGTGTTTTATTAATCTTTGTGAACACCTAAGATAGATTTTCTATAAAAGGAATATTAGGCATATTACAAGACATATTACAAAAAATTATTATTTACTCACTCTCCACTTTTCTTCTTCTTTTTCCTCTTCTGTTTCAATTCCAAACAAAAATATTTTGAATGTCATAAATGTTCAAAACCCAGAGTAACGCTCCAGGGTTTTTCCAGCTTCAAGGAGTGCCCTATAAAGGGTTAAAAGATTAGATTATATCATAGAGTATATTATAGATCGCAAAGTATAAAGATTTAAAATCACAATACATTTGTGTTTTGGGGATTTAAATCCTTAAATAGAGTCTTCAATATCACATTCTCATCATATTACTTGATGTAAAAATGCTTGAAAAAACAATTGTTATATAAACTATTGTTATACTGAATGACTTTTTTATGAGTGTCTTGAAATTAAGAAATGAAGAGCTGAAAAATGTATGCTAGTAATAAACATTTATTGAGAAATAAAATTAAATGAAACAGGAGACAGATTTTGTTATTGTTTTGATGCTTTAAAACCTCTTCATACTTGATGTTTTGATATTTTTATTGAACTTTTATTGAGCTTTTTTTGAGAGTACACTTCTTTTAGACACACATGTGCATGTACGTTTTAACAGCATTAACCTTCCTCAAACCTACATATTTTGGCAGGATGTCTCACAGTCAACACACGATATGAAGAGATGTTGAGATTCATGTTTTCAGGAATGTCTTGAGAAATATGTGACTAAGGAAGGCTACCATAATACAGGAGGTGAAATATGGTGACATGTTGGGAGGAAGAAGCTTTTCATAACATAATTACACTCACAGGCCAGTTTTGTGAGAGCCGATCTGTCATGAGTCTCTGCCATTGTCATAACAAAAGGAAGTAAATATACAATAAATCAGTGAATGATGGTCTGTGGGAAGACTTGAGTATCAGGTACCACAACGATGAGGTCATACCGCAAACACTGCGATTCAGGCCTCATGCATCATTGATTTAATGTGCCGAGTACCAAAACACTCATAATAGCAAATGGAGTAACTTCAGTTGCTAACGTTCCCTGCAGAAATATTTCACATATGCAAAGTAATGGTTATCTGATACATGTCTGGTTTGTGTCCTTCAGGTGATGCCCAGTGTCACATTTCCAGACAAATGTGTGTCCAAACTTGATATTGACTGCTCTCATGTAACCTTATGAGGGCAATATTGACTTTAAACGATGTGGTTTTGCCTTTGGCTCTCATACCTGTCAATCACCTCCATGTCAACAAAGACAAGTCGTCTAGATTTGATCCCTAGTACTTCATTTTTCTTTTTAAACCAAACCTTTATCAAACTGAGAGATATTTATTTCAGATTAGCTACAAAGGACAATTATTGCTTGCACAGAAAAAGTAATTGACTGTTTGCTAGCCATAACAGCCGCAGGCGGTCCTGGACGTCTGCGAGATAGATAGGAAATGGAAATACTGAAGATTGAATAAGGAAAGAGGAGAGGGTTAACGTGGATGTTATTACTGTCCCGAGGGCCTCCTCTTGCTCTTTTGTTTGGTAGGTGACATCGGCATTTTAAGGGTGGGTGTGGGGAATCTGGAAGGCCCTCTCTGCATCCTGAAGAGAAATATTTACTGAAGATGGATGGAGATGATCTTTAGTCAGGTGCACGTTAAAATTTCATGAGGTCTTCTGCGGGTCAGATAAGTGAGGGTGGTGGGTGGTCTTCGCTCTTATGAAACCTAAAACCTGTTTAATGTGAAAAAGGTTTTCAGTTGTTCTGATGTTGACAATTGATGACGACAGCTGTAAAATTACAGACTTAATCTATCAATCCTAATTTCTATGTGTTAAATCATCCAGCTTATGGGTTTTATGGTTTATGAGCACTAGTCTGAGAAGATGATTGACTTGAGATGATTGGGTTATGCACTAAGCCATATTGGGATTTCAGGTTTATTTAGTTTAATCACACAGCTCTTGTTTGGAGTGCTTGTTAGTGTTTTGGCTACAGGCTCCAGTCAAATGAGCCTACCACATGTATCAGTTAAATACATATTCATGTATAAGAGAAAAAAGCTTTTTAGAAATGTAATAGAAAACATCTCAACCAGATGCAAGAAGTATGTTCCAGCCTGCAGCAAGGTTATTACAGTTTTGGACTTTTAAATTAGTTTTTATTTCAGTACTATTTTTACATTTTTAAAAACAGTTTCGTTTTAGTTTGTTTTATTGGTGTTTTTGTGTAGTTTTTATTTTGTCAACACATTTCTATTTAGTTTAAACATATATGCACAATTTAAATGAACTCTTGTGCAAACTTCTTAGTGATAAAAAGAATTCATGATAAATAATTGATGATAAAAAAATTATTGTTTGAACAGACACTGAACACAAGACCATACAAATGAAGCTTAAATGAATAAAAGTAACACTTATGAAAAATTCTTCATATTAAAAATCATATATGTAGTTGAACATGCCTTGTTTACATTTCTTGGGCAGATGGAGAAAAGAAAGATGTTTTTGCTTGGCTAATATGTTTGGTTCTAAAAACACCATCCCAGAATGAGAAATTATTTTTAAATAATTTATTAAATATTTGAAACTATATTAATATAGTTTTCCGTGATTGTTGTTTCATATAGTTATAGTTTTTCATTTATTGTGAAATTGTTAACAATTTGTTGTTTGACCAATAGTTTTATTTTTGTTTACTAAAATAACCTTGGTCTGCAGCACTTAATAGAAATGACCAAACAATAGTATTATAGCACCAATAGAAAACATTAACTAATTTTGATGAGAAGCAAAACACGATCCGTTATGTTTCAAATCTCTGCCCACAACATAGATCCTCTAATTAGACTGTATAGCTCTTAAGGTCAAGAGGTCGGTGCCCTTTGGTCAAAGATGGCAGCTCTTGTCTGCATGTGAGGTGTGTGTTTGCCGTTGCCTCCAATCCCATCTGTCACTGCAGGAGCGAACACTCCTGACACGACTCCGTTGCACCAGTGTCTCCGTCTAGCCTCACCGTCTGGGCCGCGCGTCTTATATAGAAGCAGTCTGTGGTCAGTCAGTCAGCCTGTGAGTTAGTGGCTGCGGCCCAGGTGCACGAATACATCCAGCCAGAGCAAGAATGCGCTATACTGAGAAGACATTTCAGTGTCGTCAGGATATTGGCTTACATTGCCATGAGTTATTAAAAGACTTTTTTATTTCTCAAACGAAAAAGTGAGATGACAACCGCAGACATACAGGACTCCTGTAGTACTGTACTTCCACTGTCTGTTCTGTTTACACAGCCACAATTGTCCCCTTCTCGGCTTTCGTTTTTAACTGTGGATCATACAGTTTCTGATTTCTTTGGCCTGGACGGCGAGGAGCTACTATATCTGTGTATTATCAGCTGTTCACACTCAGACCACAGCTGTACTACGTTATCCCTAGCTTTCTTCGTCTCACTATATATCATTATGTTTCTGGGAAGACACATTGCTCTGTATCTGTTTTTGCTGCACTGTCGATTTGACAGACATCTGATATGAAAAAAAATTGAATGAATGGATTCCGCAGCAGGAAAGAGACAGCAGGAGATGTGCATGAAAGACGTAGACTAAGAGAGCGGCGTGGAAATGAAAGAGGGAAAGAACGGCACTGCTCATGTCAATGGCACAGATCCTCAGCCGTGCCAATGCGAAAACGCAGGAGGAAAAAATAAAAAAGCAATTTCCATCAGCTTGCCTCTGACACCGGCTAATGAGCAATCAATACACCAAATCCACATCTCTGCACATGCTAGGAATAGATATGTAGGTCTTACAGCTTGAATCTGCTTTAGAACAGCCTGATGGGTGAATCTCACAAGGAAATGACAGGGTCATGTTTCAGGCCAAGAGGATTTGAATAAACAAGACACACGGCTCTGGATAAAAAATATATATATTATTACCGGATCTCTGGATTTGCCAACATATTCCTGTTTTTTTTTGTGTTTTATTTTTCAAATGACTAATAATGTCTACAGATTTTAAATGAAAAAATGACTTGGATTAATTAGTTCTCTTGCAAATCACAATAAACAAGTGATCAAAGACGAGCAGAATGCACAAATTATTTTATTTATTGCATTTATTCTGTGCATTGTGACACTTATTGTTAAATATTAAAATTTTCATGCAATTTTCAATATAAGCTCAATTAATTACTTATTAACATAACAATTATTTGATTTCATAATCATAAGGATATGTTCATTTAAAACATACAAACTAAAATATATTCCAACATTCATTCATTCATTCATTTTCTTTTCGGCTTAGTCCCTTTATTAATCTGGGGTCGCCACAGCGGGATGAACCGCCAACTTATCCAGCATACGTTTTACGCAGCGGATGCCCTTCCAGCTGCAACCCATCACTGGGAAACATTCATACACACTCATTCACACACATACACTACGGACAATTTTAGCTTACCCAATTCACCTATACCGCATGTCTTTGGACTTGTGGGGGAAACCGGAGCACCCGGAGGAAACCCACGCGAACACGGGGAGAACATGCAAACTCCACACAGAAATGCCAACTGACCCAGCCGAGGCTCGAACCAGCGACCTTCTTGCTGTGAGGCGAACGTGCTACCCACTGCGCCACCGCGTCGCCCATATATTCCAACATAGCAAAGGAAAAATAAACATATCTACAAAAAGCTAAAAATAATAATTACAAATATGAAATGCAATGGGATAAAAGCAGATTTTCCTGCAATTATGCACAATTAATTAAATTAATGTTTGTACATTCCAATCTTAATTTAAATAAATTGTGAAAAGCTATGGTATACATAATGGTAATGATATGGTAAATATGGTGCATGTATATATATATATTACATTGGGGAGGAAATAGAACTGGGGTTTGCTTGTTTTTGTGTGCTGTTTCTAATGAAATGTGTGTGTGAAAAAGATAAGCTTTTTAGGCCATTTCTCAAAGGGGATGGGGCTTCATTGATCCCCTCAAACCCCATATTCCAATCCTTAGCTCTCACTTGCAGAGCTTCCTGCAAATCAAAACCTGCAGCCAATCACAGCAAGCATTAACAGCCCACTTCAATAGACTCAATAAAGGTAGTTTGCGTAAAAAAACAAAACTGAAGACAAGAACAGAGAGAATGAATAAAAATAAATTAACCAAACCATATTCGTCTTTAAGCTCGCTCAGTGTTCATTTCAACAAACCATTTCTGACAATGACCCCAAATCCCTGGGACACCAGAATTAGATCCGGCGCCACACAAACCTTGAATGTTTTGTTGTATGATGAACACATGAAGAAATCAATAGAAGGCGAGGGTCTATTCACAGTCCCCTGTGGACAGAACCACCCATGCACACACACAATACAGCTCCATCTCTCAAGGTCAAACCATTTATTACAGTAGCGTCCAAGAGAGAGAACACGGGTGTGAACCTTTGATATATTATGTGTGTAAACGTGAGGGTTTGCGTGCATTTTGGACTTGCCAACGTGTGAGTAAATTTGTCACATTGGTTTAAGCAGCTTTGGCAAAGATTTCGACACAGACACACACACACACACACATTTACACAGTCTGTCATTTGAACACTGGCCTATCATTAGATGTACAGCTCTGGGCTGAAGAGGAAAACTCCACACCCACTTTAAAAAAGCCCATATCCCACGCTTCTCACACACCAGCTCCCAACTATAACATGGAGTCTAACCAGCCGTAAGCAAGGAAATTACAGGATATTTTCTTTTCGAGAGTCAATTCTGGTTTTTAACCAAGGCCAGTACTGTAAAAATACAGTTAAAGCTTCATTTCCCATAGTTTATGTATGTCTATTTTTAAGGAATTTCAGTGTCAGAACATGTTTCTGCTTCTTCTTCCAAAGAGTTGCAGTGCTACATGATTTTTTAAATGACAAATTAAATGGTGCTTGAAGAGTGAAGTGAGCGGTTCATTCAGAAGAACCTATACCTGAAGAATCAACTCACTGCTTTACCTGAAATGAACAAAAATAAATATATAAGTATTATTAAATTAAATACTTTTAATAAAATTAAATTATTAATAAAAATAAAAATAAATTTCTTTGCTTTAGTTTAGTTCATTAATTCCTTCCTAAAGAAAAACAAACAAACAAATAAAGGAGTGGTTCTCAAACTAAGCTAAGTGTTTAAAAAACATAATTTCATCTCACAATCCATTTTAGTTTTTATTCAAAAGTTGTTAATAAAGAAATAAATAAACAGAGTCCACACAATTCGTTTTAGTAAATCAGTTTGCACAATTCAAGGAATTCTATCCAAAGAAACAATTCACTGCTTGTCCTTATATGAGATTTTATGCCACATTCTATAGTTAAATGTTAATGCTCATCACCATGTTTTAGTTAAGATGTTTTTATTTTTTCAAATTAATCAAAGGCTTAAGTCATTTGAAAAGAACCAAAAGTTTTGCTTGAACAGAAAATTGCAATACTTTAAATTACGATTGTCTTGTCTCTTGGGAATCTAGCTTCTCCAACAGTGCTCCAGCCCACCAAACTGATGATGAAAATTCAGAATATAAATCTTCTTCTGGCTTCAATTTAAAACCTCCAGTGAACATTTAAATCATCTTGGCCATATTATTAGTCTATGTGTGGAAGATTGTAAAAGTGTGTGAAGAGTGTGTCTCTACATAATGTGAGCCTACACACCATGCAAATGTCCCACACACGCTCTCTCTGCTAACTCTATTGGCTGTAAAGTGTTGAGTTGATCTTGCCTTTTATCAGTGGTGGCCTTTCTCCTCCGTCTCAGATCTGCTGAAAGCCATGAGTGCAGCTGAGAGCTAATAGTAAGTGCTGAAAAGCATAACAACCTCGCACCATTTACCACCACTTCCACATATGGGGCATTCAATTGCAAGGGTTCACCCCAGATCCTTGGCAGCGCTGATGGTGGCATTAAAAAAACTGGTACTGTCAGCTACAACAGTGTGGCCTATTTCAGCAAAGCTTTACCCAACAACTTGCATATAATAGGCCAAGAAACACATGTGCGCACACACATAAATCACACACACACCTTCCAAGACTACTGAAAAGCCAAGACTATTGAAGCCTGAAATGGTTTCTTTGAAATGGTTTGCAATAAAGTAAAGGAGAGGAATGCTGGTGATGTTCGGCAGCCCTGTGTGTTTGTGTTGTGGTGAATGCACTGGTTAAGCCCTTCATTAAGGGGAATTCTGACAGAGGAATGCGCAAGTTTGAAGGTTAGGTGAGAAAAATCCAAAGGTGGAAGCGCACAGATACATCTGTCACTGCATATGTATCCATGGTATGACAGCGGCTTCTGTTCGGCTGCCAAACATCAATGCAAAAATCTGACAATGGCCTGTAAAAAATGTTTAGATCACAATAAGTGTTTTCAAACTAGTTTTCACAACATTTAAAGTATGTAATCTCCCAACACTTGCAAAAACCCTCGCTAAACCTTTTTCAGAAAACACATACTTGGATGGAAAGTTGGCTAATGTCAAGAGGTTTAAAGCGGTAGCATCAGGTTTGACTTGAAAATGTTACATAATATTAAAGAGAACCTGAGCAGGAGAGCATGTAACATTACCTTGACAGATTAATGGTAAAGAGAAGAATCCAGGCAGAAAGCAGAAATATTTTTCATATTTGTGCATTTTTTGTTTCTCTTTAGCAGTGATATGTAAAAGGTGTAAGTGTGAGAATAAGCGTGTGTGGCTGTCTTCAAGTTTAGTCACTGCATTATTTAAATCGCTGTTGTCAGTTGCAAAAACACTTTTCATAATAGAAATTGTTCCGGAGCAGATTTGGAAGGATTAGTGTCTTACATAGTTTTATGATGCATTACTCACTTGGCATTTTGTCTCTGTTTGACAAGCTAGGCTTTCTTTACAAATCTATTTTGTTTTCACTATTGTTGATCTTATTATAGAAACTGGACAACCTTTACCTTAAAAGTCTTACACTGCGTCATTCTTTGTCATTTGTGTTCTATAGCATGAGCACAGAGAGTAGTACCTCTACCTTGTTTTGTGTTAGCTTGCTAGCATCTCAAAATCAACATGTTGAATCTTTACTAACTGCTAATTTGCGCCTAAAAAAAGACCTGAGACAGGTCAGCCTCATTTACCAGCACTAATCCACAAACTGTTCCCGCTCTCCCTCCCCACAAACCAACAGATACACGTTTTTCTTTCTAACCACTTTCACATAAAAGTGCAGTTAGCATGGGCGTACAGAAAAAAACAACAGTACACTCCAATTCAAATTGATGCTGCATGCAGTAAACCACATGAAAGTGTTCTCTAGCTTTCACTCAGTGCTCTGTTATTCCCATTTTTTTTCTTTCTACTCCATATGTCTTAAAAACAAGGCATATGTGCATGCCAAAAGGTTTATCTTTACGAATGCCACATTGTGGCTTTATCATGATATACTGTACAGTAACTGCAGTTTGACACAAGCCCATTTAGTCATGTTATAGTGACATTTCTATTAAAGGCTGCTTCGCTCAAGCACATTTCTAATGGCAACCATCAAAAAAAATAGTTATGGAACTTTCTTTCTCTGTATATGAGGAAGTGGAGGGAAGAACTGTGGGCGGCTAATTCATGGACAGGCTGCCCCTGAGCTAATGGCTAAGCATTTGTCATCAGCCTTTTGAACAGAACAGAGTAATAGTCACTTGAAAGCTTTCCATCATGGCAGCAGTGACACATCCGTTTTCCTTGCTGCCAGCGCAAAACACTGATAGAAGTGTGTGATATGTGATTTTTGGATGCATCTTTCCAGCGGCTAAATGGTTATGTAAGTTAGCGTCCGTTCCACTGGAGGATTAGCAGCTGTTAGTAAAGACATCAGAGCTACTAACATTGTTTCCTTTCCTTTTTTAAAGCTGGACTACTAAAAACTAACCATTATTTTCTCCCTGACTTGAAGCATTTCATTTCAGGGTTTATTTAAGACTGCAATTTTTAGGACAATTTATCTTCCTGTATTAGCACACATGAGGTGACCTCTGTTTACTGTGTGTTTTTACATCCTTCATGAAAGGCTGAGCTTTGAATTTCTTTATTTCACTATACTTTCATCTGTTTGTTTTAGCTTGATTCATTGTGCTGTCTTTTTGCTCTCAAACAACTCAACATCCTCTCATATTCAATTGAGGCCTCTATAGATGGTGAATGCACACAATGAGAAAAGACACATGCAGGTATTCAGCCTTAAACACAAATATACACAGACGTCAGAGAGTTTCCTGCTTAATGTGACTTCCTCAGCATCTGTCGCTCCGCACCTGCAAAGTCCAAAGGCTGTCATTTGTCTGAGCATGCTGAGGACTGAATGGATCTGACATGCATAATTCACTGTATCCGATGGTTCTGTGGTTTCAGATGTATTAGTATAGTAAACTGTTTACAAGAAAGGGTACAATAGTAAAATTTTCTGTGAAACCTTAGCATTACAACCAAAATGCTTCATTTATTAATTTATGCTTTTAACTGTATTTTTACATTATATATTTATATACTATGTTAAAGTATATTTCTGTTCCAAATAAATGCTCTTCCTTTGACCTTTCAATTCATCAAAGAATCCTGAAAGAATCTTTTAATGGTTTCCAAAAAAGTCAACGATGATAATAGGAAATCATATTTTGAGCAGCATATCTGCATATTATAATGATTCCTCAATGATTCATGTGACAATGAAGACATCATAGGAAAAAATCTATTCTAAACTGTATGAAAATAATAATAATAATAAAAACTATCTCACAATATCACTCACTTTTATATACAATAAAACTGGTAGCTCTTTAGTTTAGGTCACAATTCATGCTATTGTCAGCACCAATAACCTATTAGTTAAGTGCACCGACATATACTGTAGCACCAAGGTCCTCACGGCGACCCGAGTTCGATTCCTGGCTCGATGTCCTTTCCCCTCTCTCTGCTCCTCATGATTTCCTACACTGTTCTATCCATAAAAAAAACAATTCATGCTATTAACTGCTGGCTTATCACCTGCCTATTATTAAGATATTAACTGTTCATTAGTAGTTATAAAGTATGATCTGCATCCCTACTTCTACCCAAGACCTAAACCCAACTTCTACCTTACAAACTATTAATAAACAGCTAATTAATAGTTTATTAAGCTAGTAGTGTTAGTTAATGGTTTGTTAATACCATGAATTGTGACCTAAAGTAAAGTGTTATCATAAAACGTTTTATTGTATTTTGATCAAATAATTCCTTTAGTTCTTGGTGAGCATTAAAAAAAAAACATAAAAAAATAAATAAAAAAATCACACTGACCAAAAATGTTTTTATATCCATGTAGTTGTAAATGTATCAGCAGGGTTACCATATTTTAAATTGCCAGTTGATAGTAAGGAGCAACAAATATTTCCTGAAAATACATGTGGCATAGGCTATGAAAAAATGCTGACTAAAAGCGACAGACCGGCCCTTTTTTCTTTAAAAAAGCAGTATCTGCACACCTCATGCACCTGACTCACTTAGTCAATGTCCAGTGGTAATTTACGCTCAGGTGTGTTCAGTTGAAACAAAACAAAACTCCAGTTCAATGGAACACACTCCTTTCTGAGTGTCATTTTCAAGTGCTATTTTTTACCAGCATTTTTACAGCCTCTTAACATTTTAAGTAGTAGATGTTGTTGTCGTTTTTGTTTACTTCAAATATTTTTACACTGAAGTTCCCATGACCATTACCTGGCACCGGTTAACACATCAGCATTTCAACTGAACTATAAAAGAAGAAAGAAAGAATATGCATGCCGCTGATGTTTCTTGGCAGATCAAAGCACAACATATTGCACTTGTCATCATGGCACAAATATGTCATCAATTTAGTCTGAAAACTGATTTGGAGATAAAGATGGTGTAACAACTCTCTAAATTCTTTACCGTGCCGATTTATATTTAAAAAGAAAACCTGGATGTCACGCAGATTGCAAACATCTCAGCTGAAACAATATAAACACTGCAGTGCTTGTGTAACGTTACAGCATTGTTCGCATTGTGTGTTTTGATTGGTTGAGCATCACATCTGAAGGCCAAGGTTGGTCTATTAGATTACTCCAAATGCCTGGTTATATGATTACAGGATTAAGAAGTTATGAAAACATTTGCAAAGCTGGAGTGAACCGATAAGACAAGTGTGATGATTTAGTATGATGAACACACTCCTCTGGCTTAGCAGAGAGATTCTTAACAGAAAGAGAACAGAGACGCTCCGTCCAACATCAAGGGCACTTTGGACTTTTAAAGCAAATTTTTAACAAATGCAATGCAATGCAAAATGCAAATGCAAATTTTTAAAGCATATATTTAACAAATTATATTTAAAAAATCCTTGCTGACTAATGGTTAAAACTTAGTTGTTTGAAGGAAATTGATAATGTATAAATATTTTTAAATAATTAGTATTTTTCTGTGGTACTTAATGTTTTAAAATGTCAGAAAATTATTCTTGTTCTGACAAGATTTGTCATAAAATTGGCCTGACAAACCCTTTTTTTCCACTGTTGACTCATTCTGACTATAATTTTTTGTTTATATCTGTGTACTTCTACATTGCAAAAAGCTTACTAATGTCATCTGTTTTTATTTCTCAGCGAAAATATCTAAACAAACCTTTATACTTTATATGTTTATATTTGAGAAACAAGAAGTAAGACAAAAAGTACAGTTTCATAGTATAGTAAATTTGTGTGGGTGTGTATAGCTTTCGGTGACAGTTGATGTCCTAAACAAGTAAATAGAGGAATAAATCAAAAAAAAAAATCGAAAAGAATCTTTAGATATTTTTAAAGACGAACAAAAAACATCACAATTGATGATATTATTTATTAAGCGATTTTGTTGGAAATGCAGCAATAAACAGAAGCAATTTTCTCTCTTATCATTTACAGATTAGATGACGAAACAGAAAAAAAGTGCTCAGATGATGTTTCTTTGTTTTTCTATGCCAATCTGTTCATTTACAAGATAATTCAGTTTCGCAACAAATGATCGACATCCTTTTGCTTTTGTCTCCACAAACACAGTTTCATATTCTAGACTCTTCAAGTTGCATTCATGATGCAAATCCAAATTTTCTGTAAGTCACAGAACTGCGCTTTTTCAAATCCGAGGTGTCCCTGACACTTTCCGGCTAATTATGATGCCTCGACTGAGCTCAGCGTTCCCCTTATTAACCTGTTGTTTAAAGCCTTCCATCTCAATACCAGCGATTAGCATGCGAAAGCTTTTATGAGCCCTTCTAAATGAACCCGTGGCCCTGATGGGTTTGCTTTTAGAGAGCAGAAACTCATTCTGCGCATTCAGCATGTGAAGTGGAAGTTGTGTTGACTTCCACCCCAAGGCGGTGCATGAATGTGAATGTCCTTTTGCTTAGACCAGCTAGTCACGATTTTTCTGTGCCCAAACATCCACTCCCACACCGTCCGACTGCCGTGCAAACAGAAATGATGAGAGGTGAAGAAAAGACATTATTGTCTTACAGGTGAAGTCGTGTTTCTCCTTGGCAATTCTGGTTGAAGCGATGAAAATTCTTGCAGACTGAGTCACAACTGCAACTTTCTAATCAAAGGAAGGTCTTTGATCAAAGGAAGCATTATATGTATCCTTCAATTCAGCCTACACAGCCACTTTACAACACAATTAGCTGAATAAAATTTGATCTGTTCAGTTAAAAGGCCCTAAAATGACCATTAATACTGATTTGAAGTTTGATGATTCTACGTGTCTCTCTTTTTCTGAAGCTACTCCTACACTTATTACATCACTCACTCCTACTTCGACCACTATTGAAGGCTGAGTCACAAAGTCGAGGCAGTGCGAATAAAAAAGATACCCAAGCAATTAAATGCAGCGTGATGTCATTCGTTTAGTCATCCACAGCAAGCCCACAACACATGACCCACTTCTGGCTGTTAAATCACACTCGCCCACACTGGCTCAAATCGCCATTGGCTGATTATGCAGGGGCTCTGAAGGCTTTATACGTTTTCGCGTAGCCCAAATATATGTTGTCAGGAAGCGTAAAACAACCTAATGAGCCTATTAAGCAACCTGACGTAAACTTTTTTTGAAGAGCTTGACATTGTAGCGCGCTGTTTTGAATGCAACTGCGACTCTTGGCCACTCCGCCATGCCTGATGCTTTTCTGTAATGTGATTTAAAGCGGATAATTACAGTATGTAATTTGCATCAACAGAAGCAAGTTGGGTTTCCACTGTTTTTGCAGCGATTCACAGGTAGCGGAATGTGAGTTGGCATCTCTGCTATTTCATTACGAATGAGTTCTGCTGTCAAGCTTGAACCACAAAATCAAAACGGAGATGTTTCTGGCATGTGGCATCTTAGACACGGTGACAAAAATGTGGTTGCTCTTTTAGTTTAGGCAGTGAACTTTTAAAGGGAATTTATGTTTGGGTCAGAGCTTTGGTATGTTGCAAACAATTCGACTTTAAGAAGGGATAATGCTAGATCATGACATGAAGTATGTAGAGTGCATTAAGAATGTCAGAAAGATGAGAGGATGTACAAACAGTTTCCTCATGCCAGGTTAAACCAGGTGTATCACATGAAGCTCTTTCATTTGAAATGAACACCACACAGAAGGTTTCCTATATAAATTATATATACTTAATATCAATAGGTTAAAAATTTCATGTTTTGAACATAAGAATCCATGGTTCTTATTTAAAAACACAGTGAAAACATCAATATCTTTGAATATTACTGCGTTTTATTTTATTTATTCATGTGATGGCAAAACAGATTTTTTCAGCAGGTATTATTAGGTAGCTTCTCCAAAGTTGTTATTTGCAAGGGCCATTAATACTCCATTTTTAACTAAGCATTTTAATGCATTTTGGCCATTCATTTAAATGACAGTGGCTGACTCTTTAAAACATTCTATCTTTTCTAACAATTCTAACTATTTAAATGTTATTTTCTTTCTGTTAATTTTCTGGCTTTGGTGTGTTGTAATTTAAACTTAGCCTACACTGTAAAAATATTAAATAAGTAAATTAGCAGTTTTCCGTATTTTGTGATTCATGTTTTAACATGTTTAAACTACTAAAATGTCAATAAAAGTCACTTTGTTATACCGCAGAGTTGAATTTTCAGTCAAAAGTCGACAGAGCAGAGATCAACATCCCATAATGCAATTCACAACCGTAAATAAACGGAAAACACTTGTGAATCACAAAATACGAAAACTGTTAATTAACTCAGATTTTTTCCAGTGTAGGTTTAGCTGACTCAAACCAATAACACGTCTCTTTGAATAATTCACAAAAAGAATCAACTACTGCCTGTGACATTGACTAAACTTTTCCTGCTATAGGTTTTGATCTACTGAAGGAACCAGCTCATAAGAAACAATAGTAAATAAAATTGCAGGAAACAGTGGTGTACAACAGAATATCCAAAAATGGTTTGATTCTATAGAGTCATATAAGGTATACCAGTAAGAATCATTTCAGATAATGTGGAATATTCAAATAAGCCCTCATTTAAGACGTATTTGTTCACCAGCCTTCTCGCCATTCTATAGGCAACATGACTCATCCGATGTTCCCCTATATCCTCCATGTGTCTATTATTAGCATTATAGCATAGTGTGAGTCTCACATGCTATTGACATGCAGCTACAGTACACTGACTCTCTACAATGAATCACTGTGCCACAGCCACTGAAATCATTTCTTCCACTGCATACATAATGCAAAGGTTGTCTAAAACCCAAAGAAATATACCAGAATAGGACTTTTCCGTGGTCTCAAATATGGTTTTCAATATTTGTGCATATGAAAGAGGATGCACAAATAGCACACCGTATATAGTTTCTTTGATTCCTGTTGCTAAAAACACAGCGTGAAAAACAGCAATACAGTTGTGTGGCTAACTATAGCACTAACATATAAAACTGAAGTACTATTGAGTTCCTGTGTAAAAAAAAAAGGAAATAAATAAGGTCACTACTCTCTGACAGACGGCAAGCATGGAAGAGGTGAAGGTGCAGTGTTTTGTCATTCTCTGTCAGGACGGTGACGGGATGTAATCCATCTTTATATCATCTTTCATCCCTCAAGGAAAAAAAAAGAGGCGGGTGGCTGTGTACACTCATCTATCTAGGAGCATTTCTGACAGTTTCAAGTCACATGAATTTTAAATAGAAAGCAAATAGCAGTGAGTGACAGAGGAACATTGCACTTTAAACGAGAGGGAATGACATTTACAGGCAGTCAATCAGCCACTTGAAATGCGTTAAACAGTTAACAGTCATGTTTTCGTAAGAAACGCCTTTCTAAAAAAACACCATTTGAGGTCACATAAGGCTTGCTTTAAGTCTGAAAATTCCTCCTGAGAGGACCGGTGAGATGTGTGACATGCCTCAAGACTTTTCATTATGAGGAAGTTTGTTCATGCTGAAGATGCTTCGGGGAAATAACTTCAGGTCAGAGCAACTCACAGAGGACAAAAGACAAAATATAACACATTTTTGACCACAGATCTGCCACTCAGAGGAGGTTTTCTCTTCTTTGGATCATCCTCTGTAAAATCCCAATATATCAGCAGTTTCTGAAATTCTCAGACTGTCTGGCACAATCATGTTCAAAGCTACTTTCACATTCTGATGCTTTTTGAAACTACAGCAGATTGGTGTTTTCATCTAATAATGTTTTCTTTCCCCCAAAAAAAGCTGCTTATCCACACTGAAATGTCAGAACATTTTCTATACGTGAGTAAAACACAAGACGTCAAGCGTTTATTTTTTTACTTTCTGCCTCATTGAAATGCCAGTTTTAAGAAAAGACAGTATTTTTTGTTTTGTTTTTTCAGTGGACAGACATTTAGGTGGAGTTCTTACTGCAGATAACACAAGAGTTGCAAAAATGGGAAACTGGGAAACATGCCAAAACAAATGTGGCAAAATACTGGACTGCTTCGAAAAACACTGTTCTGCTGATGACACACCTTTGTCCAAACATTAAAGATGATCTCAGAAATCTCATAATAAAAAAACACAAGTACAGACACGCGACTGTATAATATGACTGAAAATCTGTCTTCATTTTGAAAGTCTCCACAGTCCACATTATCTATTATTTTCCTTGATAAAAGCCCTGAAAGTGTGACCAGATGGCCAATGCGGAGAGAAAAAGATTGGTTTTCAATATTAAAACAGTAAATAGTAAATAGTAATACTAAAATAGGGCCGGCACGGTGGCTCAGTGATTAGCACTGTCGCCTCACAGCAAGTAGGTCGCTGGTTCAAGTCCCGGCTGGGCCAGTTGGCATTTCTGTGTGGAGTTTGCATGTTCCCCCCGTGTTCGTGTGGGTTTCCTCTGGGTGCTCCAGTTTCCCCCACAGTCCAAAGACATGTGCTATAAGTGAATTTGATAAACTAAAACTGGGCGTAGTGTATGAGTGTGTGTGTGAATGTGAGAGTGTATATGTGTTTCCCAGTAATGGGTTGCGGCCGGAAGGACATCAACTGGGTAAAACATATGCCGAAATAGTTGGCAGTTCATTCCGCTGTGGCAACCTCTGAAATAGAGACTAAGCCGAAGGAAAATGAATGAATGAATGAATGAATAAATACTAAAATAGTATGGAGTTGCTGCCATATTATTGGCTGTTTGGATTTTTTTAACAAGCAGTCGAACAGGTATACCTAAAATATGCTGTCATTGGTTGTTAAATGGAGGGTTGACCAATCAGTATCGAGAAAGCAATAATCTGTAAAAGCTATAAATGTAGTTATATTTCAGCATGAAGCACTTTATTTTTGTTATTTTACTCATGTACATACTATAAATGATCATAATCATTACATAAACTTTTTTTGCACCTAATAATAATAATAATAATAATAATAATAATAATAATAATAATAATGATAAACCTAAGCTCAACCCATGTAGTTTTTTTATATAACCAGTACTTTCTTAGGTAAGTACATGTCAAGTATACGCACTATAAAAAAATTTGTGGTTGGACTATTGTCACCATAATACAGCCCTTTTGATTATAATAAAACATGCAAAGAAAAACAGCTTAAAGTGTGTAATTGCCCTTTTAGCTTTGTTTCTCATTTGTAAATCGCTTTCACTTGGCATCTGCTAAATGACTAAATGTAAATGTCTAGTCCTTGTCCCTCTGTCAAGAATCTGTCCTTAACGCGAAACGCACCCTACTGAGAATGAACATTTAGCTCTGTCTAAAATGCTAATTCAGAGCAAAGTGTTCATCAGGGAAGGAAGAGGCCATGAATATTTCAGGAGCTGTTCACTGCACACATGTTGTGTGTTTGGTGTTGATCCATATGTTCTCTCTCTCTATCTGAAAACTGTGTGTCTCTGTCTGTCACGGTCACACACACACACACACACGCACACGCAAACACACACACACACACACACACACACGCACACGCACACACACACACACACACATACACACACACACAAGCATCCACAGGTGTAACTGATGTACAGGGTTATATGATGTGATGAACACAGACAGGGAAGGAGGTTATTAACAGAGGAATTAGCGGAGGACACAGCTCAGGGTAATGGGAGGAGATCAACATCGCAGAAAGCAGGAGAGGTGTTGATTGCTTTAGTTGAGCTGTGCTTAGATGGATCATAGCCTGAGGGACTTCAGTTCATTCACAATATCATCCACCCTCTTGGTCAAGAGCACATTATATGCATTTTCAATGTAGGTTTTATTCTTTGTTTAGTGATAAAAAATAATAACTTTAAGCATTTTTAAGCATAAAACTACAATTACAATGGTAGATTTTTGTTGGAACTAAAATCTTGGAAAGACTAATTAATCCTGAAAGTAACAAATCATAGTCTATTAAAGCTTTTGATTAATCTGCAATATGAAAAACACTGTTTATCAAATAAAACGGAGATTATTTAAACTGAGTCTGGATCCATATGAAGGTGCTAAGAGGACCGCAAAACTAATATAAATAATATTTGTCAGCTTAGAATAAAGATATTATGCATACAGATTAATTTAATTACATAATAAAAATATGCATAAATTAAATTTATTAAACAAATTTATGTTTTACAGAATGATACAAATGGACAATAAAAAGGAGATTTATATTACACATTTTAAAAAATGCAAATAAATGATGTTCTTTTTAATTTTTTATCAAAGAATCTGAAAAAAAACTGGCACTGACCAAAATATTAAGCAGCACAAATGTTTTCAGCATTGATCATAATAATAAGAAATGCTGAAGATTCAGCTTTGACATCACTGCAGTTATTTTAAATTGAAATAATATTTTAGAATACAAAAGTTTTACTGTATTCTGATTTGAAAAAGTTGACTAAATGAGCAATTCTAAAAAACAAAAACTTTTGCACAAAGCTTTTAGATGAAAAAAGAAATTACTATACGCAATGTGTGGAAACATTAAGAGCAACAAAGAAATGACATGTAAACAGTTTCATCATAAATGTTTTTTATTCGTTATTTTCTGATTCAGTGTTTTCAGTTTTGCACCAGTTTCACCATCCTCTTGATCAAATCACCCTCTTCATTGAATCAAACCTGACCCACTGTATGCTAATATAAACCAGTTTAAACCTTTAAACCACCCAAACGCAGTTTACTCCCATTTGTTTTATATCCACTCCACTCATTCATGTTTCTGGAATGGTTTTCAAAGGCAGCCTAATCACAACCACTAAGCGAGAGAACTCGGGGATGAAATAGCAGATCATTTAGCGTAGTGCTGCTGTAATTTGTACAGATTCGAGTGTGCTGAGAGAGCGCTGATTTCCCAGCAGGCTTGGCGTGAGCTCTGTGCCTGTTTCTAGAGTGGATATGCTCAAGTCAGGTTGAGCTTTGGCTTGAACAGGCAGCCAAGGATAATACAGGCCAATGTTTCCGGTGGCTTTGGCAAATTCATGCCTTCCGCAAAAAAAAAAAAAGAGTTATTATATATCCAAACATGACCATTGATCATGGGTGGGTGACGGCTAAAGCTTCAGCTCTGACTTTATAGCCTCAGACTTGGTGTTTTACAGAAGTCTTGCTAACTCAACATATCTCAAAATAGATTTAGATGTGTTTTTAAATATCATGGCATTGTAATATACAGTATCTGGTGGGTTTTACAATCACCAGACTGCGATTCTGTTAAAGCACAAGCACTAGCACTACTGCTTTTCTTTATTTAGATCCTCAAAACTGACAGCTCTGAAGTTTCCAGATGAACATTAGTACCCTGTGCCATCCACGCATACTGTAACTCATTCCAAAAGTATTTCAGATGCCCACACAATTTGTCACTCAATCAGCTGAGCAATTAAGAGATCGTACACAATGATATGGTAGAGGCACTTTTACAGGAAAAGAAAATTAAGTCACGTCAAATCATCTTTATTACCGCTTGTTACAATGTAGATAGTGTCAAAGCCGCATATAAGGATAAATAGAAAAACAATAAAAAGTCTGATAATAATATTTATTTTTGGGGGGATATATTTAATATATTGTAAATTAACTGTTTACAAATTTTTATTACTGCAGTTAAAGATAATTCTGGAATTCATAATTCTTGATGGTTAAATATAATTACTGTGTTTTAGATTATGCAGTATATAAACAAAAGGGTATAATCAAGGAAAAAAACACATTAATTCTAAAACTTCACTGCTCTGGCATGAAAAAAAATGGAATGTAAATTAAATAAAACAACAAATTTATGTATAGAAATAGTAAAAATAATTTAATTAAAAGAATTAACCTATTATTACAAATATATAAACAGTCAAATAAAATAAGGGAAATAAAACTGACAAGTTGAAAATTTAAAACAACTTAATTGAAACTGTAAAAGAGAAACATTCAAAAAAATATATATTTTACAGAAACTGAATACAAATACAGAAATTGTCAAATTAATATTATATATTTTTAATATTAAAATATAAAAATCATCATATAATGTTAAATGGAATCAACCATATAAATACAGATAAAAATATACATATTTGAAATAAAAAAATACTGGAAATAAAAATAAAAAAAACTTCCAAGAAATTAAGAAAATGATCAATATTTATAGGTGTCACGGTGACACAGTGGGTAGCACAGTCACCTCACAGCAAGAAGGTCACTGGTTCGAACCTCGGCTGGGAGTTTGCATGTGCTCACGTGGGTTTCCTCCGGGTGCTCCGGTTTACCCCACAAGTCCAAAGACATGCAGTATAGGTGAATTGGGTAGGCTAAATTGTCCATAGTGTATGTGTGTGAATGAGTGTGTATGGATGTTTCCCAGTGATGAGTTGCAGCTGGAAGGGCATCCACTGCCTAAAACATATGCTGGATAAGTTGGCGGTTCATTTCGCTGTGGTGACCCCAGATTAATAAAGGGACTAAGCCGAAAAGAAAATGAATGAATGAATGAATCAATCAATATTTATATAGAAACCAAAAAAGTGAATTGTTAATTATGATAGCAGTGCGCAAATCTGCAGTCATGGTACACTGGCAAAAGCAATCTTGAATTAAGAATATTTTTGTATGTTTATGTCTTATCTGGATGTTGGTTTTATGGCATGTAGCACGTAAGTGAATCATGGGTAGGAAGTAAGTTATACTGAAACTGAAAGAGGGAATTGTAAAGCTTCCTCGTCATTTAGAAGAATAAGGATTCACAAGCAGACATGGATAGATATTGTATCAACTTTTCTAGTTTCCATCTGCTCAAGTGGGTTTTATTAGTTTTTCTAAAAAAGAACTGAAAATGTTATTTTCACCATGACTGCACAGAAATGCTTCAAAGTATCAGGATAAAAAAAATGTAAGAATCAAAGTTAAACATGTCCGCCTCTGTTTTCTTCTTTGCAGTCTTCATCTGCAGCTTTATGGTGGCCGCCCCCATTTTCGGTTACCTGGGGGATCGTTTCAACAGAAAGATCATCCTGAGCTGTGGAATCTTCTTCTGGTCCGCTGTGACGCTGCTAAGCTCTTTCATTACCAAAGAAGTAAGCATCACATTCCCTCCTTAACAAGCAGCATCCTAAACTTTAAATGTTTGCTCTCTACCTCCTAAAGTGATCATGTCATCCTGACAATCTTTTTAGGAGAAGCTTTTAAAATATGAATGTAGCTTGTTTGTGCTCAGAAGGGTTTGCGTTGGTTCCTGCAGTGCTTGTTTGGGTATTTTTAGAAGCATCTCTAGAGCTCATTCAGTTTCTGGCTCATTTGAGAGCGCTTTGAAACGACACTCTAGTCATTCAACATAACAGCATAAAGAAAAGTCAGTCTACTTCATCATTTAGATTTCTCTCGCTCTTGCACTCTCTCTCACCCTTTGCTTTTTCCTTTTCCCGTTTGCTAAGATGAAATGATTAAATGACATGCTCACTTAGCATAACACTAGGATTGTCTCTGAAGACCTCTTGTTATAAACGCGACCGATGTTTGTCTTCCTTTTTGTCTTCTCTCTTCTATATTTTACTCTCCGTTTAATCCATCCCTCATTCACACACTGTGTCATTAAGAGATCGCAGCTGTTAGACAGACACTAAAACTAAGCATACAGTATATCAAATATTCACCAAAATGATCCTTTTCTGTTTTTGGCAGACAGAAAAAAACAGACATAAAAATGAGCCAAAAAAAAAATACTATGTTGTACCGCACTATCCAGCAGAGCTGGCGCTAGCCCCTGGCTAATGAGGTGGCATCTGATATACCGAGAGGGGGCGATCACATGAATGCATATAGTGCTCCCAGCTACACTGTAAAAAGTGATTAGTTACTTTAGAAAAGTGAGTAAACCCATTGACTTAACTTTTATAATCATGCACATAGTTTGTTTACTTAATAATTATAAGGCAATGATTTTACTCTCTTTTTTAAGTAAAGTCAACTAATCACTTTTTACAGTGTAAAAATATGGTATGCTTATTAACTTTAAGCATGCCATGAAGCAAACATCTCGCTGCTACATACAACATAAATTGTATCTACGCAACATCAGATGACAGAGCTCTGAACAACAATCCAACAATGCCTGGACCTACATACTAGTAAACAATTACATGGAAAAAATTATAGGCTTATAAATAGGTCTGAGGTAATCAGATGTGTACACCCATTTCATAAGTTTTTCTTCGAACACAGGGAGTGGGCCTGTTACCGTAAAAACACCACCAAACATAATTCATGTCTGCTTAACCTTACAGACATGAAAAACTTTATTTAATGGAATAACAACCTGACAACTGCAACTAACCATCCACATTTTTGTAGCAAAATTTTACAGTCAAATTTTTTTTTTATTGGCTTGTGTTTTTAAAGAATCTGTATCATTTAAGTTATTGAGTTACATTTAAAAAGTCTTATATAATATAATATAATATAATATAACATAATATAATAGAATATAATAGAATAGAATATAATTAAAAGAATTATTATAAAGCATTTTCAGTTTTGGTTTTCGGCCAAGTACATTCAGAATTTTCGATTTCGGCCCAGAATTTTCATTTTGATCCAATGCTATATACGACAGTAAAATATGTAGATGTGGTAAACATACAATACACAGTTTCATATACAGAAATTGAGACTACAGGCAAGTCAAACCAAGGACCGAAGACAAAATCGTGAAATCATAATTGACAATTATTGTCTAAAATCCCTCACAGAAAGTCTAAGTCTCATTGTATGTCTGGCCCAGTCTCCAGGGAAGTTATTGCAACATAGATAGACAGTGGCAGCTAATTAAAGGCCAATGTTAATGAGAGGAGGACTGCAAAATGACAGTGGAGGAATGTTCCTTGTGGCTACACTAACTGATCTGACTGAAATCTTCTGACATGGTGCATGTGTTTGCGTACAGTTTTGTTCTTATTAGCCATTTTTCCGCAGTCATGTTTATGTAAAAGACGCATATGTGTGTGGTCGGGATATGATGGATGAACTCCATGGGGGGTATAAACGCATTAATCCCTCCGATCTGCAATGCTGAGTCGATACTGACAGGACGAGCCAGCCTGCATCAAAGTCACATGATCCGCACACACGTGCACATATGCATACATGAGCCTGGAGACTGCAGATTTCCCTTTATCTGTCAATCACACGACCCACAGTAGCGCATTGTTATATAACGCTCTCTACCAGATCATCTCGTATTTACACACAGGCTCATCATCATCATCACGCTAATGTTACTGCAACGTTGCCGCAAGGTCTGGCTTACATTATTCATCACCATCATAAGGAGAGAACTGGGTTTCATAAGAATACACAGGCATGATGAAAAATACTATGAGATGAAGAAATCATCTTATGGAATAAGAAATCTGAGTGTGTTTCTTGATGAAAATAATAGGCTGTCCATTATAGATTCGTTTTGCTTTAAGAAGGAATATCTTTGCATGGCTTAAACTGACCAGCGGATCTATTCCTCATCCAAAATCCCTCCAAAATACTCAATGCACAGCTTCCTTTAACAAGATTTCTAAAGGCTTTGGGAAGAGAAAGTCAATGCGCTGCACTGTGTTGCTGTGACAAGATTGAAAAATACTTTTTTTTTTTTTTTGCAAATAAAAATCATGATCCGAATCCAAAGTGGAAATTGAAAGCTAGACTTCAATATGTCTGTTTCCCATGCAAAATTCCCTTGACCATATTTAACTTCATTGCTTTGCTTCTGTCAGATGACAAGAAAACAAAACGTCAGGGGGTGTCGACTCGGCGGTGGTGGTTTTTTAGTTAGATATGCACATATTCATGCAGAATGTATCTGAAATCTCATGTTTATGTAAATGGTTTTGAGGGATGAGGGAAATCAGATGTGCACAGTCAGTCCTGTCAGTCCTACAGCAGTGTACAGCCAGGTCTGGAGCAAAGACAACCAGACGAATGCTTTGACTTTGTCGTTCAACCTTGGGCTTTCAGAATTCTTGACCACAAGCTAAAAAAAATACTGAATTGAGAGTGTAAAAAAAATTTAATCAAATACTTATGAAGTCAGTAATACCTAAACACATACAATTACATTTATATCCAGTTCGTTGACACAAAAATGAAAGCTGAACCAGAATGTGCACTGTGAATATCGTAATGAAATAATTTAAGAGATAAATACCAGTTTCTATGCAAATTACACTAATTTAAATGATAAAATAAAGTAAATGATTTATTTTTGCTTTAGTACTGCACATTGACAACAAAAATGCATATTGTCATTTAAAAACATTTTTAAAAGTCAACACTTCAATAAAAACAATATAATGCAATTAATGGTTATGTAATAATAATTAAATAAATAAATAATTAAATTAATTAATTAATAAATGTAATAATATAAACACAATATATCTTACTGAACAATCAAATCATAAAGCTTCAAGATTATTTATCATCTCACATTGGATGTCACATACAGTAAATTGGATGTCACATACAGTAAATGTGTGTTTTTTTTTCACCTCATCTAACCACTCTCCAGAAGTGTGTATGTACATGAATTTTTCATGTGTGAGCTAATGTTGAGGTGAAAGAAGGAATGGTTGTGTAATAAACAAACAAACCCTGGTCCACTCTCTCTTACTCACTCACAGCACTTCTGTCAATAAACAAGCAGCACACAGCTTTTGTCTTTTTTGAGCGGAGTCACGAAAAGCAGCCCAGAGATAGAGAAAGAGAGGGGAGGGAGGGATGGATGGATGGAGAAATCCTCTCAGTGCCAGAGGAGAACCCAGCCTGCTGCAGTCTCTCGCTGCTGATTCCTGTCACGTACACTCAAGAAATTTCCCTGCTGAGTATTATGTAACATTCAACAACAAGTAAAGTTGTTTTTCGTTCGGCTGTATGTATGTCGTGGGGCCGCTGTCACACCAAAGAGTATCAGGTGGAAAAGAATTAAAGATGATAAGCAGGGAGTAAGAGAGTAAGGCAATCGAAAGTGACCATCGGATGTCCAGAGGACTTGAGGTTTAGTCATTCATTTATCTGCCACGTTCATGCAAAGTGAATCATAAGTTAGAATAATATAAGCAAAGCCTGTATACATTTGCTTATGGAGAAAACAAAATGTTGTTGCATAAATGCTTCAAATCTACATTATCACCTTTTCATTTTTGGTAAATGAGTTATTCTAATTACCACTAATTAAATTGTAAAATGTATTTAGCTACTAATAGAAAAATTTACTAATAGTACAGACTGACATTTAAAAAAAAATTCAAGTAAATTTCTATTCATCAAAGAAACCTAACTTTAGCCTTGAAGAGCATAAAACACTATTTAAAAAAACCCAGAATGAATGAATAAATAAATAAATAATATTTTCAAAGGGCGGTGCGGTGGCACAGTGGGTAGCGATGTCGCCTCACAGCAAGAAGGTCACTGGTTCGAGCCTCGGCTAGGTCAGTTGGCATTTCTGTGTGGAGTTTGGATGTTCTCCCCGTGTTCCCGTGGGTTTCCTCCAGGTGCTCCGCTTTCCCCCACAGTCCAAAGACATGCGCTATAGGTGAATTGGGTAAGCTAAATTGTCCGTAGTGTGTATGTCTGTGAATGGGAATGTATGGGTATTTCCCAGTGATGGGTTGCAGCATAAAACATATGCTGGATAAGTTGGCGGTTCATTCCGCTGTGGCGACCCCTGATTAATAAAGGGACCAAGACAAAAAGAAAATGAATTAATGAATGAATATTTTCAAAAATTTCCAACCCCATTTTTGTTTTTGCTTCTCTGCGGATCCTTTTAAGTGTGTATGTATATATTAATTTTGTTTTTTATGTAAGCATATTAATGACTACATTTACACAATTAAAAAAAGAAATAAATAAATGAATAAATAAATAAGTAAATAAATAATACTTAAAAATATTTTCAATATTTCCAGTATATATTTATTGTGTATTTTATGTTTTTTTGTGTATTTAAGTTAACTATATTTAGACTATTTACAGACTGCATATAGCTATCACTATGTGCAAACACACACATACACGCATCTCATTAGCATTTACAGGAAGCTTGTTAGTACACAAAAATCTGTCAAAAAAGCATCTGGCAGGTCAGGTGCCTTTGTGAGCCCCCTCAGGAGATGGAAGCGTGCTTTGACACATCACTGTATGTGTGTGTGTGCATGCATACATGTGTGTGTGTGCACCGTGTATGAGCATCATATCATAATTGGATAGCCTGGTGTCTCTAGAGAACGTCCATATTTGCTCTTTACATTTTCCTTACTCCATCATTGTTGGGTGTGTCCAGAGACTCCCCACAGCTGCCAGACTCAAACCACCAGTAATAAAAATGATATATTATGAAAGACAGGGAAAAGAAAGAGGTCAAACCGTAAAGAGAAATGGACTGTGGGCAGAAGCAACAGAGGAATCTATATCTAGCCTCCTCAGCTGGACAACTGCCAGGGTGACCCAAATACTCCACAGCAGTATGGATGTCCATTACACACCCACGGCTAAACGTCTTCACATGAACGACTATATATACAGCGAGTCTAGGCCATTTCAGGGAAGGGTGGTTTCTTAGTCTGGCTTCCTTCCTCGGTGCTAGAGGTCAGAGGACAACAGCCACATGTTCCCACTCTTTCAGAAATGCAGGACACTTGCTGCTCCTCTGCCACATGCTCAGTTTCGATAATGAATGTTGAACTTCTTAGCAGTCTCAATATCAACAGATTTAAGAAAAGATTTTAGGCTCAGTGAGCTATCTGTCCGACAGTTGGCATCGTTCAGATTGCATGATTTTTAATGTCACTTATCACAGTCATTGTGTCAGATTTTGCAATTTTGTGTAGATAAAATCTTGATGTGTCATGGAAAACAAATATGCCAGGTTACACATTGCTTCTCGATCAATCATCATGTGACATCTACGATGTGCATTCTGTCATTAAGAAGCTGCATAAATGATAAATGTCTCTGTAATTGTCTGATTTGTTAGTTCAAATAGGTCAAAAGGCTGCAGAAGTGCCCCGGCTATCAATTGCCAACATTTATCTTTTTATTCTGTCAAGGTTGTTCCGTGATTGCCAGAACTCCACAAAACGTTTTCCAGTTCATGGAAGCAGTACAGTCCTCTCTTTCATTTTAGCTGTATAGGAAAGAGATTATGTGCTCCTATTGGTCAGTGTCACCCATGTGACTCGTCGTTTTTACAATCGGGGGAAAAAATTAAACATGCTAGACTTTCTGCGATGACATCGTGAAACGTCATAGACATGACATTGGTTGTTGCAAACTATAACACACTACATAAGAAGAAACCATTGAATCTTTGTAATTTGTAATTTTAGAGTCCCCATGACACCCTACGTCAAGTAAATCATGCTGAAATCAAGTAAAACCATGTAATCTGAACATGGCTTTAGGCAACCTACATAGCAGAAAGAAACAGGCTTCACAATGGACTCTGAAAATCATGATCTATAGAACTTAAATGTCGAGGAATGAGAGCCATGTTTTTGTTGACTTTTCACATGCTATGAATAATTGAAAAAAATCATTCAAACTTTCTGATCATACAAACTTTTCCTTTGCAGTATTACTGGTTGTTAGTGCTGTCCAGATGCTTGGTGGGTATTGGAGAATCAAGCTACTCATCCATCTCTCCAACCATCATCGGAGACCTGTTCACGAACAACAAAAGGACTGTGATGCTCTCTGTCTTCTACCTGGCCATCCCACTGGGAAGGTGAGTCCCAATAATGATGAGCAATACCAATTTGCTTTCTTTTCAGTCCATTACATTCAAAGCAAAAAAAAAAAGACTGTGTTGTTGCTAAACTTCACAAGTAGCTTCTTCATTATAGCAGTCCAATAAATGAATACCAGCAGTCACATATATTGCAGTCACATTTTGGCTTACTTAATCATAATAATTCTGATTTAACATTGATTTAAAAGCCCTGATGTGTTTGTGAGCAGATTGAGAGGTTTACAATTTGATCTATTGCCTCACATTAGCAGATTATCTGGGTTGAACATCAGAACTGACTGAGGCTGTGGACAAGATCTTATCTCAGATTGTTGGAAGGGCTGAATCGCGGATAAACTGGTGGATAAACTTATATCCAACCTCATTTTAACCATCAGTAATGAGAACCGTAATATACATTAAAACATTTGAAGTCAGGTTCAGTGAACTGAGGCTGAAGGGAACTGCTTCTGACAGCCAGACAATCTCAGATATCATCTGAACTCAGTAAAGGTCAGTTGTGGAGAATTGAGCTCAGCGACCGTGTGCGCTTTGGGTGGTCACCGCCTCAAACGGTCGTAATAGACAATGATATTCTAAATTTGTCGTTGCTGTGAAAGACTTAACACTCACCTATTTTGGTCACTTAGCATAGGCTGTGGCATTTTATTTCGCTCATTGAGGTGGAAAAAGCCTGGAGAGAAAAGGGGGTGAAAAAGCAGAGGAAAGGTGATAAAAAATGCATGCATGTACTGTATATATGTGCAATTTATTCTGCATGACATTCAAATGCAGCATGTTGGAATTTAACTGATAATCTGATGGGGAAGATAGAAAACATTATGTAAAGTAGACCAACTAATATACAAGTGGCCGAATAACACCAAGTGGTTGAACTAAGCAAAAGAAATATCTGAATGCAGCAGCTGTCGCAATTAGACCTGTTCTTAGTGCTAGTAATAGTATCGATGAGAGATTGAGTGCAGTTAGCTGAAAGTACGAGATGGAAAAATAGCCGGCCCAGGAGAGTTGTGGTATTTGTGGACTAACTGGGTTCGGTCCTAACAAAACGATCGACAGTACAAACAATGAGAGGTGAAAGACTGGAGCGCTGCAGTGTGCCGCCTCACTTCCTGTCTATGTGCTGTGTTTATCAGGTTGTTACTGTTTCCAGGAAGTGACTTCAGCCATCAGAGTAAGGTTTTGCAGGAAATTTGAGTCCTCTTATGGGCATGGAAAAACACTTTTGTTGCTAACAAACATGGAGAAACAGTGTAATAATGACAATTTTTCTTACAAAAACCTACACAAATGGTAGTGCCAGAGGATGACTGTACCAATTACAAGTAGTAGTATTCCTATAATTAGTGTAAGAATAATTAAGGGGTTCTTGACATTGAATGAGGTCTAGTGGACACAGTGGGCTCATGTTGAGAGCCATATGCACTTGCTGATAAGGTCCCATTGTTTGATGGGTCAGGTCAGGTTGGTCCATCAGTCGGATATGCCAGGGGCAGTAAAATGTAAACAACGTGGCTTACCTGCTGAGCGACAGCCTGGCGCGAGTGTCTGGGAACACAGGAAGTGTGTGTGAGGTTAAATGCTGGGTGGAATGCTCCAAATTTAAACAGAACGATTAAAACACTGCAGTTATGCCAGGCCTGACTTTCAATAAATAATGAACAACCCCAAAATACAACAGTCTGCTGTAACAAACCTTATAGGTATATGCAATATTCCTGTATAGTACAATCAATCAGTAAGGTGGAGGAATGTAAGGAATGTAAGTGGAGGAAATTAATTTTAATCAAGGTTTATTCATGATAAACTACATAGACAAAAGACTAACTCAGTTAGTATTTCCTGTTTTCGTGGCTTCCACACCTTCACAAGAAAACCAGGGAAAACAATCCTTAAAATAGCAAGAATAAACTTTTCTTTTCACTTCCTGTTGTTTATTACAAATCAGTGTGAGAGGGGTTGGTAACAGGTGTACAAACATGGGAAAGAGAAACAGAGAGAGTGAGAATGAGCATAATAATGAATCAGAGAATATAGAGGAGTACTGTGGTACTGAAATGGAGAACTGATGGAAATAAAAACAATGAGGCAGTGAATCAACGTTTTTCATACAGACTATGACCAGGGAGAAAAAACAATTCATACAATGTCTGATGACAGGCAGTTCAGTCAAAAAACATTCAGCGATATTCCCAAACCAGATAATCAGCAAACAGAGAGCAGTGCCTCATCCACACCAAGATCATAACAGCGCAATTATGAACTTTATCAGACTGTAAACAGGATGTAGAGCTGAGAGAGTTTCGTCTGCGTCTGAAAAAGATGTGACTCACAGATTCCTCAGATACCGACAGGGCTGAAATGATCCCACCTTGAGTGTTCGCCTTTCCCCTTTTCCTATATCACTCTCTGTCAGGCAGCCTTACCTTAGAAGGACTTAACGAAAAAAGTTCATGAGACACATGCACTCTGCAGCCGTATCCTACAACCTCAGACAGGGACTCTCAGAAGTAGGTCATCTGAACCTTTGATGTTAGCATTTCACCACAGTTCCCAAATCCATCCAAAAACCCAAGAAACACAATGTGGGAAGCAGACTTCTCTTCCCAAACATCTCTCTTTCCCTCTGAGCTGATCTGTCATTGTAAGCCCCTGAGTAATGCTAAGTGGTTGACTCTCTTACATAGCCAGAGGTGATGTTCAGTGTAAAGCCATTATCAGCGGCATTAGTATGCAAGCTCAGTTCAGTCAGCCTACCCAGTGCATGAAAGTTTTAGGTTTGCATGACACAGCTTTGGGTGGGGAAGACAGCTGGGAAAAGAAGATAGACTGATTGAATGAGACAGGCACTTGGCAAAACAGTTTAAACCAGCAAAAGCTGGTGAGGCTGATCTGGTCAGCTAGTTTTAAAGGAGTTTTGGACAATTGACCTTCGAGGCAATTTGATTGACAGGAGATTTGGCCAGTCATAACACGATACTCTGTTCCCCCATCAATGTCTTACATTTTGTCCAAAAGGTGTTGTAGTAGAGTAACATTGGCGGTTAGCATAAATATTTTGAAAATGTGCTTGTATGAGACTTGCAACACAGACAGCAGGTTCCCTGAAAGGCTGGGCAATATATAATTTCCTCCGTTCCCAAAACTTGCGAAGTGTATGAAATGGATACCTTTACCTGTCATTCAGTGGTGCTGTAACTACTGCTGAACAGATGACTTGGTCTTGAGACTGAACTAATCTTTACAGCATGACTGTTTCCAAAGTGCAATTAAAGTCATCAAGTATCGTACCATTCAGATGAATGAAACTAAATACATGTACCCACAGTGCATTGCTTTAATGTACCCACTGGTGCCAGTGACATCACTGTTTGCAGCTATATATTTTATTCATTTTATTGTATGCTTATTCTGTCCTTTTCCCAATTTGCATTTTCAAACAAAAAATCTACCTTAAAATTCTGAAGTAAACATTAAACTATAAAACATACAAATTCAACACTAAAACCGCCCTGGCTTATATAAGCCTAAACTAGCTTAAACCAGCTGGAGTGTAGATGTTTATGCCTCGAATATGATATGTTTGCTTGTGTATAATAACATGTTTTGCTCTCTCTCTGCAGCGGTCTGGGCTACATCCTGGGATCCATTGCTAAAGATGCTGGAGGGCATTGGTACTGGGCACTGAGGGTAAGAGCTGCCGAAATGTCTCTGTGAGTTACATCAATATTTTAAAGGAAGCATGAATAGCCTCCACAAATACACACCATTTCCTCTCGTCCTGCTCAAAAATATCCCTAAAACCCATGGCAGACAGGTGAATCCCAAAATACCTTCGGCCTGTCTCTTGAAAAAGCAACAGAACATTCCTGCCCCCTTCAAGCCACTGCAATGGGCACTGACAATCCAGTGAGCTTAAGTGCATTAATTTAGCATTACCTCCAGCTCTCTCGGGTCCCACTCACACACGCTATCCGAGAGTAAGGCAGTAACAAGGTCTTCACAGTTCTCACTGTTGTCTCTGTATTACCAAGACCCAGGAGAAGAGGGGGCTCACTTACACAGACCCTTTTGTTGTAGGCTATTCCTCAGTAGCCTTGAGGGTTTGCAGCACTAACCAAATGAGCTAAACTTAGCGGCTCAAATTAGTAATTTTTGAAATGATTAAGTGAGAGGAAGGGATGTGGTGTGTTTTGGCAATGAAAGAGAAAGCTAAAACAACTGGAGAAAGTGTGAGGCCTCTTTAGATTCCTATCTTTCGTCCTTCATTTGAGCTGTTTTAAAACCATATGCCTCACTTGTTCAGTTTAAACTTTAACAGGTGAAACTTAACAGGTGGGCTTCATTACTCCATTATAAAGGGGCTGTTTACACCTGGCCTGTCTGATCTGATAGCTATCTGATTTGATGTATCTTCAAACTCTGCATTATATGCAAATGTAACTAGGTTACGTCAACTAAAGCATCAGATACAACACATTTTATTTAATTACTATTTTTGCTACAGACATGCAAGCTATATATCTTTTTCAGGAAACAAATTATTTCATATGTAGGCTATACAGAAACATATAGAGACACTGTACTGCAAACAAGCATCCAGCGCTGTTGTATCTAATTATGTAATATAGCCCATATCACACTCTCACATCTTTTTTAGATTTTGGAAGGAGTAAAATTTACAAATGTGGTTTCAAAAACCAGATGCATTTAGACCTGCCCAGTTTCATCTGAAATGGATCCCAGACTACCTCCTCAAGTGGTTTGAGGGATCAGATTCATATTCATCTTGAATGCGTTTTGGAGGCCATTTACACCTTCCTTTTCATGATCGGACAGCTTTCCAATCAGAAAAAAAAAACACATGAAGAATCCACCAAGGGTTTTATCATTGTGTGGCTCTCTCTTAAAACTCTAAGGCCTAAAAGGAAACTTTAAGAGGAGTGTTAAACTCTGTCAAGCTTACAAGAACTCCCTCTCTCCATGACAGTTATATGACCCTCAGGAACACAAATGGCTTTATTGGGAGCAAGTTAGTTGGACTGCGTTTTCAGACAGTAGCGAAGCGCCGTTGCGACTTCTAGCTCTTGGATGCAGTAAAACATTCCTTAAGAAGACAAAGCTCATCGTTTGGGGGACTATTAATCATCGCCAGCACTTTAAACAAGTATAAAAACAACATACAGATGAAAAGGGACACAGTATCGGCCATATCCTGCCCTGAGAGGGAAAAAACACTCCATGCCACTTTCCGCTTGTTTTGCAGGCCCTAAAGAACTCAATCGCCTTCCGTTCTCAAAGAGGGAGTGTATTTTTTTGGGATTGAAGGATTATATCATAATTATAGAGAGCCATATCAATCTTCTTAGGGTCATAGAGTGGAAATGCCAGCAGAAATAGCACCTTGATCTCTCTTTCTTTGATTATGCTCGCTCTCCGGCATCCCACGAAAGAAGCTACAGCGCTAGTTTGAGATTATCAGGAAAGGGCAGTGTCAGACAAAATAAGGCAGAATGTGAGGCAGAGTCAAAGTTCAAGATGACTGATCAACGCAGGCTTTGATATGAAAGTAGACTGGAGAGGAAGGGAGGGATCCCCTTTGGTGACAGTCAGAAAATAGGGCTACTGCAAAGACCTCTTTTACGGCTGCTGGGTTTTCTAGTTATGAAGGGATAACAAGGCTAAATCCAGGCTTTAGCGAGACACTGCAGCTCTGTATCAAAGCACCATAGTGCACAAGGAGACACATTCAGTCCCCAGAATCAGAATACAGTGTAGAAAACAGCAGCATGTCAATCTAGTTCACTATACAGATTTATGGTACCAAAAACAAATAATTATTTGAAATAATAATAATAATATTAATAATAATAATAATTATTATTATTATTATTACTTATTAAATAATATATTATTTTCCAGTAATATTGCTTAATATCTTTACAAAATAACACATAAATGAAATTGCAAAAGTCTTTAATTAATAATGATTAATTCTCCAATGAATTTTCATGCATTGTATCTGTATATTTATATTTATGATACTTTTTTATCAAAAACACAATTAAAACAGTAATATTGTGAAATATTAAAATTTCTTTTGAGGGTCTTGAAAGCATGATTTGGAAGATTTTGTAAAAATGTAAAAAAAAAAAAAAAAAAAGATTAATAAACCTTTGAACATTAATGTACATATTTTAATAGGCCAGTTCACCCTCCAGCAAAAAAAAACATTGACGTTAATTTACCCTTAGGATATCCAAGATGTAGGTGGCTTTTTCCCGCAGTAGAACATTAAAGAAGATTTTTAAAGAAGAAATTATGATCCTTGATGATTCATAAAACACAAGTCAAAGCCAACAGGCACATTAACAGTCAATAAAACATATTCACCTCTATTTGAGTAATTGTAGGACTTTTGTATAAAAGTCATATAAGATAGAATTTACACCAACGTTTTATTTTTTTTCTGCAGTGCAGATGTACTAGATCTTTTCATGCACGCATATACACACCCATAAGACTCACAATTGTGTGCAGAGCTTTGCATTAATGTGCTATAAAAGATCTCCAGGAGGATTGCATCTGACAGACAGAATTGCTTTGGCTTTCACAAGCGACGGAGGCGCTTATGCTGCTTCCATGTGGGCGAGCGAACCAACTAACACATGCACACACACACGCACACACACACACACTGCTGTGCTGTAGCCATCAGGAAGGATGATAAAAGAGATAATAGCTCATGGCCTGGTGGACTGCAGCTGCACCCACACAAGGGAGAAAACTGAAAAAGAAAACCAGAGGATGGAGAAAAGAAACATCACCTAATGGAGTCCACTTCACACTGCAGTCCAGTACACTGCCAACACTACACACCCTAATGCGAATACAAATAAAACGCCTCTGTAACACACAAAACCATAAGCTAATCACTAAATTATGGACTCGACGAATAACTCGCTAGACCAAACAGGATGCAAGACGGTTTCTTATTGTTCAGCCCAGAGGATTTTGTTTTTAGCAAACGACACAGACTCACAGTAACACAAGCAAATATGTTTAGTCTAGTTACAGTACTAAAGCTGGAAAAAAAAACTTTTTCTGGTAAAATCTGTGTAAAATAAAACTTTGGTAGGATAATAAAGATTTTATTTTATTTTATTTGTTTTTTTGTTTGTTTAATTTTATTTATCTATCTACTTACATTTAATTTAATTACATTTTTATTTATAATATAACAATTTATTTAATTATATATATATATATATTTGTATTTTTTTATCAAAAAAATATCAATGGTGTAGAAAAGTAAACATAAGATGTATTCAGTAAAAATGTCATAAACAAAGTCTCACGCATGTTGCTTCTTAAGTAGATCTTACTGGAAAAACTAGCTATAAATACATGAGACAATTGTTATTATTTTGCAAGGTTAAACTCTTAATTATGTCTTATTTTTCTCTTTTTGCCCATCTCAAGGTTTCTCCTATGTTGGGTCTGACTGCTGGGACACTCATCCTCATCTTTGTCTCAGAACCGAAGAGAGGAAGTGCTGACCAACCTGGTGGAAGATTAAAGACACGCACTTCCTGGCTCTGTGACATGAAAGCTCTCGCCAAAAAGTATGCTACATCTTGATTCTTTTTTCTGTACCGATCACTCGAGAATGCAATGAACCTAATATATTCAGGACTGGAGTGTACCAGATGTAAACACTTAACAATCAGTGAATCAGAATATTGATCCCCTCTTAAAGGGATAGTTACCCAAAAATGAAAAATGTCATGTCTCATTATTTACTCACACTAAAGCGGCTCTTCTATGAATCCCTTTCTTCTGTTGAACACAAAACAAGATATTCTGAAGAATGTTGGGGAAAAAAAACATTATCGTCATACATAATCATAACAAAAAAATACTGTGGAATTCAATAAATGTTTTTTCCCCCAACATTCCTTGTGTTAAACAGCAGAAAGAAGCTCAAACAGATTTCCAGTGGAGGAAGAATTTAGATTTTTGGGTGAATTATACCATTAATGTCTACATTTTTTACAGTTCTGCTTTCACTTGAACTTAATAAGGGTTTGTTGGACAAAATTAGTTGACAAAATTTCAAGAAGTTTATGTACTATTCTGTGGTGTGATATTTTGTAATTCACCTAAAAGTTATTAAAATTGTAACTACCTTTTGTTAATTTCCTATCATATTTTAAATAAATACTGTATAAATTAAGGTGTTTAATTTGACAAAAGTGCACACATATCTATTATTAATAACATCTATCTGTATAAATATTAAATGTGCATTTATATTTTTAGACTCTATTTCACACTACTTTATTTCACATCTTTGTTGTTGCCAAATTGCAAAAAAACGTGCAAGAGTAACAGAAAAATATGCAAAAATGCAAAAGCACAAAATGCAAAAAAAAGGCCGGAAAGATAAAACTTCATATTGACTGGTTTTCTTTCTGTTTCCCAGCCGTAGTTATGTATTTTCTTCTCTGGCATCGGCTGCCGTGTCATTTGCCACGGGGGCGTTTGGGATCTGGATCCCACAATACCTGGTCAGAGCTCAGGTGGTGCAAAAGTCAGCAGAGAGCTGCACATATCAACCCTGCAGCAGCAGAGACAGGTCAGAACACACACACACTTAGCTTGAAACTAATGTTTATAACAAATATTATAGTTCTGACAAGGACTATCTCTCTGTCATGTCCAGTTTGATATTTGGAGCCATCACGTGTGTGACGGGGCTGCTGGGAGTGGTAATCGGGGCTGTGACCACACGACTCTGCCGTCAGAAGACGGAGCGTGCCGACCCGCTGGTGTGTGCGGTCAGCATGCTGGGCTCTGCCATCTTCATCTGCCTCATCTTTGTTGTGGCCAAGAAGAGCATTGTAGGAGCATATGTAAGTAGCTATACTTTGTGTTTACATTCAGCTTATTACAAAAGTCTACACTGTAAAATAAAAATATAATTATTTATATATACAGCTAAGGAAAAATAAAAAGGCCACTTGAATTTTTTAACTAAATTTTTTGGTTTATTTTGACAGAATGACAGATTTTACATTTTTGGATAAACTATCCTTTTAATGACTATATTTTTCACAGTTATAAACCACATTATATTATTTTTAAACTCCAATTTTTCAAAATACCAATGTCTTAACTTCAGAAGATTTAAAAAACAATATTTGGCACACAAATTCTATTTTAATTATTCATTTCATTTCATATTCCTTGTGAATAGTAATATAATTATTCATTTTATGTTATATTTCTTGATTTTTTTCTTCTTCTTTATTTTATTATAATTCAATTATTACTTTTCCTTTTTCTGTGTTAGTTTTGCTTGTTTTGATTTGATAGATTATATAATCTATATGGATGTTTCAAATTAGTTTCAATCCTGCTACAATCTGCAATAATAATAATAATAATACAACATTTGCTAGAACAGAAATCTTCCTCAAACAAACAAAACATTAAATAACACTATTTTTATTTGAAATAAATGTTTGAAGTCCTTTATGTCCTAAACAAATGTTAACATTTTACTCAAACCTTCTACCTGGTAAATCCTGAGAAACAAAATGGTCAAGTGCTCTCTTATTTTGCTCTATAAATCTGGAAGAAAACAGCTGTCATTATATTGGTTGCAAACTCAAACATTCTCTCCTGAATGCCTTCTTAACACTGAATATCAGCCTATCTCTATGGAACTCCTTTCTAACTAACCTCTTATTACAATGCAGTCAAAGTTAAATAAGGTCACTTCTATCCAGAGTTAAAGACTTATAAGACTCTAAACGATATAAAGTCTGTTGCATTCAGTGGATTTAACAGCCATAGTTGCTTGGCAGGGTTGTCAGATCCAAACCCAACACTAAAAGAATGAGAGCGACAGGCGCTGCGCACTTATTTAATTGCCATGTAAAGCAGGAAAAGGAGCAACTTTCACAGTAACTGCTGAAAAACAATGGACTGTGGCATTTGTGAGTCACTAATAGAGAAAAGTTATGCTGTATAAGAAGAAAAAAACATCTACCCGGTCACACTCGTTCTTCCAACAACAAAAAAACAATCAGCTCAGAACAAAATGCTACATGTTCCCCGGAGGGCCAAACCAGAGCGGGAATCTTGTAAGTGTTTTTGATGAGAAGTCTGATGAGAAAGTATTTTTAGGGACTGTTTGTCTTTTTTATGGACAAAAGAACCAAGTACACCATGATAATGCCATCAATCTGGTGTTATGTTTGAGAAACTCTAAGCTTGCTCAATGTTTGTTACCTTATCTTTAGTGTGAAACTGTGATGGCTGGTTTTCAACTTAACTGACACGATTTTGCCTTTGTAAAAATATTGCTGAATTTAAAAAGGTGTGTAAAGCAGAAAGTCTGACCTGTGGGTAGTCCTAGCTCAGGTGTCCAGTTGGCATCTCGTGGACTTATCCTGGGTTGGATTTTGATCTGCAAAACAAGACAAAAATGTAAATGCAAATGTAAATTTTATTAAAATGTGACAGAATTTACCAATTTAAAAGTCTGGGTTTAGTGAGATTTACAAAAACAACAAACTTTAATTTAGCATGTGATCAAAAGTGACAGTAGAGACATTTAAAATGTCAATACAAAGATTTATGTTCATTTAAGATATTTATATACTCTTCATTTGCTATTCTTTAACAAATCCTGAGAAATACATCATGGTTTAAAAAAAAATTCTATACTAATACTACTACTAGTACTCTAATAATAATATTTATCACAGGAATTAATTACGTTTTTAAATATGTTAGGTAGTTAACAGAAATTTTGATTGACAATAATATTTCACAATATTGTTGTATTTACTGTATCTTTCTGACCCCCTAAAATTGTTATATATCTTGTATTTAAGAATTTAGATAGTGTTTATACATTTATATTACATTTTGGAAAAAGAGTATTTTGGACAGTCTTACTGACAGCACAGCACAAATCAGTTCAGATTTGAATGTAAACAATCAAATTTAGTGTATTTTTAGAAATGAATGACTCATAATTTTGACCACAGTGCCTTATTACCATATTTTCAAAAAAATACAGTGGCAGTTCTGGTTAAAAAAATATACCCAGGCCAGCTCCCAACTAAAGACATAAGCTCCATTTCAATCACCTACCAAACAGTTGCTGTAATTACATCCAAATGGAGCACACAAAAAACAAGAAATCCAAAACTTTAAGGAGGGAAAATATTTGGAGTGAGAAAAAATGTGATCATGACAGATGTGCAGTGTGAGAATGTGACAGTGTGCTGGAGCTCTGTCAGGGTCTGTTCCAGCAGGGACAGCTGCTGTCTCGTCTGCATGATGCCTGATCACACTTAACACTCCTGAAGGGCTTTACAGTTTTAGTCCATCCGTCACGCCGTCTGAGCTTCTAGTCACTTTCAGGACAGAGTTTCAAACAAGAACACACCCACTTTTATGCTTTCATTTCCTCATCTACCATTCAGATATTCTCTAACATCAGCATGTAAATGGAAGCTTCCGCAAGCTGAAACTAAAACATTTACCTCAGTTTTACACACTGAGGTCATTCCTCTGTCAGCCCTGGTGAACATATCTTTCAAAATCCTGTCAGAACGACCACTTGAACGATCAAATTCCCCTGCACCCAAAGATCTCCAAACACACTGTCCCATCTGGTTTGACCCCAGCAGCTGCTGTCAGCGACGGACAGACCATCCACATTCTGTCAAGTCACTAAGATTAGTGGCTATATCCAATCCTTGTGTCTCAATCGGCCATAAGCACCTTGAAAATCCAGAGCAGACACTCCGGGATATCAGTTAATTTGTGTGGGAATGCCGAAGCCAGTTAGTCTGTTCTCGTGGGATTGTGCGAGCCTGTTAAAATAACTTGTTAAACGTGACACGTTTTTCAGCCGCCAGACATTTTGAGTTCCACTCCAGTTTAATTCTAACCACTTTGTCTCTTTTAAAGGGTTTCAAAGCAGGATGCTGCCCTCAAGTCAAAAATGACATATAATGCAGCCACAGTATAATTACGTTTTCATATCCCACAACATTCATTGGGGTTTGTTTGATTTAGTAGATGAGCTAGGTTAATTTGGTCTTTGGCTGACTGCAAACCCTACTCAAATGCAAACCCTAAGAAAACAAATTTGTATAATGACATGGGTATGACCTAGGGGTTGTAGGTATTACAATGTCTATGGGGTTTATGAGGACATGTCTTGTGTCTTCGTAATTCAAAACTGTTAAAAATCACACTTCACTGTGTCTTTTCACATTCAAAATTTCAGGTTTCCAGTGAGGGTTGGGTTTAGGGGTAGTCAAAAACCAACATGTGTGTGTGTGTATGTGCATACATATTGTATTATACTGTAGGTATTATTATTTTTTATATATTTCGTTTTGTGCTTTTTCACAGATCTGCATTTTCATTGGAGAGACGCTGCTCTTTTTGAACTGGGCCATTACAGCGGACATTTTAATGGTTTGTATTGAAAGCCTGTATTTATCTGCTTGGTCGAGTGGAAACTTTAAAGCCTTTAACTGTAACAAAAGTGGTCATCTTCTTGGGCTAGTTTCTTATTTTGAATGGTGGGATGCATGACTACGAGGTTTGGCATAGCCTGGGTGGGGCCCAAGACAAAATTGCTGCCTTCGATTATGCTTAATGGAAATGCCACTCACGGAAAATAAAACCAAATAGCATTTTCAGTTTGAATGCAATTTTGTGCTAAGGGAACAAGCAAGCAGTAAACAGAGAATGCATGTAAGGCAGTGTGAATGATTTAGCAAGAAAAGTTGTCATAAACTTGAGTCAGCTGAGGTCTTCCTGCATACTTAAACCCCAGTCAGCCCCGGTCAGTGTAAAGCACTCTGACAGCGTCGGCTTAAGTGAGCACTCATACTGCATTTGATTTACTGTTCAGATTTCATGTGAAATTCTCACTGCTGTGTTCCTTTGTCTCTCTCCAGTATGTTGTCATACCCACCAGAAGAGCCACGGCTGTTGCCTTCCAGGGGTTCACCTCACACTTACTAGGGGATGCTGGGAGTCCGTACCTCATTGGCCTGGTAAGAATGTCTCAAGTGTTTGATGTGTATAGACAGTGTGCACATTATAGGGTGATTTTGTGGGTCTATAAGGTTTGGTCAACTAATGGAAGTCAAAAGAAAAGTTTAAAGGGGTCATTTTGCACAAAAGAAACCAACAGCATTTCCAACATTACAAGAGAAATGACACTCTTTAAAATAAAGGTTTTTTTACCGACATTGATGGTTTTATGAAGAATCTTTGGGGAACATTCATGGAACTTTTTCATTGAACTAAAGGTTCTTTACACTCCTAAAAATAAAAGTTCCAAATGGGTTTTTTGCAGTGATGCCAGAGAACCATTTTTGTTCCTCAAAGAACCCCTTGTTTTCTTTTTGCAAACATAATTTTTAATCATCTAAAAAAACTAACATTTTGGTAACACTTTATTTTAAGGTGTCCTTGTTACACATGTTTTGTGTATTTACTATAGTAATTACAATTTATTATGCATAATTACACACAAATAACCCTAAACCTAACCCACATTCTAACCTTTACCATACAATATGTACATTACTCAGCAGCTAAATGAATAGTTACAAAGACACCTTATAATAAAGTGTGACCAAAACGTTTTTCATTCTGAAGAACCTTTTGTCAAATGAAATGTTTCCATGGGTGTTAATGGTTCTTCATGGAATCGTCAATGCAAATAAAAAACCTTTATGATCTCTTTGGGAAATGCTTTTACGGTATTGCTGCTAAAAGTGTAAGCAATTTTGAGCTCTCAGAGCTACACAAAAAAAACATGTATTCTTGAGTTCACAATAGCAGAATTACACAAAAGCCCTCTGTAGGTTTCCCGCTCCTCCTGATCTGCTTGTCTTTCCAGAAATACCTTTGCTCAGGAGACATGATTCAGTTTTTGTATTCAAGTCACCAGCTCATTCAAGGCTGAATTCATCCGCAAGTGTTCCCTTCAGTCTCTTAAACACTTTTGTGCAACAATAAGCGCCGCCGCCTTGTGCCATGTGACATTGTGCTCTGTGATTTTGTACGCTGACCCTGGCTCTGCTTTCCCTTTCCGATTTACACTCCTGTGCATGTTAAGAAAACAAAGGCAAACTGATCACAGTGCAGCATAAATTCACTATTCTTCTTAACTGCGGAAAAAGAACACTGTGGTTCCTAGACTTCTGACTCCTGTAGACATTCCTGGCATTCCGAACAGGAGTCACTGGAGTTGATCCAAGCTAAAGAGTAACCTCTGTGCATGATTTTTGACAGGTTCAGAGCCCTCTGTTGTGGGTTCAGACCATTTGTTCACTTATTCTATTATCACGTTCAGCCTCTTACAACAAAAGTGCACTTGCAGAGTGTTTGCTCTTTATCTGTCTCACATATACACTTCGGTATTCAGCAACAGTGTGCCATAAGTGCACAGCAAGAGGTAAGAAGTGTATCTAATCTGCCTGAATATTGTTTATGCAATATTTTTACCTCTCCGTCATTTGGTATTTGACCCACCTGCCTAGCATAGTTAATGATTTAATGGCTTGACATTAAATCTGACCTGTGCTGTTAGACTAAGATGCTTATGCCATGAGTTATACTCTAAATCAAAGCTGACAGAAAGAAAAAGAAAATGTTTATTTTATATATTTAAAATGTAATTTATTCCTGTGGTGGCAAAGCTGAGTTTTAAGCATGCTAATACTGCTGATTAATGTTGAATAGTACTTAATCTTTATACTTTTTCTAAGGACTACTTGATGAATATAAACTTCAAAAGAGAACTTGTCTTCTATAACATTTTAAATGTCTTTACATGTTGAATCAATGCATACTAGCTGAATAAATGTATTAATCCTTTTTATATAAAAAATAATTGTAATAATTTTATATAAATGTGTTATAATTTGCATTTTATAAAAAATTTAGCAATTTAAATAAATGTCATAGTAATTTCTGTAGGACAAAATGCAACAATCTTGTTGTTTCTAGTGGTTTGCTGTACACTAATAACTACACGAATGCTAAAAGACATCTAGTCCAGAATAAAACAAGCTATATTTGCTTTAGAAATACAAGAATTTCAATTGACAAAAAAATGTCAGGAATGGCCCTTTCTCAAAGAGTAGAGGTCAAGTTCACTCGAGTCTCAGTGTTAGCAACCCATCACATTCCATCTGCTCAAAACATCCTACCTGTGGACAGACAGCTGGGCAGTGTGGTTTTTACCACTGCCATATGTTGTGTTTGTGATATTTCATATGCGGTTATTTCACATGACTCAGTTGCTCTCTGGGAATACAATAATCTTCTCATTTACCTCTAAGATAGTGGGCCACGTACGTCTTCAGAGAAAGTGTGTGGGCATTTTGGCCTGTCAAATCCAGTAATGCTGAGACAAGTCATGCATCAACAGTTACTTGATAATTTCACTCCGGAGGTCTGACAGGCTGGTGTGATGATGGCTTTGACGTACTTCTGTCGCAAAAAAAATATCTGCCAGCTCTGAAAAATAAAAAGAACAACAGTTTTTACAGAAAACCCACAGGAACTTTGACATGGGATAGTGACAATATTGTTTTTCCAGACATTACACATCAAGCGTCATTCCACGAGTGGTGACATTTTAATAGCTAAAGACAGAAAGAGAGTTTATGAACATGTGGCAGGCAGACAACACTTTCTTCTAAAAAACTGAACAATGTGTGCACTAGACCTGGGAATGAATAACATATCCTAAATGCCTGGTAATGCTCCATTACACTCTAACTGATGTGAAAACATTCATAGTACCTGAGTGGATCTACACCCTTAGGCATAGTGGCTGGTGTAATTATCTATAAAAATAGGTTATCAAATGCAATCTACCATCTTTTTTGCGAAAAAAAAAAAAAAAAACCTCATTAGGCACGCACCAGAAATTTTCAGCCTCAGCCCTATTTTTATCTGTGGAAAAGTTCAACATTAATGTTTGGGTTCATAAAGGTTGAGATATACACACTTTTATACAGGTGTGTGGTCTATATGAACACACACATGCTCATTTGGTTTCCATGATTTGTGGGGGCTTTCCATAGACATTATGATTTTTATATTGTACCAACAGTAGTTTTTCAGAATTTTTACATTTTCAAAAAGATTTTTGGGAAAAAAAATCAAGTCAGAAAAAAAATTGTATAATTAATTACTAGTTGGAACATTAGGTCCCCCTAACGTAATGAATGCCAGGATGACGCATACACAACATATTTATTTAGCTATCAAAATGGTGATAATCCACTTACTTTTTTTTATAAACAGCTAGCTATAAATACTATAACCTAATCTTCAAATTTATCTCACTTGTGGGCACAAGTTTGTAGGTAGACACACTTAAACACCCACAGACCACACTGTCAGCACCGACTCAAGCACTTTTTAGTGTCAGCATTCCAAACTGACCCATGGGACACGCATGCTAGTGCTGATGCTAATGGATTAGCCATGCTAAATGAGTTGGATGGACTCTGAAGACATTATTAGTCTTGTTAAACATCATTTGAATTCTGCTGTCAGTGTTTTTATTTCAAAATATACACTATTTTGTAATAATATAATACCTATACTAGCTAGAATAAGACAGTTTAGCATCTTAGCACTTGAAGCATTTGTTGTTTTCTGTTTACAGGGCTATTATAGCATTGCAGACTTTGCCCTACAGTTATATATTACATTTTTGTTAACTGTGTGTCTGTGTGTACGTGTTTTTGTGGCATGTCAGGACACAAATCTGTATAATGACATAGGTATGACACAGGTATTACAAAAAGGAGGTGAAATATGAGGACATTGCTGACGTCCTCATTTCTCAAAAAGCTTATAAATCCCACAGAATGAGTTTATTTCAGAGAGTAAAGCTGTCCACTGTTTCCTGTGATGGTTGGGTTTAGGGGTAGGGTGGGGTTAGGGCAATACAAAATACGGTTTGTACAGTATAAAATCAATGGAAACCTATGTAATGTACCCACTGTTTACAAAAACAAACATATGTGTGTGCGTGCGTGTGTGTGTTTAAAAATCTCATTGGAAAAATCCCATTCCCTTAAAATATAAAAACAAACACAATGACCAAACGATGTGACTGACTTTCTTTATTGTGGTGGCCTTTTATCAAATTGGTTTTCACTGCTTTACTCCTAAACGCTGACAAAATTCATTTTTAGCAGATGTATTTCAAAAATAATCTTCCAGGAAAATGAATAAATGTACTGCTGACTCATCCTGCACTATACTTTATGTGCTATTTTTGCACAAGCAAATTCTCCCTAATATGGAAATCGTCATCGCTAATATTGTATCGGAAATATGTCATGTGCTCTTTAACAACAAAAACCAGTCACAGACTATTGACCGAGCGAATCCTGAGGGAAAACACAGCATATAATTGAATCAGATAATGTTAAATTGGAGCATATTCAAAATGAAAGACTTCTTAAGTGAATCAATAGTTAAATTAATGTTTATTTTCTTTCCATAGATTTATTGACTTACTATTTAACAGACACCAGTAACTTAAGACAATATTAACACACCAGAATGAACCAGTAACTGATTGACACAGCTCGGCCCTGGAGGACAATATTAGGAAGTTAATTATTACATTAACGTTGCTGATGAGTCTCAACAGACTTTTCCTTTGTTTGCTAATGAGTTCTCCTTTGTTTGTGTATCTGTGTGTTCCTGCAGATATCAGACTCGCTGCAGGAGAGCTACGCTACGTCAGAGATATGGCAGTTCCTGAGTTTGGGATATGCCCTCATGCTCTGCCCCTTTGTCATCGTTCTGGGGGGGATGTTCTTCCTGGCCACCGCCCTGTTCTTCCTTGATGATCGTGACAAAGCCGCAAAACAGTAAGTGCCTCTGCATTTACTCAGAATCTTTATACACTGAAAATAGTGCTTCATTGCATTTACAAATTTTCTTTAAGGTAAGTGATTGCTAACAATTTATATGGGCTGAATTTAAACAAATTAAGCTGAACATTACTAAATTTAATTTGTTTGTTTGTACTCAGCCCATATAAATTGTTTGCAACCACTTACCTTAAAAACACTAAACTTTTTTTTCAGTGTCCATACTAGTATCAAATCAATCTTTTGAGACATTGTTGTGAAAACTACTGAAATCAAGGTGCTTCTGTTTGAAGGGTTTTCCACTTTACATTCCTAAATAAAACAGGGCTTTCATTTCCTATTTCCTCCTATGGAGGAACAATGATAATCTGGGTGATTTTGGTAGCCTTGGGCATTTTTGTGAATGGCCTCAAGTAGATAGTCAATCCAACAGGATCAACAAGCTGGACAGATGGACAGAAATGTAGATATACTCTCTAACAAACACTGGAGAAATTACATTTGATGATGAAATGATAAGCTTTAGTAGATCAAGAACTCAAATCCTGAACCATTATAGGATACGTTTTAACACAAATATAATTTTGGAATACAAGCACAAATTAACTTATAAACAGTATTGTCTAAATTACTTCAAAAATTGTATTAATTGCTAATTACATAGTTAAGATTGTGTTTAAATTCATTTTTGAATTACTTTGTCTGAAAAGTAATTTGATTATTCAATACTTAAAATGCCTATAAATCTCAACCCATAGACTATAGAAACTCTTTTAAATAAAAGCAGGGCATTTAGCTTTATTAAAAAATGAAATACTTAAGAAATATTAAACAGATGTATCGAAACATGAAACTTTTCAAAGTAATGACACCATATTTTATACGTGCCATATATTGTCATCATTTCTTACCCAATTCAATCTTTTAAACTGACAAATAGAAATTAAATAGAAATAATTAAGTTAAATAAGAAATTAAAGAATACATTTATTCTGCGTCTCTGAAATGATTTGTTTGGTTTCTCTAAATCTGTATTGTGGAATTAGTGTACAGTAATTAAGGCAAGTACATTATAAGTAACTGTAATTAGATTATCTAAAAACGAAAAATAATCCCTTACTTTACTTCATCATTGAAAAAGTAATTTAATTACAGCAGCTAGTTACTTTGTAACTAATTACACCCAACACTGCTTATGAACATATAACATTACAAAAAAAAAACGTTGTCCTGTAAAACATTCTTGAATAGATGAGAGTAACTGAACTCTAATAAACCCTAACGTTGTCTCCTGTTTTTCCATCCAGATATGTCATTTCGTTTTGACATGCCATACATAAGCCCTTATCAGATTCCTTCTCCTATACATATGTATATTTACACACAGACATTTTAAAACAGACCTATATCTAATACATACGCTTGTTTGGATATGAAAGAATCCCATACCCTTAAAAGGTAAAGACAAACACAATTCCCGATCTTTGCGACTCACTTTCTTTATTTGCGGCAGTCTTTTATCAAGTGGATTTCCTGTGTGTGTTGCCACTCAAAAATGACTTCCTTCCTCTCTGCTTGGGGACATTTTTAGGCAGGGTGGTTTGCTGGATTACTGAGGAAGATCTTCCCACGATAGGTCTTAGAGACAGCTTCTCCCCTTGTCTCGCCATCCATTACAGATTAATCATTGAAGTCATTTTTCACAAGGAGCTACTCAGCAGGATTATTTAATGTTCCTTTCCTCGGTATATATCATCACTACAAAAAGTGCACTTGAAACGGCAGGTCTTGAATGAATCAATATTAACGATGGCTACATCTCAACCAAAAAATATACAGTGGCTATGTTTCAAAGTGTAGGGGCAAACAGAATAATATAACCAGCTATTTTAAGAGTACTATTTTCAACAGTTTCCGCTTCTGCTATTGGTTAAGCAAACAGTATCGACACCCAAAACTCATATCATTGGTTGAGCCAAAGTTGCTATGGTCAGATACTCAAACAAATAGAGCGATGTTTTTAAAGGACCACCTTGCTTATGAATTACTTCCTTAGTTGTCTCTGCATTTTAAAATAAGAGAACGTATTTTAACATCTAAAAAAGGGGGAAAAAACTACAAACTTCAATTTAAAACTAATTTAAAATATTTAATTGTAAAATGTAGAACACAAATTCACTTTTAAATTGAGAATGATTGAAAAATAATGAAAATGTCACCTTTAGATTTAAAAGAAAGTCACTTTTACATTTATATTATGCTAAAGATAAATTAAAATTGAAATATTGAAATAATTTAAATAAAATATTTATTTAAAACGGCGACGCGGTGGCGCAGTGGGTAGCACCTTCGCCTCACAGCAAGAAGGTCGCTGGTTCGAGCCTCGGCTGGGTCAGTTGGCATTTCTGTGTGGAGTTTGCATGTTCTCCCCGTGTTTGCGTGGGTTTCCTCCAGGTGCTCCGGTTTCCCGCACAAGTCCAAAGACATGCGGTAGAGGTGAATTGGGTAAGCTAAAATTGTCCGTAGTGTATGTGTGTGAATGAGTGTGTATGAATGTTTCCCAGTGATGGGTTGCAGCTGGAAGGGCATCCGCTGCGTAAAACATATGCTGGATAAGTTGGCGGTTCATCCCGCTGTGGCGACCCCAGATTAATAAAGGGACTAAGCCGAAAAGAAAATGAATGAATGAATGAATTTATTTAAAACATAAGCTGAGTGGTTGTTTTTTTAATTCAGAAAAATTTTGAACAAACATGACAAAATGTCTCTCTATTAATTTAGAATACTTATGATGACAAATTCCTTCAGCCTAAAGACAACAGATACATTTCTTCACCTTTTAAAGTTTAAATAAATATGATTGGGGAAAAAAACACCTATGAATTTGAAGTAAATAAAAAAAGTGAAGGTGTATCCTTAAAGACATTTAAAGCTCTTGACTCCCACTATTGGTTGCAGATTATGAGTTTTTCGATACTGCTGGCTTTATATAGCCACTGAATTACAGCTGTATCTGCCATGTAATGATCTGCTATATTATGCTTGCCAGAAACTAAAATGTTTGTGGATGCACCATAAACTATAATCTTATATCCAGCTGTGATGAGCCTGTGCATGTATACATCAAACATTTATAACCAACAGTCTTACGTAACCCCCCTTCACACATTTTTTTCAAGCATTATAACGAGGTTCAAGCCAGTCTAAAAATAGCAGATTTATTCTAACTGTGCTGTTTCGGGTAAATATCTTGTTACTTGAATGTAGCTTCCCCTTTTGTCTTCCTCTATTTATACACACAACATGCAAAATGAAAGGCGTTCACTGGAGCGAAGGAATATATATTGAGCTTGAAGAGTACTTTATTTCTAGGTTGTTAGCTGTTTTGAGCCTAGAGGGAGCCATTTATAGCACCGGGGAAAACATTGTTCACCCAGGCAGTCACGCAAAAATACACACACACATACAAATGCATTTGTCTCATATTCTTTGCTGCCTGGCATCAGTTGGCATGAACTCCTTAGGGACGGATTGTAGACATAAGCATCTCTGAACTGTGTGTTAAAGCACTAGCAGACAGTAAGGAACACAAGCACACCGCCATTCAGTTTTTCAACTGCAAATTAACTTACAGGAAAGCCAGACAAGGCCAAAAAAGTAAAGAAGAAGTGAAAACGCTGACAATAAAAACTACTACTAGACACAGTTAGTGTTTGTCGCATCAAGAGTCTGGATGCTCACCAACTTCTGTCATAGTAAATCAAACTACTGCTTACCTCAGTTTACTCTGTCATCACAAAATATTAATTTATTTAGATTATAATATTAATTTATATTAGGTTAATAGTGTGTTTTTCCCCCAAAAAAAGAAATATTGAAGGTCCCATTCAGACATTCTGTTGATGATTATAAGTAACTTTGCAACTACATATCAACTAACTCTCATTAGAGTATAAGTTGTATCTTATTTGCACATTTAGACCTCTTGATATATGGCAATATATGCAAATTACATATATGACATACAAATTCATATTTGGATATGCATATATTTCCATGTATCAGATTTCTATATGGGTTGAGGAGCCTCGAAATAAAGTGTGAACTGATATTAAGCAACCAGTGTACTAATACTAAACTCACTCAAAAAATTATGTTTGTTCAAACCACTTATTTAAAATGAGCTGAAACAACATTCTTGAGGGTTTTTTTTGGCACAACTTAATTGTTTTATGTTCAGTTCACTTAAATTTGTAAAAACTAATAAGTTAACTTAATTCTAGTATGTTGTCCCAATACAAATCGATTGTGTGGAACCCAGCATTTTTTTACAGTGCTGCTATTTTCCATTTAGTTAAAAAAATAATTGTAATTTCCAATATACCCCAGTTTGAAAACGCCTTCTTCTGCATAAGTACCGTGTACAATTATGAAAAGCACTGCACACATATTTACACTATTTTCTCCCTCATTATTTTCTTTTTCTCCTTTTATTTCTCCAGAGTAAACCAGCTTACCCGGCAGCCGTCAACAGTTAAGGTAAGACCTCAAATTCCCGCAAACCTCACACAACGACTTATTCATCTTACACAACCGTTATCCTGTTGACCTTTTTAAAACAGAGAATACAATAGTTCAAGCTTATTTTCTGAGAAGGTATTCAAAGACTGTAAGGGAAAAAATAATTACATACCACCTTTAAGACAAACCCAGAGCCACACACTTAACTTTTAGCCATTGTGTTTACTCAATAAAGACCTTGAGCATCAAGCTACTGCTTCATTTGGCTCCAGAGGCTTCACCTATTTATTACAATACTGCTTTTGGGTGATCAGGTTATTTTATCCATTAATAATCTCAAATCTGGCCTCTGTTCAAGCCTCTGTTCTTGCCTTCTTCCCCTCTTTCTCTTATCAGCCTTTCCCACTCGCTGTTATGAGCATGTTTGTATAATTACCATGACTTTGTATGCCCCAAAAGAAGCATCAAAAAAAAAGAGAGAGAGAAGAAAACATCTAACAACAATAGAAAATAGGCTTCTCTTTTTGGCAGTTTTTTTAGATGGAGGACAATGTGTGTGGAACAGCACACTAAAAATAACTAGTCCCCCAACTCCCTACATTTTTTTAAGTTGTATCAAAGGAACTTTTATAGACATCTCAACTTACATCAGTCAAACTGACTAAAAATATTAAGTAAAATTTTGTATAACTAAAAAATTGTAGTTGAAACCCAATTAACTGATTAATATTAGTTAAAGTATTACTTTTACAGTTGTACTGGATTGAGAAGGCGGATTGTGACCATTAAATACGGTCATGTATTTTGATTCTGAAGACAGACTGTCCCAGCTTAGCTGTCCTACTCATCTGCACCCTACACTTTCTTATTAGCAAAACTACCACTTTTTATTAGGTTAACAGCCTAAACCGACTGCACTTCAGCAGCGAATCAATGAAATCTCTCTCCAGTTAGACGAAGTGTAAACCGTAGCCTTGAGGGTTGGTCTGTCAGTGGCATATAAATTAGCATAAATGAGCATGTGATGCTAAGACATATTGCCTCAGTCACTTATATAAATGGGAAAAGTTCTCTAATCAATAGGGGTCAAAGCACAAAGTGGAGAGGAAACCCGCAGAGTTACATAAGAGACGGACGCCCACACATGCGCTATTAGGAAAGGAATTACGAGGAGGCTCTGTGATGTGACAGAGGGAGTGCAGGAATAATCGCTATTGTGACATTAGCCTTGATGAGGGCCAAAGATTTCAGACAGAAAAGGCCTGCAACCAAGCCAATGGGAAGACAGTAGATAGAGCGAACGAGAGATGAAAGAGAAAACATTGGAGAAATAGACCTTGGATTATAAAGCAGATGGAGGACAAGCCAAAGAGATGGGCGCATTATGAGTGGTAAATCTAGTGGACATATTGTATAATGACATGAAACAGCAACATTGAGTCTTGTCTTTAAAAAGTGCATCCTTATTTTAAGATAACCTCTCATAATTGATGATGAAATATGTCTGGCCTGAAAATGCATAACCCAATCATTAAAACAGATGATGTATAAAATATGAAGAAAAACAAAATAGATGCAAAATGGAGAATTTTGGGTGAATAAATCCAAAGTCAAACTGTGATGTTGACTAGTGTCTGTGAATATTGTACCACAGACTGTCCTGTATGCATTAATAGTGCAATTTAGTTTAGTACGTTTATGCCTGCTGTCTCCATTATATGAGGTCATGAACACGTTAACTTCATCTCCAGAGCTGCCCAGAAAACACTTCACTGGCAATTTATCATTTAATATGCCAAAATATAGTGTCATATCATATACACACAGAAACTGAACCTTCTTACAACCCATCGAAATTTAAGTCAGGTTTAGGTTGTGACAGAAAACTTGTATTCCATTGTCATCATATCACGTGCTGTTATCATATGCAATATTCTATTTATATCAGTAGCTATCATCATTAATCTGAATAGACCATTACTGATTTTTTACTGAGTGTGTTGAAACAATAAAAAAACAATGATTTGTTGAGTAAAGGAGCTTCTAGGCCAGATTATTTTTGGCATCATGATACACAAATCCCAAACAAGACCCTGGATGTCCTGTAAACGTGACTGATGTGATTATCTAAGCATAATACCCTAGTATTTAACATTTTTAGTTGCGTTGCATGAGCCAGATATCATCTTACAGCACCGTTGTTCTCGTCATCCCCTCTCTCTCCCCCATATAAAACGAAACTGTCAAATCTGTGACAGACACATATTGTGATGTCAGCAGGGCAGCTGTGGGAAGCTTACAGAGCTGGGACGAAGCATGTGTGTGTGTGTGTGTGTGTGTGTGTGTGTGTGTGTGTGTGTG
>CAIGQV010016645.1:8468802-8533396 GCA_903798115.1 Danio jaintianensis
GTGAGTGAGTGAGTGAGTGAGTGAGTGAGTGAGTGAGTGAGTGAGTGCGTAAGTGAGTGAGTTGACAAATGGGAAAAAATCTAATTGAAAAAAAGATACTGCTAAGACATATGGTCTAGAACAGGCATGGGCAAACTCGGTCCTGGAGGGCTGGTGTCCTGCAGAGTTTTCCTCCAACACTAATCAAACACACCTGAACATCCTAATCAGTGTCTTCAAGATCACTAGAAATCTATAGGCAGATATCTTCAGGACCGAGTTTGCCCATCCCTGGTCTCGAAGGACATAAGAGAAAATAAATGATATGAGTTTGTTGATCCTACCCTGGAGATAAAAATGTTGAAATGCACCTTGAAATGTAAATATTATATACTTAGCTTATCACACTTTCCCGTTTCTTTTTATTTGAAGCAAACAGCACATAATACAACTGTGAAGTAGAGATATTACATATATTTTTCTCAGATTTACTTTTTTTCAAAATCTGAACTTGTCAACTTGAGCAGTTCTCAAACTGAGGCCCACAAGATGATAGGATTATTAAAAAATAACTGTAATTGACACAAATCACAGAGTAAAAAGCAAAATAAGGACAACATTTATGCTTACACATCACATCCAACACCTGAATGAATCTAACACCAACAAGAATCTAACATTTTAAAATACAAATGCTTGCAGTTTGAGACTGTGTAAAGTGATCAAAAGTCAAAATTACGCAACAGTGGAGAGCAAAACTGAACTGAAACTAGAGTACTCCAGGAGATGAAAAGCGTAAGTTATAATGTGCGGCAGGCCTCAAGATATTCATGCTGTCTGATTATGAATGAAGTCATTCTGCGCACGTTTTAGTGCAGTCAGCTTATTTGCAATTCCTCCTCAAACGCTAGAGACCGATACAAAGGTCAAAGCTAAGAATAGCACCCTACACGCCACAAACTCAGCTAAATTGTGCTTTTAGGGAATAAAAATAACACATGCTTATGCTAAAAGAACGCTTCATTAAATATAGAGGCAAAAAGAGTAAGACGCCACACTTTCCATCTTTTCTCATTAATATAGAAAGAAAGATAGTGAGTAGCAGATGAGAACAGACAGTTCTCCCATCTCTAAAAAAAAGCCCTGGGGATAAATTCTAACTCGTTCACAAAATCATGCTTTCAACATAATGGAGGCATGCAACCATACTTTTCTGATAAAAAATTAACTATGTAGTCCAACAGAACAGCAATATGAACAGCCAAGCCCTACTCATTAATCAAATAAATATGTGGACATGAAAGATATATTTACGCTTTAATTCTAATTATTTTTGTTTAGAATTTTGTTTTTCAAGTATTTCCCAAGTCCTGTTTAAGATAATGTTTTTTAATATAATTTTTATAATAATAATTTAATAAAATTTTTAAATAATTTTTAAACATTTTTACAAATAATAATTTTAATAACTGGTTTCTAATAACTAATTTATTTTGTCTTTACTATGAAGACACTACTGTAACAGTGAGTTGGGTGATAATGGAGTGAGGATTCACATTGCAGTTTTATTTAACAGAGAATGGTCAAGCAGGCAACAGTCAACATGTAAAAACAGAAGCATGAAGGCAATCCAGAAGCATAGTCAAGTCACAGGCAATAAGGTCGGTACAGTTGGCAATAACATAAACAAGGAAACAGGGTCAAGAAACACGGAAAGACTAGACACAGAGAACGCTTCGTAATGCTACAGGTTAACAAGACTCAGCAACGTGTCAGGGAATGTGAGCAGTGTATTTAGTCTGTGTAATCAGTCTTTGATCAGCTTCCAGCTGTGTGTGTGTAATCATCGGAGATCCGGAAACAGGTGTGTGTGAGGTGCATGATGGGATTTGTAGTTCATAAGGTGACAGAATCGTAGTCCTGGTGATTGTGCATGTTTACCAACGATCTGCAAGCCTGGATCGCTGGTGATCATGACAACTACATTATATTTTACAAGTTACAAGATATTAGTATTCAGCTTAAAGTGCAATTTAAATGTTTAACTTGGTTAAATAGGTTAACTAGGCAAGTCATTGTACAACAGTGATTTGTTCCGTAGCCAATGGAAAAATATTTCTTAAGGGGGCTAAAAATATTGACCCTAAAAAAATATATATTTTGCCTTCAGCTTAATATATACAAATATATATATACAAATATTTAATCACAGAATGTTGTGAATGACCAATAAGAACCAAATATTTCAGAAAGCAGCAAAAACGATGAGATATTACAAGAGTAAAAAAGAAAAAACAAACTCAATACAGAAAAATATAGGTAAATCGCAGAACACAGCACTCCCATTATGAACTCATTATCTTTACAACTAATGCAATTAGAAGCTTATAGGCTTGCTAATTCAGACTGACATGCTAAATTAATTGCTGGTTTAAAAATTACTTTTAATTTTCATGCTACCTTGAAACACATTCGCTCATTTGCGAGCCCTGAGTAGGACATGGACCGCAGTGTGTAAAGCAATGTGTTGGTTATGTACAAGACATTTCTGCAGACGAGTGTGTGTTTGATAGACAAAGATGCTCAACCTAATTAAACAGCTAATGGCCTTTTTAGCACCGATGCTTTGGATAGATGGTAAGTGCGTCTCGCTTCAGGCTTTTAAAGTGAGCAAAGCCTCCTGTGTGCTTTAGGACCATTTGTGATTTTTTTTTTCGTTCAGACTGATCTGTGTAATCAGCTGCAGTGCGCCACTCTATCCTGACTCAAGTTCACATTCTGTACGCTCATTCATTTTTGTGGTTGTTTCCCATTCATCACGAAGCACATGCATGTTAATGAACACAGCGGGTTCCATGTGACTCATTCACAGCCCTTCATGAGCCCCTGCAGTGGAATCGACCAACTAGAGCATGCATGTTGCCTACTAGACATACTGTACGAGCACAGCTGGAAAAGTGCCAGGATGTCACATGGTGCAAAACATGCACATTCTGTTATTGTTTACAGGGATAAAGGCTAAAAATGATAATGAGTGAAAATACAATTGTGCTATGCCCTTAGCTCCAAGCTCTAAGAAAGCTCGGCTAAGCATTATAACTTAAAAAACAAACAAAAGATGATATACGGCTGTGACAAAAAAGAAATAATAAAAAGAACTTCAAAGTGTTTTGAGTAAAATGTCCATTTTTATAAACCCATTGTGTTTTCAAAATTTCAAATATGAATATTATAATCATTTATAAGCATTTATTTGCAGAAAATGGCAAAACCTCAATTTAAAATATTCTGTTTTCAGACCATACATTTACATATGAAAATATATACACTCACTTTCTGGTGTTTACATCAAATTAAATTTATTTTAATTTACTTAAAATATACTTTAATATTTCAAATATATTTAGTACAAAAAATTTAAATAAGGTCGCAAAAGAAAATGTATAACAAAATAAGGGCAAATGCTCCATTGTCATTCAGTTTACAAATACATTGACACAAAAATGAAACAACATACCTATTATGACCTGTAAAATATATTAAAGAATATGCAATCATTGCAAAAATTTTATTTAAATTTATTATTTACTTTTTGATGACAAATCCTTGTGGAAACATGGGATAGGATAGTGGCAAAGTTTACACATTTAAAAGTAACAATTAATTAGTCATTTTGGATGTCATTAAATGGCTCTTGTTTAAATATGCCTGACAAGATTCTTTGTTTATAAACTATTGATAAACTAGACGACAATTTAATAAGTGTCTTCTGTAAATCATGGTTTAAAAAAAATATAACTTAAACAGCGGGGCGGCGCAGTGGCGCAGTGGGTAGCGCTATCGCCTCACAGCAAGAAGGTCGCTGGTTCGAGCCTCGGCTGGGTCAGTTGGCATTTCTGTGTGGAGTTTGCATGTTCTCCCCGTGTTCGCGTGGATTTCCTCCGGGTGTTCCGGTTTCCCCCATAAATTCAAAGACATGGGCTACAGGTGAATTGGGTAAGCTAAATTGTCCTAGTGTATGTGTGTGAATGAGTGTGTATGGGTGGTTACCAGTGATAGGTTGCAGCTGGAAGGGCATCGTAAAATATATGCTGGATAAGTTGGCGGTTCATTCCGCTGTGGCGACCCCAGATTAATAAAGGGAATAAGCCGAAAAGAAAATGAATGAATGAATGAACTTAAACAGCACACATTCTAATATACTGGGAAAATCTCATTTAAAACAATGCCCACTTTTTATCACTGATCCATTTATGATCACAAAAACAATATTGGTGAAAGCTGAAAGAAGAAATATTGCATAGATCTTGCAATATAAACACAGGCTACATATTTTATGCTAATTGTGAAAAGCTCCCAGACCAATATTAACATCCCAAAGGAACAAATTCATCAGTATTTGCCAATCTCACCGAGAAAGAACATCTCGCAACTCTTTTCCTGCCTCTAGTCTATTTAATTTCCCAAATATACTTTAATAAGGATTGATTCCTGAATAGCTTCTTTATTTGTGGTACATGTTTCAGCAACAATCTAGACCTCAGCACTTCATTCAAACATTAGTAACAAATTAAATTCAAAACATCCTACTCTGAATGTGCTGTATTGTATACTGTATGCTGCAACATCAGTATTCGTGTGAAGCAGGGTTTGCATATGCTTCTGTAACAGTATGTGAGTGTTATCAGCACCTGTCATGCTCATAATCCATTATTCATGCATGTAGTTACATGTGGCCTCACTCTGCTGATCTGGCCTTCTACAGGTTATGAGGATTTCTCAAGGTTCATCTCTAAAACGCAGACAGGAAATTTCTTTCTCGGTCACCCAGCTTTCCGCACTGACACATCTCTTTGAACTCATTTTCTATCTGCACTGTTTAATGCTACAATAACATTGAGAAGAGAAATCTCTCAGTCCCCGGCCATGCCAAAAACTTTTCCTAGATGACAAATTGCTTCCCTCCCTCGTGAGGAGAGAAGAACAGTGCCTCTGTGCGCTGAGGCCTGTTGGGCTCCGACGGATTATACGGCTCCGTGCTGAAACTAAGTTTAACCCCAGATCACCTCAGAGGACTTCTGTCTGCGCACCACACTGGCTGTGCAGGAATGCAGATTCGCAATCACAGTAGGAAATATGTATTCCCTATGTATTTAATACTTTGAGCAATGTTTAGGCATAAAGTCAAAACTTAAATACAATTTTATGGCAATTAATAAATACTGTACATTTTGGTGAATTGGTATACTTCAAACTAAATCAAAAAAAGAACTGAAATTACGTGATTTCTAACAAAATCCAGCAAAATTAAGTTTTGGGGAGTTTGTTTTGGTTCTAAACACCTCTGAGCTACCATTGGTCCCTGATAATTACGCTTTGGTGGGTGTGTTCTAGAACTCTGCTTTCTTTGACATGCTTTGTATCCCATGCAGTTCAGAGTCTGATAAGAGAAAAACATCCAGTACAACCACACTAATTTAGCAATATGAATGAACTGCAGGGTCGAGTAGCAGAGCTGGTACTGATATATCTGCAGAATCCGCACCTCTAATGTAGCTTGCTGAGCGATATTAAAGGCTCGGAGTCACACACTGGATAATAAGCACAACCACATCTTGCCCATGTCTGATAAAGTTCTAAACATTGTTCCATTCAGTGTCCATCTGCGGCAAATATAAAGCAATGCGGCGTGCCATGGTGCCGCTTCTTGTGGAGAAGGCTGTTTGACTTATGAAACTGTTATTCTCTCACAGCCACCATTGTTTTTGTGTTTATGAGTCCACTTGAGGTCCTTGATACCTTTACAACCTCACCTACTGCAGCACATGGGTGTTGGAAGGTGCATGAATTCCATTCATACAACTAATTTACAAGCTGTATAGAATTGTATAATACTCTTTTAATAATCATGTAGTAATCAACTTACGTGCTGAATGTTTTCCTCTCAATAACAAAAAAATTATAATAATAATAAAGATATTATAGGGGGAACATGATAAAGTATTGTGAAGTTACCTTATTTTGGTCATTAACTGAAAACCCCATTGCAAAAACCCATAGGAAAACTGAAGGGAAACCACTGTGAATTAGTTTTTACTTCATTCCTGCACTACTCTATTGTCATGCTGCTATGGATAAATCATATCCTTTGTTGTATCTTGCAAAATGACTTCAGTTCAGTTTGAAATATTGAGCTGTTAAGAACAAGAGCTGTTAAGAACACTGTGTATTCTGATTGATAGTGGGATGGATTGATCTATAAGCAGCAGTTAATTTGGGTACTCTTCAAAGTAAAATGACAATTTCATTACCAAGGTATCCATAGAAGGTTGCATTGGCAATAAACATGATTAATAGAATTCTTACTTACAGCCCCTTTAATGTTTATAGCACATTTTAATTCCATCTGCATACAAGTCAAACTTATTAACATAACATGTAATGTATATAAACCACAACATCTCAATAAAACATAGAAAACTAAAAGATGGCAAGTAAGGCAAATAAGAGACATTTTTAACATTACCATAAACACACAGCAGTGTTTATATAAAGTTTCAAAGCTGGTTGAGCAACATGACCGAACACAGAGACCAGCGGTCCTTCAACTCCACCAGTCCTTTAATCCTGTTACACTCACACCAGTGGGACAATCACACAAACACTCCATCAAAATAAAAAACAACAACTTGTTATATAATTGAATGTGACTTTAAAATCAGGTCATCAAATCTACACACAACCCGGCTAATCTGTTCTTTCAATTTGAGCCTGCTTTCTAAAGCGCCATCATGAAAACTGAGCATCATCAGCCTGAGAGCAATGCAACTGTAATGATAATAGAGAGAGCGAAGCAAATGAAGGGGAAAACTGTTTACACTGCCTTGTCACACCCCTGCAGCAAAATCTCCCTCTAATACTGCGGCAGCAACAAGACACACACACATCAATAGAAACAAATGGGGGGCTATTCTGAAGGTGTGTGTGTGCGCGGATGTACGCTCAGCAGTCTTCTGTAGTCTGTACTTGACTGAGGAAAATTAAAAGATTGCAGCAGAAGCCACAGATGGAAAGAGGAAGAGTAAAGTGAGGTAAAGCCTGTCATTTCAGGCTCATTTAAAGTTCACACGGGCTGATGTGTCAGAACAGACAGAACAATAGCTCTTAATGACAACACAGTCAAGTGTCAGGAAAATGTCACATCGGAAAGCCAATTAAACATTACTATATATTGCTGAACCCGATCCATGATACTGGACATTGCTTTGTCAAAAATATTTAATATATATACGTGAGTGTGTTCAAAAGCTATGTTTAATTTATACGGTTTTTGGAATTTTTTTTAGTTACGGTAAAAGAGGCTCTATTTAATCTAGAAAACAGTCAAAAAAATATTCATTGCAAGTTTATTTGTATAGTGCTTTTCACAATAATGATCATTCTACAGCAGCTTTACAAAATACGCACATTGTTAAATTACAGTTAAAATTTTTATTATTACATATTAGAATTAACAATTTCTATATGAAAATAGAGCAATTATCTTAGTCAAATGAACCTTTAGGAAAAGTACATTTTATTATGCTGATAGTGTCAAAGTGCTATTTCTTATAATTGTCATTGATTATAACAGCTGTGTTGCTTTTCTGTGTATTTTTTCGGAATTTAATTGAAAGTTTTAAAATGATATTAGCAATGTAAGAGTAATTATTGTCATTTTTCATCAATTTAATGCAACCCTGCTAAATAACACTTTTTTTAGATGAGAAAAAAATGTATAGGTCAGTTATTAAGAGGTCAAGGCTTAGTTGGTTAGGCTCTGTGATAGTAACTACGGCAACTGCACAGTCGTGGCCAAAAGTTCTGAGACTACATAAATATTGGAAATTGGAAAAGTTACTGCTTAAGTTTTTATAATAGCAATTTGCATATACTCCAGAATGTTATGAAGAGTGATCAGATGAATTGCACAGTCCTTCTTTGCCATGAAAATTAACTTAATCCTGAAAAAGAATTTCCACTGCATTTCATTGCTGTCATTAAAGGACCTGCTGAGATCATTTCAGTAATCGTCTTGTTAACTCAGGTGAGAATGTTGACGCGCACAAGGCTGGAGATCATTATGTCAGGCTGATTGGGTTAGAATGGCAGACTTGACATTATGTTAAAAGGAGGGTGACGCTTGAAATCATTGTTCTTCCATTGTTAACCATGGTGACCTGCAAAGAAACGCGTGCAGCCATCATTGCGTTGCATAAAAATGGCTTCACAGGCAAGCATATTGTGGCTACTAAGATTGCACCTAAATCAACAATTTATAGGATTATCAAGAACTTCAAGAAAAGAGGTTTAATTCTTGTTAAGAAGGCTTCAGGGCGTCCAAGAAAGTCCAGCAAGCGCCAGGATCGTCTCCTAAAGAGGATTCAGCTGCAGGATCGGAGTGCCACCAGTGCAGAGCTTGCTCAGGAATGGCAGCAGGCAGGTGTGAGCGCATCTGCACGCAGTGAAGCGAAGACTTTTGGAAGATGGCCTGGTGTCAAGAAGGGCAGCAAAGAAGCCACTTCTCTTCAAAAAAACATCAGGGAAAGATTGATCTTCTGCAAAAAGTATGGCGAATGGACTGCTGAGCACTGGGTCAAAGTCATATTCTCCGATGAAGCCCCTTTCCGATTGTTTGGGGCATCTGGAAAAAGGCTTGTCTGGAGAAGAAAAGGTGAGCGCTACCATCAGTCCTGTGTCATGCCAACAGTAAAGCATCCTGAGACCATTCATGTGTGGGGTTGCTTCTCATCCAAGGGAGTGGGCTCATTCACAATTTTGCCCAAAAACACAGCCATGAATAAAGAATGGCACCAAAACACCCTGCAACAGCAACTTCTTCCAACAATCCAACAACAGTTTGGTGAAGAACAATGCATTTTCCGGCACGATGGAGCACCGTGCCATAAGGCAAAAGTGATATCTAAGTGGCTTGGGGACCAAAACGTTGAAATTTTGGGTCCATGGCCTGGAAACTCCCCAGATCTTAATCCCATTGAGAACTTGTGGTCAATCCTCAAGAGGCGGGTGGAAAAACAAAAACCCACTAATTCTGACAAACTCCAAGAAGTGATTATGAAAGAATGGGTTGCTATCAGTCAGGATTTGGCCCAGAAGTTGATTGAGAGCATGTCCAGTCGAATTGCAGAGGTCCTGAAAAAGAAGGGCCAACACTGCAAATACTGACTCTTTGCATAAATGTCATGTAATTGTCGATAAAAGCCTTTGAAACGTATGAAGTGCTTGTTATTATATTTCAGTACATCACAGAAACAACTGAAACAAAGATCTAAAAGCAGTTTAGCAGCAAACTTTGTGAAAACTAATATTTGTGTCATTCTCAAAACTTTTGGCCACGACTGTACATTCATTCATTCATTTTCTTTTCGGCTTAGTCCCTTTATTAATCTGGGGTCGCCACAGCGGGATGAACCGCCAACTTATCCAGCATATGTTTTACGCAGCGGATGCCCTTCCAGCTGCAACCCATCACTGGGAAACATTCATACACACTCATTCACACACATACACTACCGACAATTTTTTTTAGCTTACCCAATTCACCTATACCGCATGTCTTTGGACTTGTGGGGGAAACCGGAGCACCCGGAGGAAACCCACGCGAACACGGGGAGAACATGCAAACTCCACACAGAAATGCCAACTGACCCAGCCGAGGCTCGAACCAGCGACCTTCTTGCTGTGAGGCGAACGTGCTACCCACTGCGCCACCGCGTCGCCCCACGACTGTACATTCGGTGAGAAATAACTTGATAATTAGCAACCACTGACAAGTACTGGCAAGTAATTTTAAGCAAGAAATTGTTTAAAGGTCAAATTATACAAAAACGTAAAGAAGAAAAATATTATAAAGGCCGATATAAACCTGTGAACCTCATTTCTGCCACATACAAAAATAAAAAATTAGGTTAAGTTAAAATAATACTAAACAAATGATATAATGATATAAGATATAGGTCAAAAATATCACATAAAAGTTAATCATGATTGATATTAAATTAGGACGTATTATGACTTTTTATTTATAGTTTCATCTTTGCATATGTAATGTAATGCATTACATTTATTATAATGTAATGTCTCTAATCTATGTTTTTAATGTCAACGTTATAATTCAAGCTAAACGTGATTTATTTTTCTTAAGTGGCAGAAATGGGCTTCTATATTATCTATTCAGAAATCAATTTTGGTCCAACAATTTTTTTCTCTTTTTGCCAAGATACAGCTGTGTGTAGTGTGTCCATTACTTTATGGGGCCTATTTTTTGCAAACATGGAAAAAAAGTCCAAGAACATAAATGTAAATGTCAATTCCAGAGCGCATTACAGTTGTATATTTATTCACACATTTACCTTGCACATTATTTACACAGTCTTTCAGAGCATTTGGTAAATTTAATAACTGATGCACAACTCTGTGATGTGCTGCAAAAAGATCCCCACATTGGTGGCTAAATCACACTTTTATCTGAACCAGACCAGAAACACTGTTTGTTTTCCCCTTCTATATATAGCATGCCAATGTGTATGTGCGAGCATGAATGAAGCTCAAACATTGTGCAGAACTCTTCAGGGGACTATCACCGTCACACACCTGCATGCTTGTGTACCTGTCAGTGTTTGACATTCATGTGTGTGAATGCTTTGCTACACAGTAGGGTGTGTATTTGCTTTAACAGCATATGCAGAAGCACCTTTTTGGGATGATGACATCAGACCAGCATGTGGCCTAGAGGAAAGTGAGACTGTGTGGAGTCAGATGCAGAACTGAAGGAGACAGGAACCTTCCTAAAGACTGGGATTTTTAGGAAGAAGACAAAGAGAAAGAAAAACATCTCTGGTTACTTACTGTAAATAATATCAAATATATAAAATTATTTTAAAAATAAATAAATAAATAACTGATTTAGTCATGCTAGCTTGTTTATTTAACTTTATTGTTTATTGTTCTGAATATACAGTATGCTATAACAAACTTCACTATGCAATTTCTGAGGTGCTCTGATTGGTTCTATGTACGTATTTACCATGATTCTGGGTGGTTGCCAGGACGTTACTGTGCACTTTCTAAAGTATTCAGGGTGGTTTTAGTATACTGATATGCTGTTTCTAGGTTAAGGTGAGCAGATATCATAGATAGAAATGGAACATTTTCTAGTTTAGAGGCTAAAAACTCACTCAGTATCGATGTATAAAAATCTGAGCATGTTTTGTAATGATCTAGGTGTATTTTTGGAAAATGAAAATAATTTAACATTTATATTTTAACATTTATTCTGTTTGAGCACAACATATACACTTTTTACCAATTGTATGTGTGTTATTGTTGTGATGGTGGAAGTTTCATGAATATATAAAATTGTGTGCCAAACAAAACAACACGCTATTAAGGCCCTGCTGTATCGTACACAAAAACAATATGATTTCAATTTATCAAGAATAATTAGTATGTGACTACCTTGAAACCAATAACAGCGTCTCTTGTGATAATTTATGATAACAGCTGTGTGGTCTGCTCGTGTCCATCTTCAGTTCTTCACGGATAAATATGGAGAACCACCAGGTCATCAGTGGAGCTCGCAGCGCCCTCTATAGGTGAAGACGATCAATACACGATGCTGTGTGAACAGTTCTTCAGTGTATTTGCTGCAGAATGTTTCTAGTCACCCTATCCATGGTGACCAGAGTATGGTTCAGTTTAGGTTCACTAAAGGTGAAACATTTGTATTATTTTTTTTAATCTAATAGTTAGTACCATACTTGTTCAGTTGGTTAAGCACATTAATAATGGCAAACACTGATTTTCCTATTAGGCTACAAGTTTTCTAAAACCTTATGTTTAAATATTATGTCAGTGAGTCAATATTAATAATGAAATACAAGCTAATTTGCATATATTTATTTTTCTTTGGGGGGGATCTCTTTTTATCAGTCCATTGTTGAGGCTGTCCAGTTGTTGCTAAGCAGTTTCTGTTCTGTTTCCCAGTGATTTCCAACATATTGCTAAGGTACTGTCAGTTTGTTTTAGGTGGTTGCTAGGGCTTTTCTATGCAGTTTCTATGATATTCTTTGGTATTTTTTGTGTTATATAGCCATTTTGTTGCTGTTTTTTCTAAGTTGTATAGGGTGTTACAATGTATCACCTGAAGTGTTCTGGGACATTGGGTATATTCAGTCTTTCTGGCTCAAGTTATATTTGTAGATTTACATTTAATAATTTAGCACAGAGGCTGCACGGTAGCGCAGTGGGTAGCACATTCGCCTCACAGCAAGAAGGTCGCTGGTTCGAGCCTCGGCTGGGTCAGTTGCCGTTTCTGTGTGGAGTTTGCATGTTCTCCCCGTGTTTGCGTGGTTTTCCTCCGGGTGCTCTGGTTTCCCCCACAAGTCCAAAGACATGCGTTATAGGTGAATTGGGTAAGCTAAATTGTCCGAAGTGTATGAGTGTGTATGGATGTTTCCCAGTGATGGGTTGCAGCTGGAAGGGCATCCTTGAGCCCTAAAACATATGCTGGATAAGTTGGCGGTTCATTCCGCTGTGGCGACCCCAGATTAATAAAGGGACTAAGCCAAAAAGAAAATGAATGAATGAATTTAGCACAGGCATGTTCAATATTTTAGATGCCAAAAACCCCCAAATACGATCGTCCACGTGTCAAGGAGCCATCCTAAAATGTAAAAATAAAACACATATATAAATCTTTTTTTTTAATGAATAAAGAAATAAAATCATAAATATAAACGGGTCTAAAACATTATTGGGAGAATATTTTATTTTGTTCCACACATGGCAGTCCGACTTAGCAGATACTTTTGTCCAAAGTAGCCTAACATTATTTATAAGCTAAGAAGAGGAAGCATCCATCAATGTACAGGATTTAACACAGGTTTAATTTCTGCCCACCGGCCATGACACAGATCGCTTAAAAAAATAACAGATCACATCTCCCTAACAAGCAGCACAATTTGAAGCAATATTCCTGTCTGCAGGACAAACCGTACAGGACAAATTACACATCAAAGTTTAAAACTTGAGGTCAGAGGTTTGTTCAGACCCCTAAGTCAGTCTGTACAGTCTAGAAATAGTCTTAGCAAGCAGCACTAATGAGACAGAGAAGGTGAAGAAGAGCAAACAGAAAGAGAGAGAGGGGAGAACAGTGTGTCCTCAGTGAAGGCGATGCTGCAGTTTTCTCTGAGCTTTATGAAGATGCCTGTTTCTAGGGAGAGCAGATGATGACAGACGCTTAACGCATCACAGAGTCTCCACCACACACCATCTCCTGGGAGTTAACCACCTTTTTCTGTGTTTCAAATAATGGGTTGCACTTCTGGTTTGGAGAACTTCCATTCAATATTATTTCAAATAATAAGGCTGTGTTTGGTTTTGTACCTTTGTTTTTATTCATCCTGAAAGTAATTTTTCTTACAATTATATAGAGTCTCCATATCTCCATATATCATTTCTCCATATCTCAAAAAAAAATACATTGTGCATTTATGAAGTGTGCTTCATACAGGTGAGTGGGTTTGACAAACCACTTGTCAAAACATTCCTCTCTCTATAAAAAAACACTCCTCTTCCGCACTCTAGCACATAATTCTCTGAGCACTAACAGTTATTTTTGTATAATTAGCACTTCTTGTGTGTATTGACTCTTTTTGTTGAATCGCTGACTGCCTTCACACTCGTAAGTCGTTTTGGACAAAAGCATCTGCTAAATGACTAAATGTAATCTAAATGTTCCAATTTTTAGCATGACATTAGCATGACGATCAACTCTTTTGAGTTCGCTATATTTTGTTCCGACATGTTAGTTCCCATTTTTATTCCTTACAGTACAGCAATATTCAATATATATCCATAATTGTATGAAATACTTCTCGTCTCACTTTTTGGAGTTATTCGTAGTCTCCTGATAGTAATTTGTTAATTTCAATAAGTTACCTTTTCATACTCTATACTCTACTACTCTATGAATGACACCTCATTATATCCAGTTGTTAAAAACATTTTGTTTTTACAGATTAACAGAAGTTACTCCCATTATTCAAGCAATGCATCATGGAGTAGAGGAAAAACATGGATTCCCACCTGAAATCTTGCAGAATGCCTGCATTAATGTACAGTTGGTGTGGGATGCAGCTTGATATGGGGGTCATGATGTTGATGAAGAGTTGCGTCTGGTGGTTTATTAGCGATTATGTCAGGATGACCCGTGCTGACTGAAGCAATCTGTTTTCTGGCGTGATCCATCTGTGTGTGTTGAGGGGCACCAGCTAGTGCTCTCGCTCAGGGATTGAACAACCCTGACAGATTGCTTCATACCTCACTGTCCTCAAATCCAGCAACACAACATTGCATAACACACAACCTGGCAACCAGGCCTCGGTATGTATTTACACTTTCATGCATGTTTAGTGATGGAATACAAAGGATGTACACCTCTAAACATCAGTATGGCAAGATGTTGGGATTTTGAGACATGTGGAAGAACAAACAGCAGTATTATTTGCTCAAAAGACAACATTCAGCCTATCTCTAAGAGCTTATCATAGTGTAAACTGAATCCCAGAATTTCAGGGTTTGTATTGCTCCTAATTTACCTGCAGGTTTAACAAATAAACCTGACTTTTTGTACACAAAAATCCTAAAAACCCTGGTTTAATGTCATTATTTGCAGTCACAGTGTCATTTACGCTATTCAATTTTCAGCATCATTGTTGTGGAACACTCTTGTGTCACATGGATATGCAAATTTTCTGATTTGGTTTTTACATTTTTTTTTTTTTTTTACTTTTATGCTATTAACAATGTTGAAAATGGTTGTGCTGCTTCATATTTTTGTGGAAACTGTGCAAAAGTACCTTTAAAAGAGACACATTAAACTGATCAAAAGTGACTTGATTTAAATGAATACAGTTTTGTCTATATATTAAATAACCCTGAAAAGTTTAATGTTCCAAAAAGTATTGGAAATTTGAAGGACAAGTATAAAGCAGCAAAATTGTTTTCAATTTTGAAAACAAGAACCCTTAAAAAAAACAACTGAGCGGCAATAACTGACCAAAGTGAAGCAGCAAATCAGCATATTAGAATGATTTCTGCAGCATCATGTGACACTGAAAATGAGTAAATAAAGAATTTTATAAGATTTTATATATATATATCTTCAAAATATATCTTATATACGTGTATATATAATAAGTTTCAATTGTACTTTTTGATTCAATATCTACAGCTTAAAAAAAAAACAATTTTACTTAACTTTTGAACTTTACAATGCATATAAATCCTCACAGAGATATCTAAACCGTAATATGCGGATGACACTCTAAGATTTAAACCTCCAGTCTTTTTAAATAGGCCTAGGCTACTTTCTTTTCTTTTACATACTTCAGTCACATTCATTTCTCGATTGCAGCAGACACTTCTGTGATGCTGAAGCAGAGGATGTTGGAGAGCTGCCCACAGATGGGATACAGATGACAGATTAATCCTCTCGAGTGAAAAGGAGAGATGGGGAGAGTTATGAAACATCACAAATATCTCAGGTAAGAAAGCTAAGAGGGAGTACCGAGGCTCTTTTCACCCTTAATCTCTCATGAAAGTGATTTGTATTCCAATATCGCTCCCTTACAGGGATTTTTATCAGTGCACTAAAGTCTACAAATAAATGGGTTATGATTAGTCAACCTAAGAAAGCAAAAAAAATGATGGCCAGTCTGCGACCTAAAATAATCACGCTAGAAAAATTCCTCCAGTCCATTCGTCTTAAGAAACAGTCGAGTGTCCCCTTAATGGTAGCGGATGTCATAACTTTGAGGCATCGCGCCGAAGTAACTGGGCCTGGATTCAGTAGAGCTTTCCAACGCTTTTCCTTCCCTCACTGCCATTTATCCTGACATGTTAATAGGTGGTTTTGAATTACGGCCTTATCTCTGGGACTCTGGAAAGAAATGGAGAATGCGCACTCAGCTCTCGCAGACCTTTTCAATTTATATACCTTTGATTTCATCTAACTGCCCATTTTCATCCGAGGCTCTTTTGAGACAGCCAGCCAGCGGCGTCTACTCAATGTGTCTCCAAGGATTATCTCTTATGTCCTTTCCTCCATTTTAAAGCGGTCTGCTGTTTTGTTAGTCATGATTCTTTTTTAACAGGCAGCAGACACCCTGTAAATGGAAGGCTGTGTTCAGTCATGCGACGTACGGAAACGTTGCTTTGTAACCTCAGACATGATGACGACTGCGTGAGGCCGTTCTGCTAAGATTACCCTAAAGAAACGCTCCACTGTCCATCTATATCCATATATTCATTGCACGTGAATGACTTGGCTTGTCTTGTTTGGTTAGCAAAGACCGCACACATCAAAACCTCTGGGTTTCTAAATCTCGCTCTGGTTTTGTTAAGTAACACAATCCTTGTAAACTCTTATAGCATGTGTGCACACTGGCAAAATATTGACAAACATCAGGGTTCTCAAACAAACCAGACAAAAAAGAAGAAACTTTCTGGTACACTTGTGCTCTGGTGAAGAAAATATAGATGCCCACTGCCAGGTTACAGAGTAAAGAAATCAATATTGATTAAATAGTGCCACCTAGCCTTAGGTGATGGTCATTGTTTTTGCTCAGAAAAATAAATATTAAAAGGATAGTTCACCCAAAAATTCAAAATCTGTCATTTACTCACCCTCCATTAGTTTAAAAGCTTAGTTTCTAAGTATTTGGAAAACGTTTTGGAATTTTTGACTTATATTTGACTTTATTTTTCCTGCGATGAACAAACTTTAACCAGCATAACGATGTAAGCATTTATTTTTTGATGCTTAAAGCGCTAAAATATAGTCAAAGTAAAAGAAAACAAAAAAACAGCAAATTCAAATTCCTAATATTATTCATAATCCAAAATATTACTTCTTACTGAAACTATATAAATAATAAAATATAACTCTTATAATGCTTCCTACATTAACATTAGGCTTGATTCACAAATATCGCAAAAGTTCAACACTAGATTATTTGCTTTTTTATTTTAACATTCAGTGGCTTCAGGGCCATGAGAATGACTAATACGAGTCTCATCGTGTTCATGGTCAAATATTTTTTATTTCATTCTTTAAGTTGCCATGTTATACAGCCAAACAAGAAGAAATAATTTTTATTCAAGGCAAAACATATAAAATCTAGCAATACCAATAGCAAAAAAAAAAAAAAAAAAAAAGACTTGAGGATTTGAGCGCATGAACACTCAATTGCCTGAACACTTGAGAGAGGGCTCAGCAATGGGAGAGGTCATAAGAGAAAGGTCTTCACAGGAGAAATGACTGAACATGCTTCTTCACAGCTCCACTCGTTATGAGATGTCCATCTGAGAGGTTTCTGAATGATAGAAAAGAATGGCTAGGTGAACTGGGTGAAGTCATCTTCCAACTGAATTATAATAGCCTAATAACAAGTAGGATAACCTAGTGTAGGTTGCATCAAATTTCTTTCTTTCTGCAAGCTTTAAATTTAATTTACAATGTTTATTTAGCGAGCTCACATTGTTATTCTTAAAGTGAATAATTAGTCCATGCAAGTTAATCCACTGAAAAAATTCATTTGTTTTGGTAATCTTCAATGAGGGCTGCACGGTGGCGCAGTGGGTAGCACAATTGCCTCACAGCAAGAAGGTCGCTGGTTCGAGCCCCGGCTGGGTCAGTTGGCATTTCTGTGTGGAGTTTGCATGTTCTCCCCGTGTTCGCGTGGGTTTCCTCCGGGTGCTCCGGGTTCCCCCACAAGTCCAAAGACATGCGGTTCAGGTGAATTGGGTAAGCTAAATTGTCTGTAGTGTATATGTGTGAATGAGAGTGTATGAGTGTTTCCCAGTGATGGGAAGCATACGCTGCGTAAAACATATGCTGGATAAGTTGGCGGTTCATTCCGCTATGGCGATCCCAGATTAATAAAGGGATGAATGAATGAATCTTCAATGAAAGTCTGACCCATGACCATTCGCTTCCGTGTTTGGAGTGGCGGTCCATCTGTTGACATCAACCTGCTTCCATAGCAACTGCATATTAATACCCTCTCCTAAGGTTAGTTTGCGATGAGGGAATGATACGCAAAAGAAAGCACCGCCTCAATTTTCCATTTCAGTTGGAAGTACATCGACATACTGAAATAAGTCTCAGCAACTTCCACTTCACATAGACTTTATGAGTAAACGTTTACAGCTCCGATCAATATTTTATGTGTAATTATTTAATTTTGTGGCTATTAGCTCTGTAATAAGCTGGATAATTTACATCAAGCTGGTTGTTTTCAAAAATAAAGAATAAAGCCCTTCAGTCTTGCACAACATTACTGTTATTATGTGCCAACAACTCTCTGGATGTACATTATCTCTTACAAACAACATTTCAATTATGAAGCTCATATGGAATAACTGTCAAAATTAATTATTGAAACCACTTTTACCTGTACGTACGCAATCTGACTACTTATGTAAAGTGTTTTTTTAATTTATTAGAAATATTTTCCCCACTACTGCAAAATGTTTGAATGCATGTAAATCTGTCACTTTCCTGTCATATATTACACATGCGCACTTCATTACACTGGTAAAACGCAGGTTATGATGTTTACATGCCTTATGACATCAGTTAAAAATCTAGTTGAAACAATAGGTTTATGCTTAAGCCATTTATTATGATCTTATGCCAATAAAGGAAAACGGGTTAACATATTTGATCGTTGATCACAAACGTTGTCTGCATATTAGGCATAATCGGGTTAAGAACATAAATGTAAATGCACTCACTATGAGTTTTTGTGGCTCCGCAAATAAGAAAGCTTGTTGGTAAAATGCCGTTAACACCACAAACAGACAAGTGGCATGCAAATCCCTAGTGATGTTGGACTATATACAAACACTCTTGGAGCAGTGATTTACCAAACAAATTGTAACACTGTTTTGATCCACTTTTTGTACAGCTTCAAAATAGCACTAAAGGATGTGCTTCCTGGAGAAATTGTAAAGATGGCTTTTTGCTCTAAGATCTCCAGGAATCAAGGTCATGTAAAGCAGAGAAGAATCTTACGTGTTTCATTGAAGAGAAAGGAGTCCTGGTACTCTTTCATGTACTGTGAGGATCTGGACTCATCCAGGAAGAGAGAATAGACCCTTTTAATGTCCTCCACTTGGACTTCTGTGCCCTGTGAGAAATGTACGATCACAATCAGAACAAACAAAAACAAAACAAAAAAAACACTAACCATAATGTGCATGTGTGTGTGTGTATGTGTATATGTGTTGGAATTACCCTGCGTTTACGGCACACCAGGCCTGCAGTACTGATGAGCTGAATAGCGTAACGGAGTGAAGTCTCCTGTCCGATACGTGTTAAAACTGTATGTGCCTCTTCACTGAGCTCAACATCCTCCTCCTCACAGCTAAAGCACAGGTGTATAGCAAGAAATGAGGCAAAACTCGAAATTCACAAATTTAATATGATACATGAACTTTCTCTCACCGAATCTTTAGGATCTGTCTGGTCTCTTTCTCTGTGTAAGGAGTAGTAGCGATGATCAGCAGACGGTCCAGCAAGTCTATGGGAATACCATGAGGACTCTGGTAATTGGTGCCTCTAATACTGTTAAAATGAAACAACAGCAGATGAGGAGAAATGGCCCACTTTATTATCATCTACTAATGGCAGTTGTTGATGTTGTGTTTGTGTGTTATACCGGGTGATGCCTCTGTTAGTAGCCATGATGAGTACAGGTGAAAGATCACTCTCTAGGGCTCGGTTCAGGAATGAAAAGCATTCTATGTCCAGCATGTGGACCTCGTCTATGAAGAGAACCTGCAAGCACAAAAATGCTCAACAAAAGGCAGTTCTATAGCAGCCATAAATTACATTCATTGAATAATGCTGCCTCAAACTCTTTTCAAAAGCAAGATGCTCATAAACTACTAACATGATCCCTTTCTTGTCAGTTACAAAATAAAAAACTTTTTTCCTTGATTAATGTTTAAATTCTTCTCATTATAGCATTAGAAAATCTTTTTTTTAATCTATCAAAAATTATTCATATTTAGTGTATAAACAACACTTCAAAATATTTAAAGCCATGCAATTTTTTTGTATGAGAAATAGTTTCAATGTGTTTTTTTAATATTATATTATTTATTTTTAACATTTTATGTTCACAAATGTTATTTGAAGCAGCATTAAATATGTTTTATATATATGCTACAAACCAGCATTAAATATGCTTTCTATGCATACATCATTTTCGTAAATGTAATTATGAGAACTTGAAAATCAGATGTGGGCGACACGGTGGCTCAGTGGTTAGCACTGTTGCCTCACAGCAAGAGGGTTGCTGGTTCGAGCCTCGGCTGGGCCAGTTGGCGTTTCTGTGCGGAGTTTGCATGTTCTCCCCGTGATCGCGTGGGATCCTCCGGTTTCCCCCACAAGTCCAAAGACATGCGCTATAGGTGAATTGGGTAAGCTAAATTGTCCGTAGTGTATGTGTGTGAATAAGAGTGTATGGGTGTTTCCTAGTGATAAGCTGTGTAAAACATATGCTGGATAAGTTGGCAGTTCTTTCCGCTGTGGCGACCCCGATGAATGAAGGGACTAAGCCGCAGGAAAATTAATGAATGAAAATCAGATATCGTTTCTTTGATCATATTTTTAGTGTTCATGAATTCAATAAACGAAGCAAAGAGATATTTTATGCCCTTTTGTACATTTCTTTTAATAAATAATAATGCATTAAAACAGACTAAATTACTAAAATACTAAATTAAAAAGCCATCTCTCATTCTGTTGGCAGGTTCTTTGCCACTAAATATCTTATTTGTCTGGTCTGCTTACCCCAGGAATAATTTCAGCTTTCCCTTCCTCTCTCCATTCAGACACTTTAGCATTAATCTGCTCCCGAACTTCTGACTTAATCTCTCCCGTGTCACCTGCAGAACAGACCATCAAACAATTCAGCACACACTCAAACATCTATGGAGAGATTTCATTCTGAAACACCATTTAAAGATCAGTTTCTCTATGCATGTCATTATCTAGTCTAGCTGGCAGTAAAAAAAAAAAAAAAAAAAAAACTGACAAGAGCATGACAAACCTGAAAATAAGGCCAAAAATCCCTGAGTGCGGCTGTTGATGACGTCAATTTCATGAAGAGAGACAGTGTGAACAACCTCCTTCCGCTTCTGAAGTTCTCCTTCTGGACACTGCACAAACTGTGTCTGTAATAAACAGCAAACACAGTACACACATATATATATATATATATATATATATTAAAAAAAAAAAAACACACTCTCAAGGACTGTTGGCATTGATTGATGGATTCATTCCACAGATGAAGACAGAATGTGTACCTGTGCTCCCATGGCATCGTAATCTCTTGCTCGAGTAAATGACCGTCCCAGCTTGCTAATCTTCCCTGTGGCTTTATCAATAGTAATCACATCTCTGCAAAAAAAATCAAACCATAGATTAAGGTTTTACATTTTACATTCTAAAAATGTATTTGGATTAACACTGGTAAAAAAAATTGCTTCAACCGAATTAACTGAATAAAATAAATAAATTCAAGTCCGCAGAATTAAAACCAACACAATCCAATAGAACATGCTTCATAGCTAAAGTGCTTTTACAAATAGAATATGTGGGAGGATCTTCTCCAAGAATTAAAAACTTGTGTCATCCTGGAGTTATTTATTGTCATTTGTATGTAGATCCCATTCTCTTTTTCATTTGTTATTAATATATGAACAAATTGTTGGTTTTAGATTAAAAGCAGGTAGTGGACAAACCCCAAAATGTGTCCACTAGTGCTTCTTCTGCAGTCTGCTTGAGTCTGCTTCCTCATTGCCTTTGACTCCACAGTGTCCAGGTACCCAACAAAACCAGATATTAAAATCAAGATCTTCCAACTACAAATGTTTTCGATAAATTCTTACTAGTGCCGGATGATTATATATAAGGGAAATCATTGCTTGCAGACAGGACTTTGAATCTGTAATTAAAAGAAACTTTCTTTGTTCCGCAGACTTTATCTATTCCAAAGTCAAGATAATAGCATTTGCTTCTGCTGTAAAAATTTAACTTAATTTGGAAATTGATATTCCTCTTTTTTGGTGGTTCATCACAAATGCTGATGATACACATTCTTCCGATTTGGATCCGTCAGTATATATAGAGATATGTGATGGAAACATTTCATATAATAAAAGAGAATAATATTATACAAGATAATTAGCAAACGCAACCACATCATTCAGAGCATAGATAATAATTTATCAACATGACAGTAACAATTAATAATAGCAATCATCACCCTTTTTAAATTATCAATATAATTAATAACTATGCTATTGTGCAGTCCAGTCTGGCGAATTTATTATACATAGAAAATGGTCACACATTTTAAAATCCACCTAGAGAACTTTAAAATCCACCAACCCGGCTTGTACTCTCTCTTTACTGAGGCTCTCAATCATCTTGGTCCCCAGGTCATATATGGTTTCCATCTCTGTTGTCTTCAGAGTGAGTTTACCAACTTTTGCACCCTTAACACAATCACAGAAAGGAGAGAAAATTATTCACATCCAACAAAGTTCACTTAGGGACATCCCAAGCCTCTACGTAAGCTCAACTTATCAAGGTAGCTGAAAACTCATTTCTCACGTTCATACTAACATCAAATTCATTTCCCACCCAAGGATGATAAACATCTTTAATAATGCTTCCTAGCCAAACAAATGAATTGATTTAGGGGGCCTTCTGGAAAGTGTGTTGAAAATCATGATGAAATCTCTTATTTGCCAGGGAATGGTTTTTATCTGGATTTTATCAGATAATATAAACCTTTTTTCTGACATATAGAATAGACATATGCCGATTTTTAATAATTTAATATATTGTGATAATGAACATGCGCAATATTGATATCAAGGGCACAAAACATAGTGAATAACTTTTATAGTGCCTTTTTGGAATATTCAGATTGCTGTATTAGCAGTGGTTGTTCATCACAGCACCAAATGAATGAAGACTAAATAGGCAATTTATTTTCAAACATTAACATTTTCACATGTTAATATGGCCTGCGATATTAAAAATTCTCTTACTATTTTAAGCCTTTTGTTCGTAATTCTGTACAGTAAGGCTTCATTTGTTAACATAAGTTAATCTAACTAAAATCAATGTAATGACAACTGCAAAAGTATTTAGGTGAAGTTAATGCCTAATACCACACACAAAAAAAAAAATCATAATTATATTATTAAAAGGAGTTAATAACAAAAAAATTCAGTTGTATTTTTTTTTAAATAACTTTAATGTATAACTATAATATGGCTATTTCTAGACTTTGAATGAGACGTTATTGTAAAGTGTTACCAATTGTACCTTATCCTTTTACAACTTAATTTGTTTACCATTTATTTACTCTGAATATACAAGTACAATAAAGCAATACACTAAGCATTGTTTGGTTATTATACCTGCTAAAGCAATCTTTTAAGAAGCTTAGGTCAATATCATGATAATACTGAATACCGTAATAAAAGCTTCAGCAATTAATCACAACAAAAAAAAAACAACTAATACCAGCAGAAGCCTAATAGAGAAAGAAGAGAAGACTCACTGTTCCTGTAGCAGGTCTGTCAATCTGAATCTCTACCACCTCTCCTTCAATGATCTCCGTCTCTTCTCTGTCAGACCACAAACACAGAACATAAGAAGTCACGCCAGTGTTACTGCACTATTAAACTAACCACATCCCAGAACAATCAAAATAACTTTAGAAAGTATAATAAATCCATAATATAGAATGAAAAATTATCAAAAAAATGTTTTATCATTAATTCATCACACCCTTTCATAATGATTATTATATATCATATAATACAGCAAATTAGTAATCTATATTTTCACACCCTTAATCCTCAAGTGAAGATGTCCACCAGCTTTGACAGCTCAAAATGTCAAACAAGCATATTAATTTTGTCTTTGATTTAAGATTTGACACTAATGTTTATCGCTTCAATCAGGCTCACTCACTTTATTCGGACTCCTATGGCCTTGCGGAAGGCCTGGCTCAAAGCCTCAGTCTTGCTCATCTCCAGAGAGAAAATCTCACTCCCAGCCAGAGCAGTGAAAGGTGTGTCAGGACCAAGTGACTGGGCAATACCTGGATATTAAACACAGCTCACAATCATGAACAGGTATATAATATAATATAATATAATGTAATGTAATGTAATGTAATATAATATAATATATCTGTGTGTGCATACATTGATAGATAGATATCTAATTTTAGTAAAATAAAATGATAAAAACCATAATAACATAATATTCCATCGTTTATCAAAAAAACAAAATTATGTTAAAATATTTGCATTAAAAATTAATTAAATAGGACACATTCTAATGTATGGGGATAACAAATAAAGCTTTATTACGCTTTCATTGTTTTGATGCTTACATTTGATGCTAAGCTGCTTTGACACAATCTACATAGTAAAAAGCGCTATATAAATAAACTTGACTTAAAGAGTTCCTTATATATTTGACCCAATTATACATGACATTTAAGAAATAAATTATGATACACACTACTACAGTGATTTTAAAAAGTACAAATGCTGTGTGACTGTGGTCAGCTCAGTTTACCGAACTTTGTAAATGAGTTCTACGCTTTAAAAATAACTCACCCATAGCAATAGCTGTCTTGCCCGTCCCAGGTTGGCCAGCAATAAGGACTGCGCGACCAGCAATCTGACCATCTTTGATTATTTCAAGAATCAGCCCGGCTGCCCTTCGAGATGCCAGCTGGCCCACCATCCCCTGAGACACCTGGTGAATAAAAAAGCTCTGCAATTTAGCCTGTTGTTTTGTTATAAACACATTGTGATCAACATTTAAGCCACTGGTACATTAATTATACAGTCTGAAGATTACCTGTCGTGGCTCCAGTGCATCATCCAACCCAAGGCCACGAATGTGAGAGTGAGCGCCTGTGAGAAAAGCCAAGATGTGTGTCACCTCAGGAAGAGCTTTACTTGTTTTTGTATATCCATTAAGTATATATGGAATAAAATATATCCTGATTGCATTACTGCTATTATTTTAGGATTTTTATATTCTTACCAATTCTCTCAATGCGAGTGATGTCCCGCACCTCGGGAACCTTTGTGGTTGCCACCTACATTAGTGAATAAACAGGTAAATACAATATACGTTTAAAAATCCGTATAAAGACATGTTTTAATGTGTTTCTGTGTGTGTGTGTTATTTATATGTAATTTGACCGCTTATTAGCCGTTAAGCGCGTGCGTTGCCATAGTGACACACGCAACACAGTTGAAGAACTAGCCGAAAAGCAGCATTAGCAATGTAGCACAAATATATAAACTGTAAGATGCAAGAATGTAATTTTAATACCGTAAATTGTGGCACATGCTCTAATAAAGCGACGTACGTACTTGAATTCGTATTACAAAAAAAACATTGAGCAACTATAAATACAAGCTTCAGGTTCACATGTTAACGTTAGAGAAATCATTTGGTAGGATTACAAAATTCCGAACGCATCGACAAAATCAACTTTCACAAATTTGCACATCAAAATACCAAACTTCTGATTTCTGAATTATTGTTGTAATACATTGAAGCACATGTGCTAAAAGCGAGCTCACTCATATATGAAACGTATTTATTGTCATTAATAAAAACATTTCAACGGCCTACAGACAGCACACAGTAGTGGTAAATACACATATTTTATGCGTATAGTCTGAGTAAGTAGCAAATTGGCAGAAATAAAACGTTATTTATGACATACCTGCGCTGCCATGTTCTCTCGCGAAAGGCGGTTGTATCTGAATGGGTGCGCATTGGAAATCCGTCCGGGTGGAACACGTAACCTTCTACATGAGTTCTGGATTCTTCGTTCATGGATCATACGCATGAGAAAACATTACTAAATGATGTTTCTATATAGATCAGTCGTTAGTTTTTCGAATTCTGTATGTTTTTTTTGCGACCAACATAAACATAATAAATCATTCAGTAATGTTTTCTCATGTATACCACTCTGAAATAACAACAGTAAAAAATGCACAGAATTTGAATTGTATAGCCTTTAATGGAAATTACAATGATCTGTGTGGTGCTTTATTGGTAATTAGTAATCCACTAAATGCTAATACCAAAACAACAGGAAATTGGGTTTATTGGGTTTAATGGTTACTTTATAGTTAATTTTTAATCTTTGATTGTAATCATACTTTATACTTAGCTATATATCTCATAAAACGTGATGGTTTCTTTATTTTGTAATTTCCAGCTATTATTTCACAATTCCTTTCTAGAACAAACTGCTTTTACCTATAGACCTATCTATCCAGGTCTGTTTTGACCCTCAAAACACTACAAAAACTATGACTTTTTTTTATCTGAAAGTTAAAGTTTATGCAATTAGCCTTAAATTCATTTTGTTTGAACTTCTTAAATGGCAAGACAAAATCTGAAGCGCTGGATCAACAAAACCAAAACTTAGCTGTAAGTACTGCTTTATTTATTTCTGCTTGCATCTTAGATGCAAGGTAAGGAATGACAGTAACCAGCAGAGGTCACTATTGTAAAATCTCTGAGGCTACTTGTTAGTTTCAGCTCTATGCAGGAAGCATCTGTGCATCACAAATTTCCCCCCAATTTGTCAAAGAAATGATTCAGCAACAATTTCAAAGAACACTTTATTATTATCATCATTAATGGTAACAAAATGACCCACATCAATCAAACATAATATAACCTGTAAAAATCATTTTTTCTGAGCCTGATTAAACTTCATAATAATCAATCAGAACAATCACACAGATGGACACAAGGCATAACATATAATAGATCTATAATACTCTTCACAGTTTATTTAAAAAAAAGTCTATGTAATTGTTACATATTTTGTGCTTCAAAAAAAATATTCACTATAAACATATTAGCTATTTGATATGCCATAGATTATGACTACCAGTTTTAATACACTCCAATCAGCTTCACAAGAATCAGGATCTCATAAAAAAGATTAAAAAACACAAACTTATTTAAAAGAAGGAAAAATGCCCTCATATCCCATTTTAACCATCTACAGCTGACAAATAGTAACAGCAGACTCGTACCACACCCAGAAGCCAGGATACACCGGCTCACTGAAAGAGGCTTTAAACTGATGAATAAGTGACATAGACTCAGACACGGTGTAGAATGAAAGAGTGCCTCCTGCACAGTCCAGAAAGACCCCGATACGGGAAGAGTACGGCGCTTTAATTTCAAGCTGGTCTTTGTTGTGTCGGGCTGAGTAGCTGGAGTCGGAGCAGAAGAGGCTCCAGGACTTGCGGTTGTAGCCGATGCGAGTAGAGTCTCCATAACCGGCCCTCTTGATGCCTTTATAGGTGACACCGACAGAGGCTCCCTCGCCGCTCCACTCCACCTCCCAATAATAAGCACCTCCTGTAAGAGACTCCTTGCACAACACCTGAGGCAGGCAGTCAAATCTCTGGTTGCTTTCGCTGTAAGATTGAGGATCTTTCTTCAGTGCCGCTTTCCTGTTGCTTCGGGAGATGTAGATCTGTCTGTATGCTGTGTCGGGGTCCAGAGTAAGCTGGCAGGCATCTTTAAAATAAACAAGATAGATGGTGAATGATCAGGATTGGTGAAGTAATGGAAGACAAATGGAAGTTTTGATGAAGACACCCCTTCTCACAATGAATTTCTGCCCACTTTGCATGAAAGTATCTTGATCCATGTACATGTAGTAATTTGGTGCTTTAAAAACCTGAATTAATCTTTGAGACACTGGATTAAATCCATAATGGATTTTGTATGCATCAATCAATGTGCATGGGTCAAGTCGGCCAAATATGACAATTTGCTCTCCATTTATGAGTTTTATTTCTTCTTTTGAACACAAACCCCCCATAGAGGAAAATACTATTGAAGTCAGTGGCTAATGGTTTCTAACATTCTTCCAAGTACATTTGTTTGTGTTCAACAGAAGAAATAAACTTTACAGCTTTACTGTGGCTCAAATAAAAGAGCACTGAATTAGCAATGCCAAGGTTGTGGGTTTGATCCCCAGGGAAAGCCAGAACTGATAAAATGTATGGCTTCAATGCAATGTGAGTTGCTTTGAATAAAAGTCCCTGCCAAATGTAAGAATGATAAAAAAAAAACCTCAGTAAACAGGTATGAAACAAGTGAGTAAATGATCACAGAATGTTCATTTTAGAGTGAACTGATCCTTTAATGGCCATATGAAACATTTTAGAAGTGTCTACAGATTAGATACTTTATTAAGAGAACCCCAAAATGACAAGACGGAAAACATTAAGCTAACAACTTTAAGCTATCTTGGCTAGGATTTCTGATCTAGGAGCAGTTTTGCAATGTATAGCTTCCAAATATGAATAGGTCGAAGCAAACATGATCTTAGATCAGCATTTCCGATATTAAAGTACAACATGCATGTGGATAAAATCACCTGCCTAGTGGTCGAGTCTGCATATTGGCTCTCAGAGCTGGTTGGACATTTGGTGGTGGTTTCTGCCAGAGGTGCGTGAACGTCTCTGATCTAGAGGGCCGAGAGTGTCGATAAACATTTAAGACACCCTGTATATTCATTTCTATAATCTTAAACAGCTTAAGTTTTCATATGTATTAGTATTAAGTATTATTTCATAAGTCTCCAAACTTTACATTACTGGATTTATTAATGCTTTTGCTCACCAAAGATAAATTAACCTGAACCCAAATTACAGTAAAATCAACAATACTGTGAAATATAATGAACTGATTATTCAGTTGAACACATTTAAAGGTTAATTTATCTTGTGATGGCAAAGCATTATGCAAGTCGTCATTATCAGAAATTACACTGATTACAAAATTATTTCCTCTCAATATCATAATTATATTCAATTATATAATTATAATAGTAATAGTGATAACTATCATTAAGAAAACAGCTTTGCATTTTGTAAAAACCTCATAATTAAATAATTAGAATGTTTCCTTGCTTCATAAAAGTTCAAATCTTTTTTAAAATCCTAAACTTTTTAACAGCAGTGTATGTATTTTAAGTGATTTTTTTTTTTGTCCTCTAAAATAGTACAGCTGACTTTTCTTAGAAAAGAAGATGATTACATTTCTAATAGTTTGACTGATGGCAGTTATCGTGAATCACCCATACACCCACTCACTAAGCAGTCTACGCCTGTTCTTGCAGTGTGTTTGGAAACAAACTCAGTATGTCAGGAATGATGTTAGACTACTCCCACTAGACATTTAACAGGACGAAAGATGAATGCTGTTTTCTTAGCATTTCATGCAAACTATCCCAACATATAAAAAAATTTATTTGATTAATCAGGAGTAGAAGTGAGAATTCTGCTGAGCTTGAACTTTATTTCCTGTGTGTGTATTGTCTCTACAACAACGCCCTCTGTTCTTGGGCATACACATAAAAAGGAAATTCTTGTATGAAAATAAACTTACACTGAAGGAACTCATCCCTGGTCCGGGGAGCGTTGCTGAGGCTCTTGTACATGTCAACATCATCAGCTAGAGACACAATAAAGAGAGTTTTAAGCAAACTTCTAATCACTGAATTTAATTGATATTTTATAGCAAACAGATTAGGTTACTAACAAAAAGAAAGGAGTTGTAGGTACTTTCTGGATGGCGCTGAAGGTACTTTCAATGTTAAATGCAGTGATTAGTGCAAAGAAAAAGGTTTGAGGTTGGTAAGATTTTTTTTAAAGAAACTATTACAACAAAGATGCATTAAATTGACTGAAGTCACAGTAAAGACTTTTAGACTGTAATCAAATATTTATGTTTAAACAAATGCTGTTCTTTCAAACATTTAATTTCTATTGAATTAGTTTCCACAAATAAAAACTTAAATAAACAACCGCTTTCAAAACTGAAATTATTTCTTGAGCAGTATATTAGAAGGATTAATGAATAATGATGCTGAAAGTTCAGCTTTGTAATTACATGAATAAAGTACATTTCGTTTTCATTCATTCATTTTCTTTTCGGCTTAGTCCCTTCATTAATCTGGGGTCGCCACAGCGGAATAAACCGGAAACTTATCCAGCATATGTTTTACGCAGCGGATGCCCTTACAGCTGCAACCCATCACTGGGAAACATCCATACACACTCAATCACACACATACACTACGGACAATTTAGCTTACCCAATTCATGTCTTTGGATTGTGGGGGAAACCGGAGCACCCGGAGGAAACCCACGCGATCACGGGGAGAACATGCAAACTCCACACAGAAACGCCAACTGACCCAGCCGAGGCTCGAACCAGCGACCTTCTTGCTGTGAGGCAATTGTGCTACCCACTGCGTCACAGTGACGCCTACATTTCGTTTTAAATTCTAATATTTCAGAAGATGACTTTTTACTGTATTTCTGAATATTAGACTGCTTTTATTCTTTAAAAATCCAACAGATGCCAGATTTTTGAACTGCAGTGTACATGCAACTGAAAGCCAAATTAAAACATCCATTATGTATGTGTGTGTGTGTGTGCATTTCAGAGAGGAGACCGGCTAATAAATATGTATTTTTAATGTGATGCGGGTCTTAAGATCATTGCTTAGCAACAGGCAAACCATTTCTTGGAGCCCGACACTGGCTTTTGACAAATACCATTCCAAAATTCCAGCTATTCTGCACAAAGCAACCAGCGGGACAGCTAAAGTTTCTCATTATTTTCATTAACTTACACTTCATACTCTTCTTGCGTTCCTCATTTTTCTTCTTGCGTTCCTCCAGCTGACAGAAAGGCATTTTGTTCACTGGAAGAGAAGCGAGAGTTATGAAGGAGGCCAGTTTAATTTTAAAAAATCTCACCATAATAAATGAGAGAATATGTGATTTGTTTAATCGTTCTCAGTAAAGTATTTAAAATAGACATGATACAGTGTCTAAAATGAAATGAGACACTGGATAATTACATTGGATTCTATGTTGGTTCAAAATAATGCTTTACAACTAGACCATATACCTGTCTTTGCCACTTTGACCAGCTCTTCATTGCTGAACTCATTTAGATGCTGCTTCATCTCAGAAACAGTCTTGGTAACAGGGCCGAAGGAGTAGTAAGGGTTCACAGTCACAGACGGCAGCTCCTCAGCATCCGTCTGGGCTATCAGCATATGATAACTCTGAAACAACAAACAGAACAGGTTTAAATTTCCTCTCTATGTGGAAAAAAAGAGAATAGTTTGCATAGTATTCAATTTCATCGCTTGTCAAACTGCACATTGTGCTCAGTGAATGTGTATTTGTGTCAGTCACCTGGATGAAGTGGATGTGGTCCTCGGTGCGAGAGAGTTGCGTCAGTTCACCGTCTCTCCTCTTCAAGTCTGCAATTTCTTGCCCCAGACGCTCCATGTGGCCTTCAGCATTGTTCAGCGCAGCCTTCTTATTGGTGGAGATGAGTTTGGTCATTTCCTGCTGCATTCTTTCAATGGAACGAAGCATGTCACCAAACATCTTTTCGCTTTCCTGCAAGGCCCGTTGAGCCGAATTCTGGAAGAACAAATGCAAAAGGTTTCCTCAAATATTGGAAATTCATAATCCTTTATATTGTACACACACACACACGTCTGTTTACAATTAATTCCTACCTCATTGTGAGGAATAATTGGTCTCACTAGAGCAGACCAATAAATATGTCTGCAAATACTGCTGATAATTTTTTGTTTTTACTTTATTTGCTTACTTTGGTAACACTTTTTAAAGTACCAATTCCCACTATTAACTACTTATTACCTGCTTATTATTAAGATATTGGCTGTTTATTAGTAGTTATAAAGTAGGATCTTATTCTACATCCCTAATCCTGCCCAGTACCTAAACCCAACTACTACTTAACTATTAATAAGCAGCAAATTAGCTAAAAGTCTTAATTAATAGAAAAGTTTGTTATTAGAGTGAATTGTACCTTACAATAAACTGTGACCCTTACTTTTATTATTTTACAAACCTTAAGAGCATCCACAGCCTGTTTTAACTCTTCCATTTGCTTGACTCGATCATGGATCTTCTCCTGGATCTCAGCTTGGGTGGCGCCCAGCCGTTGCTAAGAACGTTTAAAAACAACAAATTTAAGACAATGAGGTGTATTGACAAAGGATTGTCACAAGTACAGCATCCTTCCACACCACAGCCACTTCCAAATGACAATTCAGTCACTCCTGGATACATTACGCAACTTTTTGTGAACTTCATATGCAGCATTGTCATCATTCTAAAGCGTATTAATTCATCTCTTCATTACATATAAAGTATAGTCTTCTTTTACAATGAATGCCAGCTTTGTCTAAAACTTATTGTGCATTTTTTTTCTGTTAATAATGAAACCCATTTCTAAAGCATGCATCATTTCCTCATCTTCTCTTTGGGTGGAGATCCCTCACTGCACATGTTTGTTTAAGGGGGGTGTTGGCAATTCTTACACTCAATTTAGCATATCCAGACATTCTGTTTTTTGCATGAATAGGTGCAGTATTTCATACAGCTGGTGAAAGGATGAACAGTCTTTCATACTGTTACATTCACTGGCATTTACCGCCATTTAATATGTTGCCATAACAGATTCACCAGCATAATATTTCTGAAGGTAAAAATATGATTGCAAATGCACTTTTGTAAAGTGCGTGACACGATCTTACCTGCATTTCCGCCCTTTCCTGTTCAGAGGACACCATGTCATGACCCTTGTGCTCCTTCACGGTACACAAAACGCAGATACACATCTGGTCCGTCCGGCAATAAAGCTCAAGACCTTTCTGGTGCTGAGGGCAGATCTGACGATCCAAGTGTCCAATTTCATCCACCAGCTTGTGACGTTTGAAGGTGGACGATTCGTAATGGGGCTTCAGGTGCTTCTCGCAGTAGGAGGCCAAACACATCAGGCAGGACTTGACAGCTTTGAGCTTCTTCCCGATGCAGATGTCACATCCCACATCTTGGGGTCCCGCATAGTTGTAGTCAGGGGACGGAGGTGCTGGTGGGAAGCCATCTGAGTTTCTCAGAGTTGAAGATGAACGTGAGGATTGAAGCCGGCGTGGGGTGGGCCTCTTGTTGTAGGTGACCCTGCACTGGGGACACACATATTGTCCAGTCTGGTCTGCATGATCCCAGTAGGTCTTGATGCAGAGAGAGCAGAAAGCGTGACCGCATGGGATGGAAACAGGGTCCCTGAAGTCTTCTTTGCAGAGGTAACAGAGGTCCTGGTCAAGCGACATGGTTAAATCCCCAAAGACCTTAGAAGAAGAAATGTACGTTCGTGTGCGAGACAGGAAAAGTGAGTCAGGAGTGCCACAACAGCGAGTTATATAGAGTAAACAGGGAGGGAGTCTAAACTGGTTATGCAGAAACCAGTAGATGAATGGGGGAGTGGCTGAGGCACAGGTGAGGAGAGCAATTGAGAGCAAGAAGAAACATGTATTGCCAGATGTCAATGGACATGATGACAGTGAAGAAGACAAGCATGGAGGAAATGTATGATCTCAGGGCATAAAATTGTTTTGAAAGTTGAAGGACTGTACACTTGCTAAAATAAAGGTGGGGTGTTGCAGGAATTCTGTTGAAGAATCAATGGGTTTCTCTTAGAATCCTTTGGTGAATAGTTCTTAAAATAAGTAGTTATAGTCTTAATCATTAAAGAAAATTTTTTCCACTATGAAAAACCTCTTGTGCTGTAGAAAGATTTAATGGATGTTAAAGGTTCTTCATGGAACTACAGATGCTAATGAAGGCATTTTAAACTCAAAGTAAGCTGCCTAAGTTTTAATTTCGTCATCAGAAGAGTATGCATATACTGTAAGCATGCCGCCTGATTTTTGCTATGCATGTGCAAACGTAGGATGTGTGCATTGAATTTTTTTTGCATTACTTTGTTTGTTCACAAGGTCAACACTGAACCACTAGGTTCTGCAGAAAAGACTCTTTCCTCTCTATATGCACCAGATACTTTCCTACAAACACTCTTTTACAAGAACTGAATAATAATAATAATAATAATAATAATAATAATAATAATACACTGTAAAACCCAACAGTTAAATTTATCAAATCAAATGAGCGTATTTAACTCTAAATTTACTGAAAGTTAATTCTACTCATTTGAAAAGAGTTTTGAACTGTTGCTGAACTTAATGAGTTAATTAAGTGATTAAGTAAGTGTTGATTGAGCATTAATGATGAACACCTGCTGTTAGCAAGCAGAATTACTGAAGAGAAACACAAAACTACAGCTGACTTCAGTCACAGCCTTAAAATAAATAAAACATATTCAATCTCTTAACATTTCAGCAGAGCATCATTAAACAACACCACAAACAGTATCAACAGCTTCAACTATTACTAACCTGTTTGACTTTGTTTCTGTCAGACATCTACAAAAGCCCTTTGCAAGACTTACTGGAAAAAAAATTGTTAGACATCACCATTGATGAGAACAGCGGTTGCTTTTCTAGGGCTCTTTGACTTCATTTTTCCTGTTAGTTTCTCTTTGAATGTTGTAATTATATGTTATGACAATAGAAAGGAGAAGGAATTTTAAATTTTTTTAAGCATTTTGACTTTATTTGACAGGACAGTAGGACAACAGGAAGTGAAATGGGAAAGAGAGGGGGATTGGATTGGGAAAGATCCACGAGCTGGGATTCGAACTCGGGATGCCCGGAGCACTGTTGTGCTATATGTCATTGCACCAACCACTGGGCTATCACACAGACAGGAGAAGGAATGTTATTATATAATTAATATTGTTATTTAAATTAATTTCTAATTAAGTTTATGAAATGGTATTGGATGTGAAGTATGGTGTAAAGCAGATGCATATTTTAACTATATTTTATTAAGGGCTTCTAAACAAATATACATTAACATTTTCTTCACATCAGAACCAATTAAGAGACAAAGACATCAAGAATCAGAGTCTGAATCTCAATGATGGTAACATATTTCTTGCTGCAGTGCACTGCAACATGAAATGTGTCACCATCAATGAGACATACTCTGATTCTTGATGTTTGTGTGTTTAAGGTGGCTCAGGTGTTCAATGAATTTCAAAGCTCTGCTGCGTTTCCTTCAATACAACAACAGGGGAATTGCTATCAGTAAAGTGAAAAGCAGCACCGCAACATCATAAATATAATCTGAAGTGACCAATAACATACATTATTGAAAAATTTGATAATACCATCATGTTATATATATATATTTTTTTTTTTAAATCTTTTTATTTTTATTATGCTTGCCATAACACACAGTTACAGAAGCCAAAGAAAAATTAACATAAGGAATTACCTCAAAGATCCCTATAAAGCAAACTCTGTTCACATCAGTGGTGATGTCTAGGAAAATTATTATTTTCAGTGAATTTCAGTAGACAACATTTTTAATGCTGTGACTGATGTCAGCTGTAGTTTTGTGTTTCTCTTCAGTGATTCTGCTTGTTAATAGCAGGTGTTCATCATTAATGCTCAATCAACACTTAATCACTTAATTAACTCATTACTTTAACTTAAATAGAGTAAGTTCAGTACTTATATAGATTAGTTTTACTCAAATGGTTTGTAGCAATCGGTTTCCTCAAACGGTTTGAGTTGCCTTAACTTATTGGGGTTTATAGTACTCAATTGGTTTGAGGTCTCTACATTTATTGGGTTTTACTGTGCTCAAATTGCTTAGTGTACTCAAATGGATTAAGTTCACAGTACTCATTAGGATTAGTTTTTGAACTCAAATGGTTTGTTGCAATCGGTTTCCTCAAATGGTTTGAGTTACCTTAACTTATTGGGTTTTACAGTGTATTATTAATAATAATAATAATAATAATAAAAACTGATAATAAACAATAAAAATATTAAATAAACTGCTAAATAAAGTAATTTGTAAGTCGCTTTGGATAAAAGCATCTCCTAAATGAATAAATGTATTTTGTTCTTTCACAGAACGTGCAACAAGAACAATAATTTAAAGAAATGAAAAAAAAAATGTTCTGTACAAAGATATTTTTTGTTACTTTTAACCTCTGGGTAGAAATGGGCAGACACTGGACAAGGTTAGATTTTTTTCTAGTGTGCTCTTCTTCATGCATGCTACAAAATGGAATTTGGTAATGGATTTCAGGCTTTATTTTGAATAGAAAAAGCACTCTTGCATCATATATATGCCTATATTACTTGCACATGCATTTCTGCTATCTTTAATAAAGCTTGTCTTGTGACTACTGCATCTGTTGGCAAGCTATGATCTCATCGGTGGAGCATTTATGAGTAGTTTTAGGGGCTGGCAGACACCTCAACATTAGGTATAGCACTCCACTGCGGAGGAGTGCTGTGATGGATGAGCGCTTGGAGACCAAGTATATAGTGACCTTTGGCACACGCCATCAAAGCTAGGAGGGTTATTTATTTGGAGGGAGGATAAGTGTACTTTGGGTTTTTTTCCTCTCTCCTTGAAAGACTTTCAATCTAAGTGTGTTTTATATTAAAAGCCCTTTAGCAACAAACATATGAACTGTGTAATTAAGTTGGTGAGAGCAGGGATGGTTGTAACACAAGGAGAGCTGAAACACTCTCGGTTTAACCACTTACTGTATACAGTGTGAATTAACTATCACAAATGACCACCATTCACCTGAATTAAGTTTCGAAGTACATAATATACAACTACTGTTGCATTCAAATCAGATTAATGATTGTTCATTCACTAAACCTGTATCCGTCATGTTATACACAGGAGAACACACACGGGATAGGTGCAAAGCCAGATCGTTTATTGACAATAATGGCAATGGAGTGCATAGCATGTATGTATTATAGTTGGTATGGTTCTTATTTGGGTATGAGTATAGTTGGTATGATTTTTGCTTGGTATGAGTATAGTTGGTATGGTTCTTGTCTGAGTATGAGTCTTTTGTAGAACGCTGAGCGGGGAATGCAGAAAATGCTAGAATCCAGATCAGTCTGTAGGCAAAAGCTCACGCCGAATAACAAAAAGTGAAGAGAGTCTGGTAAGTTCAGTTTGGTGAACAGTAGACCGGATGGTGATTGTAGGGCGACGTGTATTATTTGTAGTGTGTAATATATGTGTTCGCAGGGGTCAGTGATTATAATGCAGGGGATGGTGATCAGGGTTGTAGTCCAAGGTCCAAAGGTGGCATGGCTGCTGGTGATGGGTCCCTGACAGTATCGCCTTTGTATCAAATTATCTTGATATCTTGAAAACTTTTTGTATTTATTTTTTAATAGAGCCAAAAAGATGAGACAAAGTATACGACAACTAACAAGCTGAAATAGTTAGAATTTTTTTCCCATCTTGTCCGCTGTTTTAAATGAATATATCTCCCCTACTTAAAACTTTTTTTTAAAATAAATGTACAGGGGTAATGCATATACAGGGTTCCCACTTTAAGTCAAAAGTCAAACTTTTACCTGACTTTCACTGACTAAAAGCGGAATTTCGATGACATCTAATGAATGACAAAATGGGCCATTGCTGTACTTGTATATTAAAAGTTTTATATTAAAATAATGTTAAAAAATGAACATAATGGTTTTAGCTTGATTATCATTTTGTATGACTTGTACAGCCACTATGAGAACAACAATAGATAATTTACCTCAGATTTTGGAGAAGAAAAAAAAAAATCGGAGGTAGTTACTGTTTGCACGCCTGCGAAGTGCTCCATCTCCCATATGCAATAGCTCAATAGTATTTTGTCTAAACTGTACATTTAGCTTTTCTGTGATTACTTTTTAACACACAGACTTTAAAGTGGTCTTTTTTAAGCCAAAGCTTTAAAAAATTTTATTTTATCCTGGCATTTTAGCCTAAGTTAATAAGTACAGTCTGGTGACAGCATTTGACTTCAGCGATTGTGAAATGCAATATAAAAAATAGGAAAACAAACAAAAATCCCTGATATTCTATGACTTGGACATATTATTAATAAAATTCGCTGATTTTCAATGCAGGGAATAGACCTTTTAAAATTCCATGATATTCCAGAAATTCCATGACCTGTGGGAACCCTGTAAATAGAGTAGAGTGGAGGAAAGGTGTTCTAAAATCAAAAATATAAATAATCTAAATCTAAAAATAATCTTTACAAGAAATTTGATTCACAAAATAATGTGTGTAGACAATGTAAACTTATTAGGGGAGGAGGCTGTATCATGAACTTTACTATGATTTACACATTTTAGAAAAAAGTTATAGACTTTTAATTTTAGTAGAAAAATGTGTGAATATTGGAGAATACAAACTCAGACACTCACACTGAGTGACAGATGTTAAAGGGATAGTTCACCCAGATATGAAAATTTCCATTTACTTACACTCAAGTGGTTCTAAACTATTAGTAATTTCTTTCTTCTGTTGAACACAAAACAAGATATTCTCAAGAACATTGGAAAAAAAGCAGCTTTTCCCAAAAATTTTCAGTATCTTTATTTGTATTCGACAGAAGAAAGAAACTCAAACAGATTTGGAATAAATGGAGGATGACTGAGTATTCGCAGTATTTTCAGTTTTGGGTGAACTATCCCTTTAAAAGCAGTGAACAGAAAGTTCAAATATATTTACAGTAATAGCCTAAAAAAAGTGCAACTTTAACAGAATAGCAGCTGCTTTACCAGCCATGCTAGACCCATTTTCCTAAGAAAAGGCGTTTATTCCTGTTGCTCAAAGAAGATGGAAATAAGTGTTTGTTTTAGATTAGCCTCTCTCATCTCTGTAGAGCATACATCCTCTGTACGGCACAGCGCACAAAGCTCCAGGAATCTGTGTTGCAAAACAGGAAGTGGAAGTGAGTTTGCTGTGCCTCACATTCAATGTGGTGAAACGTTAATTAGAACAAATCAACTGGGAATGCAATTTCCATCTCCCATATTCCTCTGATCCATTTCTTTAAATTTACCAATGCCATAATCATTATTTGGTACAAAATTCATTTAGTGCTTTTAAACGTATATATTTTAGAACTATAAACATACATAATTAGTTTATTTCCAAAATCAATTTTCACAAATTGGATTTGAGCAAAGATATTGCCCATCTAAAAGTAATACTCGAGGTTTCTATTACTTAAGATGGTGGTCAGCTTGTTAAGTTTCCACAGCGAGAGCAGAAATGTTGGCAGGAATGCACCCAGACCTGATAAGTGAGATAACAGCAAGTCAAGAGAGGCCTGGAAAGGTGAAAGTTTCCACTGTTGGAGAGAATATCCAGACATCAGCAGGACATGTGGTCTGACAGTGCAGGAGCGTCTGCAGCCAATCTAATGGTGTGTCTGACTCTGGGCCACCAACTGATCCATGTCATCCCTGCAAATTTTTTTTTTTTAGCAAAAGCATGTGTTTTGCATTCTGGGACCAGTAAGGGAAGCTGGATGCTGGTTTGTTGGTACTCAACGTGAAGCTCAGCTCAGCTCACTTCTTTTTTCCAAGAACAACTATGACTATGCTGGTTCACTATCTAGACCAGTACGGTACCAGCTCTAACCAGAATGAATCAGCCTAGAGCATCAAGGAATTGTTGGTTTATGCTGAATTTTTTTTTCAGCAGAGACTGATCTTAAGCCATATACTATTAAAAGTCTACTGCTAAAAATTGTTCAATAATTTAATGTTTATGACAGAGATTTGCAGTCTTTAAAAAAAAAGATTATGTCCTGCTAGAAAATGACCAGTGCTTTTACAGTCAATGAATGAATGAATGAATGAATGAATCAATCAATCAATCAATCAATTAACATTATCTGTTAACCAGGACCATGTGCAGGTAATTTTCTGCCTTAAAATGTATATTTGTGTTAAGAATTTTGTGCTAAAAAAAACTAAAATGTTTCCTGTAAAATAATTTTTTTGCAAAAAACAAACAAAAGAAAATTGACCTAAATGGTATGCAATATATACAATGTGTGCACTGTACTGTATATATAGATGGCTGATCTCAACTTTCCTGATCGCTGTGTAACTGAAACTGCCTTTCATGCCACAGTGACACGTTTGTAAAGAAACACGCAGTGTATCACAATATTAGAATAACAAGCATAGTTTCCTGACAGCTTATCTTTCTGTCTCTCATATTTGTTGAGAAATAGCTGCACAATTGAGCTACTCAGACTATATTTCACAACTAATTTGAACATCAGCATTTTTTTTTGCAATTTTAAACCAAGCAAAAGAAGAAAATAAATAATTGAGCTTTAAACAAATCATTTTAGTTATTGTGCTGATGCAAAATCACATATAAATCAAAGCTTCCCTTCAGAGTGAAGGAAAGTCGACAGTGGACATGCAGTCATGACTATTTTGACTCAATGCACTTTTGAAGCTCTCTGCATGCCTTCCTTTGAATGCTGGTGTTCTTTTGTGCTTTTTGAGAATTTCGTTCTGCACAGCCTGTTCAATTTTATTTGGCGATATGCCAGATGAGCAGTCAAACACAGAGACACACACACACACACACACACACACACAAGTGTACTCTGCTACTTTCAGCCAAGACGCACAAAGGTGACCATTGTTCACAGGAAACACTTGTAAATACCTTGTTTCCACGCACTACATGCACTGACCAATCAGATGGACAGAAGCAACCCCTTGGTTTTACAATAACAACATGCACCTATGCACACTCACTCTCCACACCTCTTCAGTCACCCTCCACTGGGCAAACTGGCCTTAATTAGGTACTTTAATGAAACTTGTCCTTTGACCCTTAATATACAGAAGGAAACACGAGACCTCTGGCAGGCTTACTCAAGTATGCAGCTCGCTCAATAGGAAAATGGTCCCTCGTGAACCAACGTGAACTCGGAGGGGTCAGCGTGAGGGTGTGGAGAACAATAAAGGTTGTGTTAAAGGAACTGATTTCTTTTGTACGCTTTACAACATTTCCTCTCTAAGAACCATGAGAACAATGAAGAACGACACTCCATGAATAGGCCAGTTCCGCCATTTTATTACCTCATGTTGCAGAAAACTGAAAAATTAGAGGCCTGAGCTATAGCATGCTAGCTTTTTGACTACGTGTTAATGAGTAATCGTGGCTTATATCTTGCACTGTAACTTCTGGACTTTATTTAACTGAGGGAAAAGGGGAAGAGAAACTGGCTTATCTGAGCACAAGACCATATAAGGACTGAGGTGAAACTATTTATCAAGTGATGCAAGATTTGTGTTTGGGGCAGAGCTGACGACTGCACCTTGTGTAACCAATCAGCAAGTAATAGGCATAGGTTTCTGTCAAAGTGGCGTCACCTTGGTTCTGACTGAGCCAATGGCTTGCAGTCTTCAATAATTAAAAAGAATTAAGAGAATTAAAAGGATTGTTCACCCAAAAATGAAAAGTGGTTTTAAACCTCTTGAGTTTCTGTTGAACACAAAAGAAGATATTTAGAAAAATGCTAGTTGCTGCCACCCATAGACTTCCATAGTATGATAAACAATACTATGGAAGTCAATTGATGCTAGCAATCAGAATTTTTTGAAATCTCTTCTTTTGTGTTTAACCAAAGAAAAAAATTAAAATGGGTTTTGAACAAGTTTAAGGCACAAATGTGATTTCTCCAGGTTTCCCACTCTAGGCCAAATCTCAAATTCCCAACTTTTCCCTTACTAAAAAGCAGAATATTGAATTTAATGCAAAATCAAACATTTAGAAAAGCTTGGAAATTTTTTCATTGATTTCCTGCAGATTTTAGCCAGCCAGGACATCAAATTCTTTCTGTGCCATCTGCCCGTGTTATATTAAATAACATCATAGTAATGCATAGAAAGTGCTCATCCAGTGTGCAATACCTCGAGCTATCATAGACACATGCACGGTGATGTGCTTCTCCATAGGTGAGACCTGCTTTAGATGCGTCATGTGATACTAAATCGCAATGTGCATTTAGCCAAAGCCTATTTGAACACGGTTTGTTGTGTCGATTGCTAAAATGAGAAATTTTAACAGGATTTTTCTAACGTTCAAGAGATTTCAAAGTTTTGTTTATTTATCAAAAATGATGTAGAAGCTTTTATATGATTAAGACACTTTCTTCGTTTTCCCTCAGTGTTCCCCTTATATGAATTACAAAAAAATCATTGGTTCTTGAGGTAAAAAAAAAGTAATAAGGAAGATGTGTATATTTGTGTTTTCACAGAAAATACAGCACACAAAATGCTGCAATATTTGCCACTAATCTTGATAAGGCACAATCATTCAGTAATTTTAGGCTGCAATAATAAGATTTTACTTTATTTCTAATATTATGGAATTTTAAAAGAATTCCAGAAATTCCATCACCCGTGGGAACCCTGTTTTCCCCCACACCTGAAAAAACATCCAGGAAATGGCTTAGCAATCGCATAATAAACTGCTTGCATGAGTTAATAAATAAGATTCTGGCTGTATAATGTCACGTACAACTCTCACCACCTACAGACCAACATGAAGTGTTGAAGTCGCGTGGCATATCACATCTTTACAAAAATTTTATCTAAGTTCATTCATATTTAAAGACTGATGTGATAGTTTGTATTAAAATAGGTAAAACTTGAGTTCATGGTGCAAATTACGTGGAGGTGTAAGGAGAGATGATACCCCATTGGCAAACACAGACAATATAACAGCTATGTACCAATCAAAAACAATGATACAATTTTTTTTTCCATAGCATGGTCTGAATATTGTTTTTAAAAATGATAAAACATAAAATATAATGCATGTTTATTATATACTAACTGGCAGAAAATGAAGACTGTTTGGACTTAAGCAAATACTTAAGAGTCAATGGTTGGATGTATTTTCTACTGCAGTGATTAATATTAAGTCCTTTAAATTAAAGTCTGTTTACATAATGCCACTGCTGTTATTTATGGAACAAAAAACAAAACAATAAAATCTATTATTTTCCATATACTAAATGCTAAGCAGATTAAAAGATTAATAAGGTATTTTAAATAGGTCAATGATTAGGGGAAAAAACATTAATATCGATTCATTCTTTTTTGTTAAAAAAAAAAAAAAAAACTACCACTCACACACATAAAAGAACATAAGGGTGAAAGCAGTATCTGTAAAATCATTGCACATTTAAAAGAGGTGTGCATGATATTATGTCACACATGACTAATGCTCACATCATACTACTACACATCTTTTAAAAAATGCAGGTCAGTTAACTTAATATTATGTCTTAAAAAAAAACTTATTTGCTTTGGCATTAACGTTGCCGTAATGTTAGCAGTAATTACCAGTGTAAATAAATCAGTCGGTGAGGATAGTGCCAAACCAATAACAGTATGCAAATATTTGTAGCTAGTAACAAATTATTTATGTCAAATGTGACGTTTAAAATATTATCAACTCAAAATACTGTGCATTCTTTTTCTGCCACTCCCATCGACAACAAACTAATGACGTTGTTTCAAGTTTGCAACACCCAATCCAGTCCAACTGGCCTTAGTTCATACATTCAGATCAAACTCACCTCGTGACTGACTGTTACTACTGTTTGTTTAGTGCGGTGAGCAGAGAATAAGAGCATTGTGAAAAAGAGTTTCAATGCAATAAATTTTACTGTGAAACTACTGGTCGGTCTACTGCATACACATCTAAACTATTTAAATAAAACATGCAAAAAAATGTGATTGTTGTAAATCCAAATGCACCACCTTTTAACTGAATATTACTTAAAGAATGAAAGCATGATCGTAAACATTAAAATTAGCTTCATGGCCAAACAATAATGGGCAATTATTAACAAACAGTGGTTTCAGGGTAACTAATGCAAATGTCCTTCAGCTCCCCAGCTAATGGCCAATCAGTTTATGTGTATAAAAACAGACAGCTTTTCTTGTTTAAGTTTCATCCTGGATGGCCCTGCTTTGTACTACAATTGATTCATTCTCAACTGTACCTTTTTTCTTCGATGTCTTTCACTCCACCCCCATCCCTCCCTCCCTCTCTCACTCTCTCTCTCAAGACTCCTGGCTCAACCTGTTTATTTGAGCTGGGCTGTGCTTTAATCTCTCTCCCTCTCTCTCTGTCTCCCTCCCTTCCTCTCTCTCTCCACCACAGTACAAAGGGGAGGGCTTTGCTTCCTTTAATTAATAACCTGTGGAATTCAGAAACCCAAGGCTGTCTGTAGTAAAACACTAGCCACGTAGCATTTGGCTTCTCTTTCTCTCTCGGAAACATTTCAGACGTGGTGTTTTTTTTTTGGGAGGAAAAACATGGCTGAGCAAATGTCTCCAGACTACTTCAACTGTCCTCTATGTACAGAGCTCCTGAGGGACCCGGTGGCAATTCCCTGTGGGCACAGCTTCTGCATGGACTGTATCAGTGGATACTGGAACGAGGCCGACTACACCGGCATCTACATCTGTCCCCAGTGTCGGATCACGTTCACCCAGAGACCTGTTCTCAGGCCGAACGCCACTCTCACCAAAGTTGCGGAGAAGATCAAGAAGACTGGCTTAAACTTAACGCCTCCAAGTAATGGAAGCTGCGCTGGGCCTGGGGACGTTCCCTGTGACTTCTGCACTGGACAAAAGCTCAAGGCAGTTAAGTCCTGCCTTAACTGCCTCGCTTCTTATTGCGAAAAGCACCTGAAGCCCCACTACGAGTCTGCCACCTTCAAGAGGCACAAGCTGGTGGATGAGCTGGGGAACCTGGACCGTAAGATTTGCCCTCAGCACCAGAAGAGCCTGGAGTTGTTCTGTCGCACTGACCAGATGTGTATTTGCGCCCTCTGTACTGTCAGCGAGCACAAGGGGCATGACATAGTGTCAGCCGAAGCAGAAAGAGGTGAAAAACAGGTAAGGAAAACATAGCGCTAGTAAATTTCACTGAGGTTACTATGAGGCTACAGTGGTGGCTGTGAGGTTTAAAGTTTTTTTTTAAGTGTATGACTATATTGATTACCTAGAATTTTTTACAAGAGGTGAAAGAAGTCAAAAAGTCAAAAGCAATAGAGACACACTGCATAACCGGTGCTATCGCAAACACACTGGTACAGATCATGGCAAAAAAAATACTGATGAGGAAATATGAAAAAGATAGGGAGGAGATTGTGATAAATGTGTTTGGTGGAGGTTCTTTAGTCATGCACTACGTTTCCAAGCTGTGGGAGTCACAAAAAGGGTGTGTTGCATTCTAAAGGACAATTGAGAGGTTATATTATATATTATATAACAACTGCTGTCCTTACCTGAAAAAAATCAGTTATTTTGTTGGAAAAATGAATTGTTATGATCAACAAGGGATGGGAAATGGGGTAGGTCTGGATTCTGGTGTTGGGAGAGGCAAGGAATGTGAATTTGAGAAAATGAGGCAGGAGCTTACGGACCAACCCCAACCTCCCTCTGCGCTACAAGCTAGAAAAATAGCGCACTGCTTTTTGTACCTTGACCCAAAGTCATCATAAACCTCTGCAAATGAGTATAGCTTAAAGAATTAGGACAACAATCTCATGAAACTTGAGTTTCGCAAAAAAGGCACTCACTATATAAAATAACTGTAAGGAAAGTGATGACAAACACGTCACTGAAACTATTAATAGATACGGGCCAGATGTTTACAGTTCCATCAGTACATTGCTGCACTGAATGGAAGGAAGACCTTCAAAGGCTTATGTTTTAAAAGCTTTTCCTTCTATTCATTAGCACTGACTGAGCTTGAGACGAGGAGGGAGCAGTTAATGCGTTTCTGTACAGTTTTGACTAAACAGTCACGGCTGCTGTTCAGATAAAGTAATTATATCTGTAATCTAATACTTATCACATACACTAATTGCGAATGGTTTGTTTGTTCTGCTAAATGCAGGGAATCCCAGATTTAAGCCCTCATGTCCCATGGCACACACCAAACACACACGCACACACAGAGTTTTATTCACCCCCTCCCCAGATTCTCCACATTCCTTCAAGCTTATCTTGAAGAATGGTTCGGTGAGCTTGGCAAGGGGCTGCTCTGAAGCCCCCCTCCTCTTTCCCTAAAGAATCAAGCGTGTGCACCTTGAAATGTCTCTTCGGCGAGCAGACCCAGCTAGTTTTACATTCCTGGCGTGATTAACATTCCCCTCTCTTTTCAAAGATAAAGGCGTCCATGTAAAGCAGGTTCTTCAAATTCTAGCAAAAAAACGTAAACATAGAATTAACATGAAGATCTGTGACGTGAGAGCATGTATATTTCATAACAAAGATGGCAACCAATAACAAGAAATATTTAATCTATGTCAATAAACACTAAGGTGTGATTTCTTTTGATTTCATGAACAGAAACTTCTTGGAGTGTCCCAAGCAGAGATCAAACAGAAATGTCAGCAGAGGACAAAAGAACTGGAGGAGCTGAAGACAGCAGTGGACTCTCTCAAAGTAGGTTTCTCATATCAAAGTCATGCTGCTTCATCTGGGCAAAGGTTACACAGCACAACGCCTTTTATCTGTTAAGTCAGTGTGTAACTGTTTCAATCTGGGAAAGCAAACAGTCCTTGAAAGTGGCAATAAGCGTACTTTTGATCTTCGTGAGGTAATCTAGATGGCAGTTCATTAGATACAAGCTGATACATGGTTTTTCGCTTGAGTAATTTTAATGAGCTGTAAATGTTATCTAGAAGTTCTTGCAAAACTGGTGCACTAAAATGCAGAGGTATAAACTAGTGGAAGAATGGACTGACAAGAATGGCTGATTTTCTTTACAGGGCTCTGCACAAAGAGCAATGGCCGAAAGCAAGAAGATGTTTGATGAGATGATCACATCCATCGAGAGGATGAGGTCAGAGGTCACCAAAATGATCAACATCAATGAAAGGGCTGCATTCAGTCAGGCGGAGGGACTAATGGAGCGACTGGAGCAGGAGATTGACGAACTCAAGAAAAAAGAAACTGGTCTTAAACAGCTTTACAGCACTGAGGATCATATCCACTTCTTACAGGTACTTCAGCTACTTCTAACCTCTTTACTTGAATAGCGAGTAAAAAAGAGCAAGTAGAAAAAAAGATTACTCAATATATAGTATATTATTTTATACATTTAAGTCACTTATACAGACTTAACTATAATATTTTGATTATTTAATACCTGAAATTAAAAGTTAACTGAAAGGTATGTAATATATAAAACTTTAACTTTTTCAGCAAGTCACCATAGACTTGTTTCTCTAATTTATTTAGTTAAACCTAATATATGTTCTGTATATAGCCTAGCATTTAACAAACTAAATGTATTATTGAATATTTTCATGCTGTAAAAACACTAAATACTATGTATAACTGCTTTTATATTTAAAGAGATAGTTCACCCAAAACTGTTTGAGTTTCTTTCTTCTGTTGAACTAAAAAGTTGCTGAAAACTTTTAACCATTGACATCCATAGTATTTGTTTTTTCTTCTTTGGAAGTCAATGCTTACAAGTTTTTCAAAATAACTTATTTTGTCTTCAACAACAACAAAAAAGAATCTAATAAAGGTTTAAACCCACTTGAGGGTGAGTAAATTATGATTAAATGTTTATTTATGGGTGAACTGTCCCTTTAAGGCAGAGGTTATTATTATATATGGCATAAAAATATTCAAAATATTTGGCTCTGAGATTTTGCACAATAGTTTGAAAGGCATCAGATAAACCATAACCCTTAGTAATCAAGAATTCTAACAGTCCACACACTGTACGTACTGACGTTTTTCTCTCTTATTTTTTCCAGAACTTCAATTATCTCTGCACCCCGACTGATGACGGCTTCATACCCAGAGTAACTCTAAATCCAGACTTCTCGTTCAGCTCAGCCAGGAAAGCTGTGGCTGAGATCAAAGAGAGGCTGGAGGAGCTGGGCAGAGACGAACTGCGAAAAATGTCAAAATCAGGTCAGGAACACAATGCACTGCACATCAGGTACTGGAAGAGTTGCTGGATGAAGCTGCCCTTCTTGCTGATCTGAACACACTGGTCTCTAATTTATATGAACTTAGTTGTTATAGGTGCAGAACTGAACTCAGTTTGTCTCTAAAGAGCCACACTATGCACTTTACAGTATATCAGCACATATAATTTCTGCTGTCTGGCATTGCAAAATAACTACAATTAAATAGATCCGTCTTCAACCATGATAATTCGATCTTTTCAGTGCCAAGTGCGCATGATTTTGCAGTACACTCTCAAGTGAGCAAAGCAGTCATGTGATTAGAGAGTGTATACAGGGTTTAGAGTTCCGCTACTCTGTTTCCAATTCACTGAGCAAAGTTCAAGTGATAAACAAAAGAGCTATTCTGATTGGATGATGTAGCCAGCAAACAGTTCTATTATTAGAGTTAGAAAACAATAGGATTTAGTGACTTACGTAGAGCTGCTGTCATAAATCTTGCACTTTATGTTTAAAAAAAACAGGAATGTAATGTAAATATTGTTTTCCTGATGTGTTCTTTTTACCACAGTGAATGAAGTACCAGTTTACACAGTGGAGAATCGCACTAAGGAGAAAACTGCCAGAGGTAAGACATAAATTATATACCTACTTGCAAGTGATTGGAGCAAAAAGCAAATATAAGCTATAGACAAAAATGGCAATCCGAAGTAAGTGAATGGCAGAATACACCACTATTTTTTTAAAGATAATGTTAAAATATAAAGGTTAAAAATAATAATATAAGATTAAAAATATATACTGTATCCATTTTTTAGAAAGACTCAGGCTAATAAAAGGCTGGATTTATTATACAACAAAACTCCTAATAATTTAAAATAACTGTTGTTTGTTTAGATACATTTTAACAATGCCGTTTATTCCTTTGTTGGCAAAGCTGAATTTTTTTCAACATGAATCTTCAGAAATTATTCTAACATGCATTTATTGTAAATTATTTTTATTATTTTGATAAATTTAATCTGCCTTGTTGAATAAATGTTCTGTCCATAAATAAATCTAATTAAACATTTATGAATTGTAGTATACATACAGAGTGGTATATTGAAATGTGTGTTTCTTTGTGTTCAGCTAAAGAAATTCATACAGTGGACAGTTCACCTCCTGTAGAACCTAAGAGCAGATCTGAATTTCTGAAATGTAAGTACATACTGTGGAAATAAATCATGATTTTGATATTTTTAAATCTTCATGTTTATATTATCTTAAATCTGTTAAAACAGGACATGTTGTCATGCATGCTCATTTTCTCAATTTTTACATTTAAATAATTTAACCAAGTTAACCATTAATACTCTAATATGTGTTACATATACATTTTTTTTTTTCAAAACGTATCCATTTCTTAGAATGCACATTATGATAGTTTAGTTTTATAATTATTCAGATGAAATACTATAAAATGTTGGCCATTTATTGCTTATCAGCCACATCATGAACATAATCATTGTCTTATCTGTATTGGTCATCATTTTGAATACTATTCCTAATCAAATAGTTGTTTTGCTGACATTACTCCTAATAAAATCAAATGTAATTTAAATACATGCACAATCAAGTATAAAGGCCAACACATTAAATCAACTTTTCGTGCTCCTCCCCAGATTACTGTCAGCTGAAACTAGACTCGCACACGGCACATAAAGAGCTGTACTTATCTGAAGGAAGCAAGAAGGTGATTCGCACCCGGGACCTGCAGCCATACTCTGACAACCAAGATCGCTTTGATAGCTTTGCTCAAATTCTGTGTCGTGAGGGTCTGTCGGGTGGCCGCTACTACTGGGAAGTGGAGTGGAGTGGTGAATTCTCCATTGGAGTGGCCTATCGAGGCATTAGCCGTAAAGGTAAAGGCTCCCTGTGTTTGCTAGGCTACAACGATAAGTCCTGGAGCCTGCTCTGCTCTGACACTGGGTACTCGGCCTGGCATAACAGGGCAGACAAGGCTGTTAGTGGCCCTCATTCTTCAAGAATAGGGGTCTTCCTGGACCACTCTGCAGGGGTTTTGTCCTTCTACAGTATCGGTGATACTATGACACGTCTGTATCGCTTCGAGACCACATTCACCGAGCCCCTCTATCCTGGGTTTGGTGTTGGAACGTCAGTCAAGATCTGCCAATTGAAATGAACATTGCATGAGATGTGTGCTTTTTTATTATTAAGAATCTAAAGTGATGGACTGACATGGACTGATCTTTGTTGAATGATTTTGTATTTGTTTTTTTACTCTGGCTTTTATGTTGAATGTCATCTGTAAGCTGTCGTTTAAATAACTTTAACAAGTTCAGGAAGAATTGAATAACTTTTTCCTTAATGACGCTATCTGCAAGCAGTACTTTTCTCTTAAATGAAGGCATAATTGATAGACATTCTTTCCCAAGTTGATAAAATCATCTTCAGTTGAATATTATATTAAAATCTCAACACATGTGTATCCAAATGCAAGACCTATTGTTATTGTAAAGCAACATTATTCAGCAATGACTTCATACTTCAATAAAGGTGTTATACATATTGTTCTCTCAAGAAATAATAATTTTTTGTGAAATAATTATTGTCAAACATTTGTTCAGTAAACATGCTCATGTTTTTGCTGCTGTGTTTACAAAATTAACAAAAAAGCTATAAATTGTATCCCAAGAAAGGAAATTACATTGTTTTAATGCATAAAACATGAAGACACACCACATTACCAAAGCTCAAGTGATTTTCACATTATCCAATAATGTTTTTGTTCTTTCACTGGGGTGATTTAAATAAACATTGTACAATGAATGAGGAACATTGTGATATAAAGCATAACTCACTGATGATTGCATGTGTAACCGCCTATAACAGGGGTCTCCAAGCTTGGTGTCCTGCAGAGATTAGCTCCAACCCTAATCAAACACATCTGAACAAGCTAATCAAGGTCTTACTACAGTGGGCAAACTTGAAACTTCCAGGCAGATGTGTTGAAAGTAGAGCCAATTTGACCCTAGTCTAATGTTGCACACAAACTGTATGTTGTGCAGAAATTTTTGTTTTTTGCCTGAATAATAAAATAAGATGGACATAAATCCTCTCGTCCAAAACCTACCTAAAATATTCAGAAAAATACAACAAACCAAACTACCAACATTCCAACACAACTAAAGACTCCCGGATTCACTAGCATTCATTTTGCATGCTCATGTCACCCAACTGACGACTCGAATCAAAAAATTAAAGTAGTCACATGCTGAAAAGACATTTGGAGGTCAGTGGTCACTGTCTTGTTGACCAGTGGGCGTGTAAATCATGTACTTTCAATAAAAATAAGATACCATTTATTTTGAGAATTCGTTGTATGCTGCTAAACGAAAGATTCTGTGGGTGAACGTGTTTTATATACTGCAGCAGTGAGCAATGAACCATACATACCACGAATACAGCTAATATCAACATGCTTTTTGACAATTGTTTCAAAGAACTTTACCCTTTTTATTGTCCTTTTGGGGTAAAGTATTTTTTTCTTGAAACTTGTAGGCTAAGTGTGATTTGAGGCTTTTGGGTAATTTCACATTTTCATAGTTTATGCTAACAGCTCTGCCTTAACTTACCTATTTAGTTGTTAAACCTGCTTTCCTTAGCCGTACAGGTGTTGTGTTTGCAGATAACTTTACTGAAGACAAAAATGTGCGGAATTTGCCTAATTTGCTGGCATGTTGGATTTAAAACAGATGTGTGCTGGGCTGTCCTCGTGTGGCTATAAGAGGAAACACAACTCCCACACTTGAGGCGAAGCAACCTTTTATGATTATAAGTTTCAAAAACCAAAATTTGTTTTAAAAAAATATCTTTTTAAAAATTCTGTCAGTATTTAATAAGTCAACTTTACATGTCCCGTGTTAAACAAGTTGTAATTTTAGAGTCAATAATATTCCATATAGACTTACGTTATTATAAATTGATTTTACTCAAATGAAAAAATGGCAACTTTTATACTCTGCTTTAAAAAGGCAGGCTTCTTATGTTTGTTAGCTTAGAAAAAACGAACTAATATTTCGCTAGCTACTTCTAATAGCATATTTCCAACTATGTGTTTTTATTTTTTATTTTTAGATTTTTGGCGAATCTGCGATGCATTTTTAAACTCCAGCATCATCATTGCCTTGGAAACGAGTTGTTTATGTCAGCCTTGAGTTAGCTTTAGCTCTCACCGTACGCTTTATGTAGCTGTCTGTCGATGTCTGTTGAAATAGCGCTATGATTTGACGCTTTATTTATTTGTCTTTTTAACGTACACGCAGTAGAAATGTTAAACTGGTAACGTAGATAACGTTAGCTCGTTTGCTAAGCTTAACAGAACAGTCTTTTTCGCCTTGTTTCTATCGTTACTTCACCATGTTCAAGGTGAAAATATTATTAATTGGACCAAGCGAGGTAAGCAGTGTGATTGTGTGTAAAATGCGGTGTATGTTTAATTTACTATAAATCATTGATTGATATATTTTACCGTCAGTGTGGAAAAACAGCATTGGCCAATTTTCTCTCTGATACAACAGAATCAATCGGAGCTGATTACAGCCCAACACAAGGCGCAAGGTGGGTTGATTCCAAGAAATGTAATATATAAAAATTATGTATAACATAAGTATATATAAACCAATATAAATATTTCCACATGAAAAAAATGTAAAGGTAATTTATAGTAAATACTATCGTTTTTTCTCAACTATAGTAACGTCTATTACGCTGTATATTATAACATTTACATTACTTTAACAAAAGCTACAGCATACTGTACTATTAACTATAGTGAAGTGATAAACTATAATACTGTGGTATGCTTTATATTTTACTACAGTAAACTGTGGTGTATTGTAGTATACTTTATAGTTGTAGAAAACTTAAGTATTGAGTAATTTCTTTTAACAGATTAATGAAAATACTGTATTATAGTGTTATTTAAAAAACACTACAGTATACTACAAATTACTAGAAGTTTTGTTGTTGCTAGACACTCAAATATTAATTCCCCGTTTTTAGGATTCTTGAGTTTGAATCACACAATTTACATAATGGCAACAAAAATTCATCATGTGATGTGGAACTGTGGGATTGTGCGGGAGATTTCAAGTAAGTTGACTAAATATTGACCACTTTGCTGAATCAAACAGTTGTTAAACATTTTTTCCCTTGGTGAATTCATTCAGATATTGTATGTGCACAGGTTTGAATCATGCTGGCCAGCTTTGATGAAAGACTCCAATGGGGTAGCTGTTGTATTTAACCCAGAGGTGCCGAGTCATCTAAAGGAAATCGAGACCTGGTACTCTGCATTCATCTCATCACAAGGGCTGCTGGAGAGCCAGTGTTTGCTCATAGCACATCATAAACCAGGGAGTGGGGCTGACAATACCCGTCCATCATTAGGTAACTTCAACTACAGTAGTTAGCATTTGAAGAGGATCAAAAAAAGGTTTTCAAAATCTACCAAGAAAAGGTGTTGTTTAATAGCTTTAGGACAACTTTGATAAAAGGTTTTGATCCACTTTAGATGTTGACTACTGTATCTTTATAGCATTAGTGCTTTTTAGGTGTCTAGGATTTTTTTTTGGATTAAATTATAATTAAATACATTAATGATTGAATAAAGAAATTATTATTACTACATTAAATAAATTAACGATTGATTGACTGAATAAAGAAATATACTTTTATAAACCTCTGGGCACCTCTTCATATATATTATTTGTTGGATGCATAACATTTCAAAACCTTTTTAAAATAATGTATTCTCTGTGCAGCCCCACAGTTAAACAAGCTGCCTCTCATTCACTCAAACCTTGAGGAAGAGCCTGAAGATGTCCGACAGGAGTTCAACAAATACTTGGGAAAAGTTACACGGATGCTATCAGAAAGCCAAGAACGTGAAGAGATGTCAATTATAACATAATACATATTTTGTACTTTTTGTATATATCAGATGAATCTATACATAATAAAAAAAAATCATGTTAGTCTCTGTTCAACAATTATATTGTCTAAACGTGAGAATTAAATTTATTCCACAATTGCATTAAAATCACCTTAATTTAAGAGTAAAAGTAAGATTATGTATCCTTCAATAAGGGCTCACTTTGTAAGCGCTAAACTAATGTAAAATTAGAAAATGCATTGATTCAACATTAAATAGATCTACTATTGACGATCACAAAGCTTACACGTTATTGTTAATTCACTGTACCGTTATACAATGGCAAACATGCCCACTGGAAGTAAAGAACAATAAAAGGCTGATATTTAGTTAACAATATTCATTTATTTAATTCCTGGATTCCAAGAATCTGATAAAGAAGAAAACAGACAAAGCTCAGCCAAGAGAACAAGCAAACAGGACAGTCCACGTTTATACATCATAGCCAATGAGGCCTCTCTTCCCAATGATCTCCCCAATGTAGAACCACATCAGAACTTCTGTGGCCACGAGTCCATTCCTCAGAGCATCCTGTGGTAAATAAAAGAAACATTACATGAATATTCTTGGAACTATTAATAATATGGATTTACCAGAAAGTGATTATAAAAACAGCTTATATATTACTTTGTTGCAAACTGTATGTTCAGTTTGATAAGTGAAAAGGGCACTGGCTACTACAGTGACATTAATATTAAACTGAACGAAACTTCAGTTATACTAAACTGAACCAGTTTTAATTTAACGAGAACTACACCAACCAGCATTCTACCACTACTCCTGCCTGCCTGATATGCTGGAATGTTTCCACAATCTGAAATAATTTTGGCTTATTCTTCCCTTTTTTCATCCATGTAAATCTGCTTTGGCACAATCTACATTGTAAAAAGTGCTACAGAAATAAAGAGAATTTGAATTGAATACAATAGATAAATAAGCATTCATTTACGAGAAAGAAACTGTGGCAAGTGTTTCTGTATGTCTTATGAAGTTGAATTTCAGACTTAATGTTAAGGGGAATGTGCCTTTAACTCCATTGCACATATGGAGCTCATTTCTATAAATGCAGCAAATATTCAGGTATAATGTGTAACACAAAAAAGGTCTATTAGCAATACTTAAGAGTTTGAGAAAACCTAGCAGCCTGTACCATTTAGGTCCGTGTATCATCCGTTCATTTGATTATTCTATTTATACTGGAAAACGAAACACCAGAAAAACAGTCAATATTTCGTTTTACTGTTTATTCTGTAGGCAAAAAAAAAAAAAAAAAGCTCATCTGTTATCCTGTTTTTAACTCAATACAGAGAATTAAAACAAACACAAAACAAAAACAAAACAACAAGTCATTTATTCGTTTGATCAAAAAACGAACACCAAAAAACGAGATTTCAACGTGTGGGCGTGCACGAGACGGAGACGCCACTTTTTCTGTCGATTGGTCAATAGCTAAGAGGCTGTAGGATTTAAATCAAACTTCGCTTATAAGCTCATACATAAAACGGGTACATATACACCTATAAATTACACGCATATACACCTATACTATTGGATGTTTAAAACAATACATATGAAACTTCCGTATACACATAAACTTGATGCATGCATACACCCACATACATATAAACTCGCTACATGCAAACACACCTATACACACTGCATATACATAGCCTATGTAAACTCGATCCTTGCATAAACACCCACATTAACACACGCACATATAAACAAGCTGCATGCAAACACACCTATACTCACATATAGCCTACATATAAACTTGATCTATGCGTATGCACCTATAAACTCTTGCATATCAATAAACAATGCGTGTATAAACACCTAAATAACACTCGCGCAAACATACAAAATAAAATTCACAAACATACATAATTTATCATGAATCAGGTTATTGCAAAGCTTATTAATAGAGGAATTACATCAGTTAAATAATGAAAATATATTATATAAAACAATATAAAATATATAAATAGACTATATAAAATATGTAAGAAAGATGTTTAACATAAAAATGTGACTTTTAATTTATTTAGGTAATTACATACACAAATATAAATGGACAGATAGCATGTCCAATATCTACGATTTTAAGGCTGATTTAAAGATTTAGAAACCCTTGAAGGACGATCAAGTCGAAAAGCAACCAGAACTATACTCAAACAACTAAACTCATTTTTTTCTATTGCAAATATTAATGTAGCCATACCTTTCTTGTTTTTTATTATTATAATTATTACTCTTTTCCTGTTTTTTTTATTTTGACAGGCAAACCCACTTAAAAAGTGCATTCCCGCCACCTACTGGACATAAGTGTGTATCGTAACCCGTGACGAATAGTGACATCAATAAAAAAACAAACATAAAAAACTAATATTAAATAAATATATTTTATTCTAAAAAATTACTTATGCAACTTATATTTATTAAACCCATTGCATTCCAATAATTTAATTGCATAATAAACCTTTATAATTTGCTGGAGCATTCCTAGCATTATCTTTTCATATTATTTTTTATATTTAGCATAATCTATTTTCATTATTCAACAGATGTAATTCCTCTATTAATCAGATTATTTCTATTTCATAAGCTTATTAATTACTATTTATATGATAAATAATGATCTCGTCCATTTAAACTCAAATGACTTTTGAGAAGTCTATGCACATACACATGAAATCACATGCATGTTCACAACTAATTGTATATACATGTTTGTGAATTTTATTTTGTATGTTTGCACGAGTGTTATTTGGGTGTTTATGCACGCATCGAGTTTATATTCATATGCAAGAGTTTTTGGGCGTATATGCATAGATCTAGTTTATATGTATATTCAGTGTGTATAAGTGTGTTTGCATGTAGCGAGTCATGTATGTGCCTGTGTATGTGAGTGTATGCATGCATCAAGTTTATGTATATACACAAGTTTCATATATATATTGTTTTGAACATCCAATAGTATAGGTGTATATGCGTGTAATTTATAGGTGTATATGTACCTGTTTTATGTATGAGCTTATAAGCGAAGTTTGATTTAGCCTCATAGCTATTGACCAATCGACAGAAAAAAGGGGCGTCTCCGTCTCGTGCACGCCCACACGTTGAAATCTCGTTTTTTGGTGTTTGTTTTTTGATCAAACGAATAAATGACTCGTTATTTCGTTTTTGTTTTGTGTTTGTTTTAATTCTCCGTTTTGAGTTAAAAACAGGATAACAGATGAGCTTTTGTTTTGTTTTTTTTGTGCCTACAGAATAAACAGTAAAACGAAATATTGAGTGTTTTTCTGGTGTTTCGTTTTCCAGTATAAATAGAATAATCAAATGAACGGATGAACACGGACCCATTTATATCCTTTACTTTAAATATTGATTTATATATATATATATAAAAAACTCATATAAAATTGAGTTAAGTTTGTTTTAATAATTCTGCTCCCAAATACTAAACACTTCTGATCACACTGCAAAAAGAATCTATCTATCTATTAATATGCATATTTTGTTTTATGGTGCCAACATCTACAAATTCTTAAATCAATATCCTTTATCATCTCAAGTAAATATGTCTTGACTAAAAAGATATTTAATATTATATATTTATTCATAATATATACAAATTCTGAGGAGCATGCAACATTTAATGCTATGCTCTTATGAAGTTAAGACTTTCTGCTCTGATTTAAGACCTTTTAAATTCTTAAAATATGGAAAGGCCAATTGAACAGAACACCAAAAGAAATCCCGATTGACTGAAACATTTTATTAAATGTTGAAATGGAGAGGCCTTTTACTAAGATATTATCTGTAAATTGCAACAAAATTAAAATCTTTCCAAACATGGTGGCTAACACTAACATTCCCTAAACATTGTGCACAATCTTGTGAAGTAAATATTTTTAAAAGAATAGTTCGTCCCAAAATGAATGTTTACTACGTTTCTTCTGTTGAACACAAAAGAAGCTATTTTGAAGAAAGCTGAACACCTGCAATGGCTGACGTCCATAGTAGGAAAAACAAATAGAAGGGAAGACAATGATTACAAGTTTTCAGCTTTCTTCAAAACATTTGTGTTAAACAGAAGAAAGAAAAAAAAAAAAAAAAAAAAAAAATTCACCCAAAAATTAAAGACCTGTTTGAACTTTAAAGATCTTAAACATGACTCCTGCGCCAAAGCCCAATTAGAAAATGCATTTCAACGAATAGTTCATGGAAAAACTTTCGTCAATTGTATGTTAAATTAAAAACTGAATTTCAAAGTATGCACTTCATACTAACCCTGACTGTTGTCTGACCGACCCGTCCTGACTGGAAGGCCTTGAGCATATCTTGGAAGCCGCTGATGGCCTTGGGAATCTCGGCAGGGGTTGGAGGCACCAGCTCCACACGGGCGTAATACCAGAATGTGGCTAGCCGGGGCTTGGAGTAGTTGACTGCGGCTAAAGAAAGATCAATATACACGTCAATAACCGAGAAAATACAGACTCCTATTTAAAACGAGAACATCACAAATTCAACAAGAACAAAAGTAACTCAACTGTTTAATTAGAATGCATCCTCATACAATGACATTTGTCCATTGCTCGGAACTGACAGCTTTAGCACAACGCTGTGCGTATACAGAGTGAATTGTGGACAGACTAGTCAAAATACTAAAGCGATAACTAACGCAATTGTTTGCATTTGCTTGCAAGACATGTCAACATATTACCGCTTTAATATAGTAACTGTAATGTTTGTCTGATCTCATGCGTGAAATCTTTTTCGCGGCCTAACGTTAATCTAACAACTGCGGAAACGAGAAACCCTCAACTCAAAATAGTAAATGTTGTGTACATCATACATTGCACATTTTCTTACCGCCGACAAGTGTTGGCACTTTAGCCACGAGTTTCTGCACCGCCTGGGCCATGATTTCTCTGACTGTGAAGGTTTATTCGCCGCTTCTCTTCACAAACCGGGGGCCTTCAATGAATGTCACCTCCAGCGAAGGACCCTTCATTCGAGGAGACAAAATATATGCCTGACGGAAATTCCGAACACGCGTATAAATGCACCTCTGTTGTCTAAAATAAAATGTTTATGTAGCACGCATGTAGTAATGTTGAACAAAAAATAGTGTCTATAAAAACAAATTTTGTGAATCCTAACTAAAAAAATAAAATATTATATTTAATACGTAATTATATATAAACATAAATAAGGAGGGCATTAACCCTTTCATGCATGAATTATGAAAAACATTATCTGGATTTTTTAAATCATTATTTTTATAACTTTAATATGACACTAAAATTGAAATCCATTTTCATTTTTACAAAATGTTGTTTTATTTAAAAATTATTTAACTGTCCACATACGTCCACGCATGCAACAAATGTGTAAAACGGGACATAAAGACATAGCTGACAATATGGAATATTGTGGGGTTTTTAATGGCCTGTTATTCTATTCATATCAGCTCATTTATTAAAAACAGTAATAGTACAATATAATAACAATAAAACACCTATTGTAAAAACAGTAGTTATATATCTTTACTCTCTGCTTCACTCTCTGTCTCAGAGCTGCTATTTTCTGGCACATACTCATCCCTGCTGTCACTGTCAATGTCCTCTGGAATATTCTCAATTATTCTGTACTGACTTCTTGACCTATTCTTTCCCTGTTTTGAAGGCAAAATGCAAATTTGTTTCCATATGAATGTGTAAAATTGCTATTTAATGCTGTAATATGTCATTTTAAATGACTATTTATGTTTATATATTTGTTAAATGTCTGTTTTATTACAATATAAGACAATTTATAACATCTTTGAAAAAATAGAATAGATATACTAGGTTACAGAAAAAAGGACTTTTATGCAATCTGACTCCTCTGTTGCATGACGTCCACATACGTGGACAGTTGGTATTTGGTGAATAAAAACGACATTTTACCCTAAATGTTATTTTATAAATTACTAACATATTCACCATACTTTGATGAACATACTGATATTTTTTTTTCACAATTGACCTCATTGAATAAAAGTTTTTTAGATATGCCTGAGGCATTTAGCACACATTTAGCCATCACTGTCAGCCATCTTGGATTAATGTTGTCATCAAGCAAAGAATAACTATAATGCAAGAGAGTAGCCACTGTGACAATACTGCTGACAGTCTACTGACACTGCCTTCAAGTGGTTTGGAGAAAATTACCATGATTAATGAACCTTAAATTAAGTTAAATTAACTGTCCTCAAATGTGGACACCATGCATGAACGGGTTAAATGGCCGACTAAAATGTTACTGCGAATGCTAAAGGAGATAAACTTAAATATTAATGTAAATAAATATTTCTGTATAGACGACTTTGTTATTGTATTTAATAATATTTAATAAGATATAGTCGAAATATATTCATGACAAAGAAAAAACTAAATAAATTTAAAGAATCATAGGGAAAAAATCCTCCAATAGTTAAAATACAAATACATAGCTACAAATGTAATAATTTGAGTAATGTTTAGTAAAGTTACTGACCCCATGTCAGCAAGGTCAGTAGGTTTTAGTCCAATACATTAATACTAACAAGCATTTTCAGTAATAATATATGTTTGTGTATAGAAATAAATAATTGTAATCTTATTCATATATGAAAAAACAAAAACAAATTGACCTCATTTTAATCATACTTTATTCAGGATGAAAAGATACAATGCTTAAATAGTTTCAATGGTCATAATCTGGCAAAAACATAGTGAATACAACCGTGATATCAAAGGTGAAAGATAATACTTCTCAGAGACATAAATGAATGTCTTTATGCCATAGTCATACTGATTTAACTATTCAGACACACATATACACTCAAAACTGTGACTGTTTCCAAGCTTTAGGCAATATCATTTAGGAAAAACTGCAAAGTGTAGTATGGCTATAGGTTAGAGAAATTAGCCAACCAGTGGATCCCTGTTTATTCCTCATCCTCAAAGCACCCATCTAATAGACATTATCAGTTCTGTTTTAATGCTCATCCCAAATGAAACTAAATGGACAAAGTCTGGCCATCAGAGTCACCAGTCTTCACTCTTGCTGGTTCAGCAGCACTTGAAACACTTTCCTCCACCTGTAACAGTACATGAACAACTGTAATATAAATAAAGTGCATGTAATCAAATACATTGTTTGATAGCGCAAATCTTTTAAAAATGTTTGGTTTGTGTGGTACAAAGGTGCTTATGAATTAATAGATACTGCATACCTCAGAGATTGTTTCTAATTTGTTCACCGTGACTGGCTTCCCATTCTGCTTCAGCCAATCATAACCTTTCTGATCGACGACTAGTAAAGAAAGGGTTTCTCCTCCTCTCTTTACATGTACGATCACATCCTCCAAAGACTCTTTCTCCATATTTTGTCCATTCACCTCCACCACCACATCACCCTGAAGTAGACCTGAACTCTGTCCTGGACCGCCTGTTGCTACCTAAACATGTAATACACATTATGATAGTAAAAGGTATGTTTGTTGCTCATATTTACTTGAAATTATACATGTGCTCATAGTGTGCAAGAATATGTTATTGAGTTCATTCATTCAATTTCTTTTCAGCTTAGTCCCTTTATTAATCTGAGGTCGCCACAGCGGAATGAACCACCAACTTATCCAGCATATGTTTTACACAGCGGATGCCCTTCCAGCTGTAACCCATCACTGGGAAACATCCATACACACTCATTCACACACATACACTACGGGCAATTTAGCTTACCCAATTCACCTATAGCGCATGTCTTTGGACTTGTGGGGGAAACCGGAGCACCTGGAGGAAACCCACGCGAACACGGGGAGAACATGCAAACTCCACACAGAAACGCCAACTGACGCAGCCGAGGCTCAAACCAGCGACCTTCTTGCTGTGAGGCAAACGTGCTACCCACTGCGCCACCGTGCAGCCCCATGTTATTGAGTTGTATTAGTTAATTTATGAACTGTAACTTAATGTTTATGTATTTCAATGATTTCAATGACTGATGATTTGAATGATTATGAGGCCTACAAGTGGCCTGATTTTCCAGGCTTCTGTGAAGAATAACCACGGATGAGTGAGTTCAGATGAAAGCTTCATTTCTATTCTGTCTCAACATCTGATGTCGGTATCGTGTAAGGGCTGATTTGTCAGTGAATGGGCTTCATTGTACTGTACCTGGCTGATGAAGGTGCCAGGTTTCTGTTGGACGCAGCCCAAATGGAAGCCAAAACCAGCCGAGCCCTTCTCCAGTATACAGCGTCTAACATTAGGGTTGATCTGCACCTCCTCCTGAGGCTCAACAGGAGGCACTGCAGGCTTTGGCGTCACTGGGATTTCCTTTTTCTCCTCGGGGACGGCAGATGGGACATCCACACAGAACAGCAAGGGAGAGAGACCCAACTGAGAAAGTTTGAGGTTTAACAGATGAAAAACAGGCATAAGAACAAGAAAGAAGCTACGTACAAGTTGATATTTTTAAATAATAATACATTTCTGATGAGTTGAATATTCTGATTAACAAATCTGATTATGTGTGATTTTTTCATTTAGGGACATTTAATGAAAAACAAATGATTAGTGTAGTTTAGTATTTCTTTAATTATTTAAATCAGTGGTGTCAAGATTAAATCATAGAAACTTTTAATAAAAGGTTAGGTTAATTAGTAAATTATATTCTAATATTTATTCTTAAGTTAATTAAAGGTGTTTTTTTGGAGGGGGGGGGGGGGGGGTGAACTTTGATCATTTAATGATAATATATTTAGGATGACAATGACAGAGCTAAAATAGTTTAACTAACTTTAGTTTCATAACTTTCCTTTTTAAAAATATAATTAAAATATTTTTCATATTAATAATATGAAATATAAATGATTATTAATATAGTTAGAATTATAATTTAAATGTAATTATAACTTTAAATATTATTAGCATTTACATTTAATTATCATTCATTCATTCATTTTCTTTTCGGCTTAGTCCCTTTATTAATCTGGGGTCGCCACAGCGGGATGAACCACCAACTTATCCAGCATATGTTTTACGCAGCGGATGCCCTTCCAGCTGCAACCCATCACTGGGAAACATTCATACACATTCATTCACACACATACACTACGGACAATTTTAGCTTACCCAATTCACCTGTACCGCATGTCTTTGGACTTGTTGGGGAAACCGGAGCACCCGGAGGAAACCCACGCGAACACGGGGAGAACATGCAAACTCCACACAGAAATGCCAACTGACCCAGCCGAGGCTCGAACCAGCGACCTTCTTGCTGTGAGGCGAACGTGCTACCCACTGCGCCACCGCGTCGCCCATTTAATTATCATTTAAAATATAATTTGAATTCAGTGCCAATAGCCAATAACCATCCTCTTCCTGTTCCTCATGCCTTTCCTGTCTCCACTCCACTGTCAAATCTAATAGTTTAAAAATCCCTAAAGCACAATAAAAAAATTGGAAGAAACTTTTTAAAGAAAGTCAAAGTGCTCATAATTGATAAATAACCCACATATATTAGTAATAATTTGCTCACTTAGTATTCACCTTAGTGTAGAAGTCATGGCCCTGAGGTGTCATGGTGGTGAGGGTGACCTGCTGTCTACTTTGTCGGATATTGCTGACAACGTCTTCATGACTCAGTGAGTCTGTGGACTCTCCATTCACTTCAAGAAGCATCTCACCTTCTTTGACTCCTCCCAGTTCAGCAGGGCTGCCCTTATCCACCTCTCTCACCATGTGAACTGTATAAACCAAACATAAATATGTGGACTACACATTGATATGCATGTCTTTATGAATAAGTGTGTGTTTGCCTCTCACCGGTGCGTCCAGCTCCAGCCTTCTCCTGTCTGAGCAAAAAGCCGTATCCATCGGGCCCCGTCACTAGATGCAGTCTCTGGGGCCGATATGGCATGTTTTTGGCATCAGCCATGGCTGGGAGAATGGGCATTTTCTGGCAGGCATAACTCTTTTCAGTGTCACTGTCAATCACCAGCACTGTCATGTGACTGCTGCACTTTTTCACCTGGAAACATCGTCAGGTCAGATGAAATGTACACCATCTAACATGTGAGTGACAATATTATGCCTATATCACAGAGAAGAGAAGCTCAAAAGTGTTAGCAGTATTAGCAGATACTGACCAGAAAGTCTACTAATACTATAATGACTGCTAGTTGATGTGTAGTTGCAAAATTACTTGTAGTCAACTTAATGTTTAAAGGAGGCAATGAAAATAAAATGTTACCTACACTGTGTATGTATAAGTAAGTGTTGAACATGTTTAAAGGACAGGGCATGTGCAATGGAATCTAAATCATCACAATACTTTCTGCTTTAATGTCTTTATTATAATCATGACTATTACATTTTAAGATGAATAGCAGATTTTGAGTAGATTATATGAATTTTATATTAATCTATCTTAATGAAATATACAGTTATAAGCCGTAAAACACACAAGCACCAATATGCCGTTCTGTAATATTTGAAATATTTTCATCATATTTGTAGCCATATTTCTGGACAACCACAAATGAATAT
>CAIGQV010016645.1:8538396-8603101 GCA_903798115.1 Danio jaintianensis
AACACACCTCACATTCCTGGACAAAAAGCTACATTTCGAGTACTGAGTCAAGATTAGTAATTTTGCTTTAAAGATTAAATATAACCTTGGGATTTTATAAAGAGATCTTGACTCAGAAAATGTAGCTGTAGCTTATCTACTCTGCCCTCCCTTTGTACTTTAAAGAGAGAACAAAAAGAATCAAAATAGTGTTTGTTTCAGTTGATGGGCTTTGATAAAAGACCTTAGTTAAATAAGATTTGGATGTTTGCTTTGTGGCCATTAGTTATTGGTAATTTTTGTTGCTTTATTTTGTTGACAGTCACAGCTTTATTTTGCAGGAACTGTTCATTTAAAAAATGACAAAGTAAATTATGGCACAATACTTGGCTTTAAGGTTTAGGTTTTAAAAGGTTTTAATTTGTATATTTGCATTTACTACTTACTTCTATTTTTAAAATATATTTATTATCTGTTTTTTGTCCTGTCTCTGTAATTCTGTTGCACGGTAGAAGCTCTGTCACGAAAACAAATTCCTCGTATGTGTGAACATACCTGGCAATAAAGCTCTATCTGATTCTGATTCTGAAAACAAGTTTACATTTCCCATATAAAATAAAATAAAATAAAATAAAATGGTGGCGCAGTGGCGCAGAGGGTAGCACTGTCGCCTCACAGCAAGAAGGTCGCTGGTTCAAGCCCCGGCTGGGCCAGTTGGCATTTCTGTGTGGAGTTTGCATGTTTTTCCAGTGTTCGTGCATGTGTGTTTCCTCCGGGTGCTCCGGTTTCCCCCACAAGTCCAAAGACATGCACTATAGGTGAATTGGCTAAGCTAAATTGTCCGTAGTGTATGTGTGTGAATGGGAGTGTATGGGTGTTTCCCAGTGATGGGTTGCAGCTGGAAGGGCATCCGCTGCGTAAAACATATGCTGGATAACTTGGCGGTTCATTTCACTGTGGCGACCCCAGATGAATAAAGGGACTAAGCCGAAGAAAAATGAATGTTTTACACAGCGGATGCCCTTCCAGCTGCAACTCAGTACTGGGAAACATCCATACACACTCATTCACACACATACACTACGGCCAATTTAGTTTATTCAATTATCATGTCTTTGGACTGTGGGAGAAACCGGAGCACCCGGAGGAAACCCACACCTACACGGGGAGAACATGCAAACTACACACAGAAATGCCAACTGGCCCAGCCGGGGCTTGAACCAGCGACCTTCTTGCTGTGAGGCGACAGTGCTAACCACTGAGCCAACGTGTCGCCTTATTATATTATATTATATTATATTATATTATATTATATTATATTATATTATATTATATTATAGCAGCTTACAGACTATGCACTACTGAGTGAACATGATATACCTCAAATTTCAACTATTCAACTACTCTGCCTCACATTGCTCATGCTTTTTTTTTTTAAACAATAATTAACTTAGCAAAATGAAAGAAAATAAATAACAATAAACATTCTGGCATATATATGCGTCTGTCAGATTTTTTTCACCTAATCTTTTAAAACAGAAAGTTAGTTACATATATATATAAAGTGAAATGAAGTGAGCCGGAGATACCTGAGCTGCTTTTTTGTCTCATAGCTTCTTCAGTGGAAGATGTAGAGCAAATGTCAGGAACACTTTGAGCTGAAATGGATGCACTTCTCTCATGCGTTCCTCGCCCGGCTTTGCTTTTAATGGTTAATCTAACTGTGTGCTTGCGAAAAGAGCCATTCTGTTCCTGACCTCTGCACAAAAACCCACACATACTGTACATCCCAACTGCAACTGCATGGCACTGCAGTGACTGTATTTATATAACTGTTTATGCTTTTAAGAGACTATGAAGGAGAGAGAATCTGTTTGAGACAGATTAATTCAATGGTACAACAAGAACAGAAAATAGTGAATATTTTTGATTATGTATGTTTATAAATGGAAGAAATGGGGTTAAGATTTAAGCAAGAGAATAATTACACAGCTCTCACTAATGTTTCTGAAGGACACATCCCTGACTGATAATTTCAAATGTGCTGTGAAAAGATTGAAGTTTAAAAAAAGAGTTTAATCAGGATAATTAAAAGAGAAATGAAACCAGTGTAATCTGAGATAGGCATAATATTTTTCAGAATTCCTGATGGTAATTATAATAACAGCAACACCGGCAACAACTATGCCAATAACACTTATGCACGATACTACATTATTGACACAAAAATTATCTGCAGACTTTGTTATTTGTTACAATACTTATTGTTACAATACAATACTTTTGTATTGAAAAAGTCACTTAAGTGCTGAACATTCCATGAAATTCAACATTTAAGCAGGCTGTTCCACGGGGATAAAAACTATATAGTACCGAATTATAATTCTATTTATTTCATGCCAAAATCTCATTACAAATCATTACAATATTAGGTAAAGATTAAATCATGGGGATATTTAGTATTTATATATATATATATATATAAAAACTCAATTTACGATTTGTAATATGCATTGCTAAGACATTAAATACTACACTATTAAAAAATGTCCATAAATAAGCAGTTTTTTTCATATTTTGTGATTCATGTTTTTATTTTTATATTTTTTTGGTATTCATGTTTTTACTTTTTATTTTTCCCCTTTTATTATTGCTTTTGAATTGCATTATGGGACCTCGATCTTTCTTCCAACAACTTTAACCTTGAAAAGTTTTAAAGTGATATATTGCCTGGGTTGGTGTTGTATATTACGTTACAAAAACCTTGTAATAAACTGCCAGTACATCTTCGTACATCATCATTTTACGGATTTATTTCTCTATTAGTTCTTATACATTATATCATATCAATATACTAAAATGTCAATAAAAGTCACTTTGTTAAACTGTAGAGTGGAATTTTCGACATTAAAAGTCGACAGAGCAGAGATCAAGGTCCCAAAATGCAATTCACAACTATAAATAAACACTTGTGAACCACAAAATACAGAAACTGCCAATTAACTGATTTTTTTTTTTAACATAGTAGGTGATTTTCTTAATATTTAGATGTTTGTAATTCCAGTTGAGTTCATAAATCTCAATTTACCCCCTAACAACAACCAAAAAAAACATGACTGGTTTTGTGGTTCAGGGTCAAATATTAATAAATCTGGGGCTTATTTTCTACTCACACTGACCTATTCATACGCACCTTAATTGCTTGAAATTGCTATTGTGCACGTCTAAAAATTAAAATAATCTTAATTGACTGATGTAACAATCAAGTCAAAAATATTACTGAACATTACTAAACCAACCTACATTACATACAAACAATACATAAACAAGAGCGGGTACTTGAAACAAAGTATTCTTCAAATAACTAAGCAGAAGTTATTAACTGGCCAATTAAAATGGACTTATTCTGTTTGTTAATTATTTAGTTAAGCAGAGTTGATTTGAAAATGCAGAAGCAGAAAATCAGTTTTAATAAACCAATGTAAAATGCTTGGCAGACAGAGACAAAAATCATTTAGTGTAGGTAATATATAAATGCATTTATTATATTCATTTGAACATGGTTTAGCACACATAACTTGCATTTCTGATGATGGCAAACATAATAATTATGCAGCAAATCTGGGAAGCTGACTGCAGTAAGTCTTGTTCTCTGCACATCGGCTGTGCAAAACCTTGCAGAACATTTTCATATGCAAAAATCAAATCAACAAAAAAAATAGATTTTCACTTTTACCTTTTACCTTATCTTAATTTCTATTCTGACAGCGAACGTTCGAAGGCTTTTCATTCGTTAAGGCATGCATGCTGCGTAACGAAGAAGATTATTTTGTGTAGAGAGAAACAAATGTAAATAAATGTAAATGTGTGAAATATGATCTCATCCAGCTATCTCTCAACATCTTCCAGCTGAGGCTTAACATACAGGAACCCATATCGGCACAGACACGCAAAATGATGATTCGTACACAATAGAGAACTGACAGACGACCACTGGAAATATATTGAATATTCAAGGATTAGATAGGAAATATCACTCACTAGGCACAGAACAATACTATTGCTATTAGAAACAGGTATTACCCAACTCTTTACGCTAGACGTCTGTGTACCATTAGAAGTCAGATTCTTGATGGTGAACATTTCCTTACTCTAAACCTCTCCGATGAGTCTAAAGCAAACAGAACACACAACACTCTTTGTCTGACTGGTCTGACTCAGCAATACTGAATACGGAATTGTTGACTTTGGAACCGTTTCATTGATCCCTTGTTTCTGAAAATGCAGCCTGCGCTCCAAAAGCACCCAGAGTAGTTTTTCCCTGGGTATACCATATGGCAAAAAAGCTAAATTGATTTTTAGAGCAGCAATTCTTCAATTGTAGAATGACTAAGTCATCTTTAAAGCTGTGTGCAATGTTTTGACGGACAGACTGTTCTAGAAAAAGAGCAATCGTACCTTACAGTACTAAGTGTGAACGCTAAATGCTACTGATTTCTCTGAGGGCCATCTTCCTGACTCAGAATCTGTATATCCAACCTAATCTAACAGAGAAACTTAACTATGTTGCACTTTTACAAATTAGTGGCTAATTCGTATGAACTTGTACAATCTCAGACATATGAAAACGTACTATTTCAGAAAGCCACCCATACCCTTGCAAAAACTGTTTATTCTGCTGTGCTATAAGTGAACCTCTTTTAAAATAAAAAAAAAAATAATTTTAGAATTACATTTTTGTATACTAGCTTTAGTTCAACACTGTAGTACACTGTGAGTGCAAACATTTTATATCAATAGCAAACTATAAGTTGTGACCAAGTATAAAAGTTCACTTACAAGTATATGCAGTATTTTTTTTGTTTATGAACACTTTGACGTATACTATTGGTAAACTACTAGTTTACTGAGAATATGGTTCAATATGTACTTTATATAACTAGAAATGCTCATAAATCTCATAAACTATTAATTTACCTATTAGTTAACCTGTAGTATAGTTGTAATACAAATGAAAAACCAATGTAAACTGGTTGTGCACTAATAAGTACCAAGTTTAAATCTGTTACAATTTAAAGTATACTTTAATGAGCTTAAAATGTCTCCGATAGTCTACACTGTACAAATGTCAATTATTCAATTTTGTAAGAAAAAGCTGAACTAATATTACATCTTGGGTTCAATTAGGAAGACGTAATATATTAAGTCTGCCTTAATACATTGAAAGCATTGAATTAAATGTTATTAAAAATAACCTTAAAATAGTAATAAAAAAAAAAGACATTTGAAGTTATATTTTGAAGTGAGAAATTGAGTGAACATAAAAATCTGTGGAAATAATCGCCAAAAAATAATTAGCTTACACTTGTTGATTTTTTTTTTATCAGTGTACTTGTATATAAATGTAAATTAAAGTAAAATATACTTTAATTAAAGTATACTTAATCAAATTAATGAATGAAGTAAACATTGCAAGGGTAAACATATTCATCACTAGGGTGTGAGCAGCTTGTGTGAGCAAAATGTACAAATGTGAACACAAATTCATTATGAATTAGCCACTAACATAAAATTAGTTAGGAAATGCTGTAAAATTGTGTTGGTATACCACAAATGTACTACTCAACTTTGGGAGTCAACTTTCCCAACACAAACTAAACACTAAAAAAATCTAATGAAATCATCCTAAAATGAACCAGCAACAAATTACTGAATTATTTTGGGAGTATTTTCTGTAATGTGCAACATAAATTCCTCAGTTGCAGCATCGTCCAAATGTGTCATGCATTTTCCAGCCATTAAACTCCCTTTTCCAGAACCGCATGTCATATTTGCTCATATAAAAATAAAATCAATTACAAACGAATGTCCAAAAAAGTTTCAATAAAACAACATCAACGAAAAAAAGTGCATACATGTATTTACAATCTTGCTTGAAGCATAACACGTATACTTTTCTTTGTGTATATACTCAGATTATTAGTAGTCTTCGTTATATAAGGAGACATAACACATAGCAGGACTCAAAAAGATCTCCAGGGTAACAATGAATCAGTTGTGAAGATGTTTGCATTGCATTGCGGCATTGAATATCCTGACTGCTAGAAGAGAGAAGCGAAGAAGAGGAAGTGTACATACGAGTGCAAACGAGGCATAAATATTTCCATTCAGAAAAAAGCGTTTATCCATCATTACAATCCAGGTATATGATCGTCACATCTAACCACACATTTCCTGACATCCTTAGCAGTGCAGATTAAGTTTCCAGGGAACAGTCGCAAAAGTAGCAGAAAGAAACAAGCCAAGCGAGTCCCGTAAAATGTTCATTATCAGACATTAGGACCGCAAATGATTTTCTGACATCTGATGATATGTGTCATTCCTGTCGAAAGTAAGTTCAAGAGGTGCTTCAAGATTAGCCCCAAATTCACATTGAGTTGTTCATTATTTTGGTCACTGTAGGGAGTTTTATTTTTTTATTATTATTGTACATGTTCAAGTTTTGTTCCCTCCTGATGAAAACGAGAGAGCAAAAGCCCACGAATTATAGTTCGTTTCTCTCTCAGGAAACCAAAGAGGCAGTTGTCAGAGAATTCAAGGTAACAAGACAGATGGATACTGACAAAATGCCGAAATGTTCCCTCTTAGGAAAAAAAATTAATAGGCAGTTCACATCAAGGGCACTTGCTGCAACATTCCTCAAATGATTAGGTTTAGTTTGACGTGGATGCCCAGAATTGCCTTGAGAGATCGTGAAAGTCTTTATATTCAGTAGGTGACAGAAGATATTCATCCCCTCAAGCTTAAAGTGTATTCTGGGAAGACAAAGATGGAGTTGAAGATACGCTGGCCGGACGATTCTTACAGTATATCACGTACAGTTCTCTCTTCAGCTGCTTGCTTGTCCTGAAAAGTGCCCCAAACATGCAGTGCACTCTCCTCTGAAACGCATGTTATTGATGATGTTCTTCATCTCGGGTTGAAGTAAATCCATTAAATGCAAGACAAATATGAAGATCCTTCAGTCTAGGCAGAAAGAGACTAGTTGGCCAGTCCACATGCTATTGTGTGGGATTGTCGTTGTAAATACATCCAGTCCTGTCAGCAGAGACTCATGCTTGAAAGTTCTGGTCATGGAAAAAAATGAACCTGCACAGTTAAACTACATGGAGACGTTCAAAAATGACAAAAACAACTCTTATATTAATTCACTATTCTACATGTAGAGAATTAAAAATATTTTTCAAGTAACAAAAAATTGAGGATAAATGTTGCACTGCCAAAACAATGGCCCCGGTATCGATGTGCATTGGTTTGCAAAAAGAATGTTGTGTTGATTTACTGGAGTGTACGTGAAATTAAATGTATGTCTGGTGATGAGCTCCGGACCCTAACGCTCTGACTTCACTTTGTAACGCAGAACTAGGTAAGTGGCAAGTCTGAGAACTAAGAAGAAGACCCCCAGGACCATGAAGTCCACATAGAGCTTTGCGTCCTCCACGTCCAACAGCTGCAGGACCTCCTCTGGTTTCTGGAACTTACACACAATGTTAGGACACTCCAGCTCTGAGCGGTTCATGCCGTAGATGGAGAGGATCACTCCCTCGAACCCATATCTGAAGAGGGAGAGATCAGATGTGTGATTTTTGTTTTTTTTGATTGAGGGATGAATGACCAATTGTTAGGGTTCTTGACTGACCTGACGTATGATACATAAGAGCTCCATTGAAGATATTTCGGGATGGTGTCAAAGTTGACAAAGAAGCCAGAGAACAGAAGAACTGGGATGGCAGAGACCGGTCCTACAAACGTGGCAACCTGAAGATGCACAAAAGATGGTGTATGTTAAAGTGTCCATATTATGTTATTTTAAGGATTCTTACATTGTAAAGAAAAAAGGTGGGTGGTTTTAACATTAGAACTACCCAGGCAGTCATTTTGAACATTTTAAAATTTCTAAATTTAACAACTTTATTAAAACAAAACCCATATAACTAAAGTACCCTTACTTGTCATGAATGTGTATATTTCATTCTAACAATGTTATTCTATTAAAATTACAAAATACAAAAGAGTTCTGTGTATTTCTACCTTGAATGCCCATAACGGTCAAATTAACTGCAAACATTTCAGTGTCACTACTTATGCCAGTGTCTTTGAATATGTGCCTTTGTTGCCTAGCAACTTTCTGCTAACAAAAGCATAACTTTCTGAAAGCAAAAACATAACATTATACAGACATGTCTTTCAGAATAACTTTTTCACTGCAGTGAAAAAACTTTGTTCTCCTGCTTGCCAGACAAAATGAAGTACGCACCTTTGTGGTTTAGTAACTCATACACAATTATAGCCTATATTACATAAATATCTAATTTGTAGGGTAACAACACTAATATTAATCATGCTTTAAAAAGATTTCCTTCACATTAGAATGGAAACCTGGCTACAGTCTCATTGCATGGCCTCAAGACCATTTGGAATTATGCCAATAACCACTAATGAGATTAATTATTTAATTTAACAACTGAAAATGCATGATAAAGGAAAGTACTGTAACATGTACAGTAACGGCTAGACAAAATTTCTGAAATGTAATTTAAATAATGACAAAGCATATCCACTACAACCTAAATACTCTAATGTATAAAAATCTTCCTCACTTTTGAACAATTTAATGCATCTAGAAGTAAAATAAAAGTGTTAATTTCTTTAAAAACTACATAAAACTTAAATCTTTAAAGAGTAATATGTTACCACCACTTTTCTTTTTTACTTTTTTATTTAAGAAAGACAAAGAAAAAGAAGAAACAAACAAACAAACAAAAAAAGAAACAAAGCTAAACAAAGTTATCATAGGGGTTACAGTATCAAATCACAAAACATTTGATGCAAATTTTCACATATTATTTCCAATGGCATACTTAATTTTTTTTAATACTTGTCCCACTTTTTTGAATCAAGTCTCAAGTTAAACGTGAGTCTCTCCATACAGTGTATCACCTTTACAACTCCTATCCATTGGGCCCTTGTTGGAGGATCAGCCTGAAACCATGGCTTTTCTGCTACTTGTTAAAAGTATTTGCATTAAGTATTTCTCGTAGGCTGGAACAATTTCTGGCACCGCCACTTATTTGAAGACCTCATACCTGAAGTGAAGTGGATGCAGCTCCGATGAGAAGCCCCAGAGACTGAGCCACTAGGGCAGTGGAGGTGGACAGAGCCATAAACAGCAGATATCTGCCTGCCTCTGGGGGCTGCTCTGTCATCCAGTACACTATACTGCAGTATATAATCGGACAAATGACCTGGAAGAGAGAGAAGAACACTGAAGAGGTTTGCCTGAGGCTCAGGAAAAATGACACACCTAATCAACATTTTAGATCCTTCCAAAATGACACAAGATTGAATACCTTTCTTTAAAATAAAAAAGTTGAATTAGAAAGATAAACAGACGTACCTGGAATGGAATGTCAGCCATGGTCTTGGCCAAGTAATACGCCTTTAAACTGTACCAGTAATTAAGATGCTCCCTTATGAACACACCCATCTCCAGTGGAACTGCAGGAGAAAATACATAATCGCTTCAGTGCTTAATTCAATCTGATTCTGTAAAGACCATAACTCTCAATCAAGCAAATAAGCGCTTCTAATCCATCACAAACCAAAAAGGATTTACTAATCGCTTGGATCAAACCTATTTTCCATGCTCATGAGGAATTGAGCAAACCCGGTAGATTGACTTACATGTCAGGACAGTGGGCATGAGAGCAGCAAACATGAGAAACAGCATGGAGAAGAACAGGAAGCCAGTGTTGTTGAACACTTTGCTGGCATCATTCCCAATGTTCAGGTACAGCAGACCAATTAACACGCCGATACACAGGTGCGACATCACTCTCAGGTGGGTTAATACCTGAACACACGCACACACAGACACACACACACGCGTACGCGCACGCACACGCACACGCACACATTGATTGAACAGTTATTAGACACAGACAATACGAAAACGATGTTAACACTTTATTTCCGTATTCTGGTTTAGATATTCTTTAAATTACATAGCAGCTACACGTCAACTAGGAGTCTGTTTACCATTACCATTTGATTCCATTCTAAGTGCACAATGCTAAAAATACAGGCGTTTGTCAGACATCAACACAGACACCACACTCACGGACTATTGGCTGAATGTCTGATGCATACAGCACACATAACTGGAAACACTTCACACGCAGATCAAAGATGTCTTCTGACATAAAAGGCTTCTAAGCAACTAAGAAAGCTGTTATGTTTACATCATTGTCTAAAAAGTATGGATTGTGCCGATTATGATGGATCATCTAAAGTATGTGAGGTTCAAGGCACAAATTCTTAAAAAGATGTCCAAGAGTTTTGTTTGAGGCACTTGAGGTATTTTATCTTGTCTTGGCTATTTCAATAGTCTTATTTTCCAAGTGTGGGCAACACTATTTCCATAAAAAAGGTTTCCCCAGAAGGTTCCTCCATTATATAAGATGAAAATTGAAATACCCAAATAAGAGACTGCATATGTGGACAAATATGAAAGAACTAATGCTGACACTGCAGTTGGATGATGTAATCTTGTTTTCAGTTCTCCAGAATTGCTTGTTGAAGTTATAAAGTAGAGTGATGTTCGCCAAACAGAGTTTACTAGGAACACTTTTTTTGGCATGGTGGTTGACAAAATGCACACCATTATACTTTGGTAAGTAATGGTATTGTTGGTTCAGATGCTGGGTGTTTTAGTGTAATTTTCTTTTCTGTAAAATAGTATAAATTGCTAATTGCTATCTGTGATTGTGGTGACTTTTCTACACGCCTAAACATGACTTTGCTCAAATCAAAACACTATTGGGTCTTTTACATGTCAGTCATATGGCCTCTTGTGTGGTCCTTGGCCATTCAAAGTGAGCATAGTTCCCAGAGCTTCTGCCATCAGTCTATATAAAGTAAGGGTGCAAATTACAAGGGGGTTTGACACCTGAATTAATGCATAATTCCCCCTGAAGGACATCAAGATATTAAATGCCCTTTAAACAGTGTAAAATAATTTGCACTAATCTGTAATAAATAATAATAATTGACTAATATATACTAATATATGACTTAATAGGGGCGACGCGGTGGCGCAGTGGGTAGCACGTTCGCCTCACAGCAAGAAGGTCGCTGGTTCAAACCTCGGCTGGGTCAGTTGGCATTTCTGTGTGGAGTTTGCATGTTCTCCCCGTGTTCGCGTGGGTTTCCTCCGGGTGCTCCGGTTTCCCCCACAAGTCCAAAGACATTCGGTATAGGTGAATTGGGTAAGCTAAAATTGTCCGTAGTGTATGTGTGTGAATGGGTGTGTATGGATGTTTCCCAGAGATGGGTTGCGGCTGGAAGGGCATCCGCTGCATAAAACATATGCTGGATAAATTGGCGGTTCATCCCGCTGTGGCGACCCCAGATTAATAAAGGGACTAAGCCGAAAAGAAAATGAATGAATGAATGAATGACTTAATAGGGGGCAGCACGGTGGCGCCGTGGGTAGCACAATCGGCTCACAGCAAGAAGGTTGCTGGTTCGAGCCCCGGCTGGGTCAGTTGGCATTTCTGTGTGGAGTTTGCATGTTTTCCCCGTGTTTGCGTGGGTTTCCTCCGGGTGCTCCGGTTTCCTCCACAAGTCCAAAGACATGCGGTATAGGTGAATTGGGTAAGCTAAATTGTCCGTAGTGTATGTTTGTGAATGCGTGTGTATGGATGGATGTTTCCCAGTGATGGGTTGCAGCTGGAAGGGCATCCACTGCGTAAAACATATGCTGGATAAGTTGGCAGTTCATTCCACTGTGGCAACCCCAGATTAATAAAGGGACTAAGCCGAAAAGAAAATGAATGAATGAATGAATGACTTAATAGGTGTCATTACCTGCATATAGCCTAAAAGTAATTCAAATTAAACTCATAGTGTGTAGTTTAATAGGCTAATGGATAAAAGAGATGTCACTGAATTAAATGTATATATTTGGTTCATTGAGGCATGCATATGCATTACACAATCTACTGAAAAACAGCCGCTCTGACTGACCAAACCACATCTGTCTACTAACAAACTACTATATATACTATACTACTAATATCCTACTGACTGTTAGTTTGCATGTAGTTCCAAAGGCACCATGATGTCTAAAGTGGACCATCAAAACAAATACAGAAAAAAAATATTCTTACCGTGTCCCTGCATATAGTAATGAAGGTTCTCTTGAAGAGAATGCAGAACTGAGTGAGGGTACTGGTGGCAAAAGTGTGTTTCTCAATGTATCCTGAATCCTTTACAAATACAAAATAACACAAGAGGTGGTGGTCAGAGACTGATAAACAGACTGGTTATGTGTGTGAGAGTGTGTGCGTGTGTGTGTGTGTGTGTGTGTGTGTGTGTGTGTGTGTGTGTGTGTGTGTTCATCGCTCACAGTATAACACTGGGATGGACAGGACGTGGTGGGGTCATTCTTGTCACTGGAGTTCTTCTTGCTCTCATCTGAACACAGGCCTCCTTGAACAGCTTCGAAGAGCACAGGGTTCAGGTCACCGTACTCTCCTGAGGCGACCTCAATTACTGCCCGCATAGAGACAGCACAACTCATACACATGCTGAATGACCCCTAAGAGGAGCCCAAAACCCTTCAAATACACTCATATGATTCACACGAGCAACTACATCATAACACGTAAAGTACAAACAAACCAATAATAAATAAATTCATTAAGAGATACACTAGTTTAAAATTTGGGACTTAACCCTTGTGTATTGTTTTTGCTGTGTTTCAGCAAATGGAATGATTTTTGGAGACAAATCTTATTTTGACACATATTTTGGCAAAATGCTTTGGAATTTTTTAAAAACTCAACAATACACTCTGGGGAAATTGACTACCCTTTTGTGGCTGTTTTTGCCCCATTAACTTTTATTATAACGACATTTGATTGATTGATTGAACAATTACAAAATTTTACCTCTTCCTGACAGGGAAAACCACCAGCAGTAAAAAAAAGTGCATGATTTATGGTGTGATGGCTTTGCAATAAAATTTTTTAATATAATTATAAAATTATAAAATGCTATAATGGAAGTCAATGGGGCAGAAATAGCCACTAACATAACGAAGGGTAGTCAAAAATCATTCCATTTGCTGAAACACAGAGAAAGTTGTGGAAAAATTAAGACTTAAAATCATGGACGAAAACATCCCCAACAGCACACAAGGGTTAATGTTTTAAATCTCACAAAGACTGCAATTAAGTGATCAAAAATACTGTAAAGCAGGCACATATTGTAATATATATTCAATGTAAATTTAGCGCAAACACACACGCACACACACACACGCACATGCACACACACACACACACACACACACACACACACGCGCGCACACACACACACACACACACACACACACACACACACACACACACACACACACACACACGCACACACACACTCACACACAGTAAACCTACTAAAGTCAGCAGGATTGTGGTAGGTGGGGCAGTGGAGTCCAAGGTTTTTCAGGTAGGGGATAAGGTATGGCACTGTCCCCTTATATATACATTGACCCTGACTCAGGATATAAAGCTACAAGAAGAACAGACAGAGTATTAAAGATGAACATGAATACATTGGCATCTTCACACACTTAGGGCCAGATTTACTAAACAGGGCAAATTAGTGTGAGAGTGCAATCCCACAGAAGTGCTGATGGGAGTGGAAAGTTTTGCAAATGATCTACTGACAAAGCACAAAGTAAAGGACACAGATGCAGCAGCTCATTTTCATAATATCTAATGCAACACATACACTAACAAATATTGGGTCGCAAACAATGATATGATGATGATAATGTAATATCCAACCTTATCTGACCTTTGCCTGTTTAAGACTATGACTTGGAAGTTAGGCAAATGACTTAAGACTATGACTTGGAAGTTTACTTGTATTTTCTTTTCTTTCTTTTCTGCTGATGGTTATTTGGTTGTTAAAAGAGTGTGTTTTGTTGGTTATTTTGGCCTGGTCTATCCCTGAAGAGATTCTCAGAAAAGACAATGAAATTACTTTTTATCTCTATGGTTTGATGGATTATCTTTTTCACAAATTTCCCCACTTTTTGTCATGGCTTACCCCTAGACATTGCAACAGAAAATGTAATACAGGCTAACATGCTTTTTAGGTGTTAATATTGATGCAAACACCAGTAAATCGAATACCACAAACATGATAATATTGTGTTGCATCATGATTCATTTACAAACTCTCTTACCATAAATTTTGTGTCGAAAGGGAAACTCCTATAAGGTCAGCCACAAAAAAAAAACTGTCTACATCTTTTCAGTGCTAATATTTCACTGGGTGTATTTTTTGTGCTGGGGTAAGCTGTTAGTAAATCTGGCCCCTTTATTAAGTCCAACCCAGAAACATTTTTTTTCACATATTAAAGTTTTAACTGCAAAAATTACCTTGTCAAACATTTCAAACAGTTTCGCACTTGGCTGGTGGATGGTACAGATGATGGTTCTTCCTCCCTGAGCCAGAGATTTCATCAAGGACACCACCTGGAAACAGGACGCGCTGTCTAGACCACTAACACAGAGACAAACACATGCACATTTGGGGATTTTTTATTGGAAATGTTGAGGCAAACATTAAATTATGGATGAATTGTGTCAGTATGTAACTTTACAGCTGTGTTTACCTGGTGGGTTCATCAAAGAACATAACTGGAGGGTTGTTAACCAGCTCCAAGGCAATAGCCAAGCGCTTGCACTGACCACCGGACAGAGAGATGGTGCGAGTCTGGGCACATTCCTGCAGTCCTAACGCTGTGAGGATCTCATCCACCTGCCACACAATATACCAGTACTTACTGTATATTTATGGAATAAGCAAAGGGGCACTAGAGATTCTAGAGAGCATTTGATTGGAAAGAAGATCTGATGAAAAGATAAAGTGCAAAGTGATGTCTTCAAAACTGCTGATCCTTATTGGCAGAAGTGAGAGACTGGAAGTTTTGAATGCAAGTCTCTTCTAAATTCAAATGTTGCTATTTTTGGGAGCTTACTGGCTTATAGAAGACCTTGAAGCTAGTATATATAGTGTTATGACCTGTAGTTTTTTTGGGATCCTTTCGATCTCTGTGGTATTTTGTTTTTGCTTTCTTTTCTTTTCTCTGTCTCTCACTATTTGTTGTAGATGGGCGTGGCCAGTAATAATCACATGGATGTGGTGATTAGTCCGGCAGCATGACTACAACTATAAAGGCCCTCCAAACCTTCACTCTGACACCAATTTGTGCCTCCTTTGTGCCATTGTCATAGAATTACAATTGTTTGCTATAGTTATATTCTGCGTTGTTCATTGCTTGTTTGATTGCTAGTGTTTGTTTGAGAGAGTGTTTCCCATCAGAGAAAAAGTTGTTGTATTTGTTACTGTTCTGAAATTACCCTGTTTTTGACCATTGGCAGACAATAGTTTAAGACCTTGATTAAGATTTGTGATTCTGAATTATACGTTTTGGAAAACTTATTGTTATATATATATTGTATATACTTTATTTTCTGTCACTTTAAGAGAAGTAGGGGACTTGATGCCATTTCATTTCAAGTTTTTATTGTTTATTTGTTAGGGAGTTAGGTAAGTAAACTGTATTTTATTTTATTTTGTTTGTGTTTAAAGGAATTTAGTTACCTATCAAAAATGTGTTTTGTTTAATATTCTGGCCTTCTCATAGCCATGGTTAAAAGCTAGTGTGTAGCAAAACACCACAAATCTCTTTTTGGTCAAAAACAACAACAACAATTACAATTCCTTTGTTGTACAGTTGGCTGAAATTAGAGAAAAGTATTTTTACAATTATATTTCAAGTTGTTTAGACCACTTTGCAAGTACAGTGCTTTGCATATAAGAATATGTTTTTAATCTATTATTTTATCCCCCCATTTTTTGAAGTGGCTACAATATTTAAATTAAGTTACAATAAGTTTTATAAAATAATGATGACAGTAAAATATTCATTTTCACATTGCTTCTTTCGGGAAAAAGTATCAACAAAAATATGTCTCTTGGCTTCCCACCCCTGCTCTAGAGTGAAAGTTTTGAAGGGAAGAAGTGTAAAAATGTGTCATCTGCTTCCCAAATTAAATCTGCAAAACAAATCATAGGAGCAAATGAAATTATTTATTCCCAAAGACCTTTTCAAGTAGTCTGTTTTGTTAGATATTGTGGATGTAAGTCATCTGGAACATATCATTTTAAACCTGGAAGAGTTCAAGTTAACATCTAAGTAAATTAATTAAGAAATGCGTTTTGTAGTAGACATGTTAGGTAAGGTAACATTCATACAAATTTCTATGAGAAGATTAGAGTTGTCTCTCTCTGCACGCTGTCGAAGTATTTTCCCAAACAGCTTAATTACTGTATGGCACTAGTGCAATTACTCTTTTCAATCTGCCCCATTCAAGAGCTCTGCCCTTCAGAGTAAATGTTCATTTGAGAAAAGGAATTTGCCTATTATATGGACAATTAATAGAGGTACAGTATACACTTACCAGTTCTTTTTTCACTTCCACATTTTCGTTAAGCTTAAGGTTAGCTGACACCTAAACAAAACAAAGAAAGATCACTTTTAAGACTGTCTGGAGTAATGTGCAATCAAATGGTCATTATCACAGACCAATATCATTCTGAGGGCGTATGTTGAGATGATGACCAATTTAGTGCATAAAATATTGATTTGATTTGAAATGATTTGATATTTTTCAGAAAGCGAGATTGGTTGACAGGGGAAATTGGTTAAATGAACAACTTAGTGCTCTTTATGCAAATGCTTGTTTACTGAAGACGAGACACTGCAACAAAAATACCACTTTTTCATCCACTTGTCAGTCTTGATATTTTGGGCTTTTTAATAAAGTGTTTTTAGCCTAATGGAAAGAAAACATCCAAAGCACACTTTTAAATGTTTCTTTGATAGCACTTTATCAATTTATGTTTGTAGATTTTTAAGATGTTTCTTTCCCTGCACTGAACCATAATCTCCACTTCAGCAGCACTTATATAAACCAAACTTTGCAGTTTTATTCATATATATATATATATATATATATATATAGCATTTTCTGAAAAATCTGAAAAACAAGAATTTTGAACCGGACTTTATTCAACGTTAAGATTTGTGTAGATTTCTATGCAAATGAACACATATTTAATTAAATCATGCCTTATTTGCAGATTTTAACTCAAGAGGATAGTTCACCCAAAAATGAAAACTTGCGCACTATTTTTAATTTTTAATTTTTAAAGAAAGCTGAAAAACATTTGAAGAAAGCCTGTGACCATTGACATCCATAGTAGGAAAACAAATACTTTGGAAGTCAATGGTTACAGGTTTTCAGCTTTTTAAAATATCGTCTTTGGTGTTCAATGGAACAAAGAAACTTTGAAACAAGTAAAGGGTGAGTAAATGATGACAGAATTTTCATCTTTGGATGAAGCCTTTAAGCTTTAAAAATCTGTAATTCAAGAAAAGTTCAACTGTGGAAGTATGGTGATAACAATTTTTTTTTTTAACCCCATTCACCTGCAGTGTCTTGCCTGAATGCAATTAGGACCAAGTATTGTTGAGTGCTGCCTACTGATCATTGAAATATATAGAAAACTTCTCATGCAAACACATACATGCATACACAAACACAACCTCACCATCATTGCCTCTCGTGTTGTCAGGTTTGGCAGTAGCATGTCATCTTGCATGATATAACATGACATTTTTCTGAAGGTACGGAGGTCACGGGGTCGCCCATTAACCAGGATCTGACCTTTCATGCCTGTCTCTCTGCAGAAAAAGAGGGACACAAATACAAATCTTAAAACCCTGTAAGAGAAAATCCTGACAGGTGATAGACAGGAAACAAATTAAGGAATGTTCCCTCTCCACACTTGCATGTTCACCTGTATCCAGCAAGGATGTTCATGAGGGTGGATTTGCCGGCTCCTGAGGGCCCCATGATTCCGATCAGCTCCCGACTGCAGAACTTTCCGGACAGACACTTCAGAAGGGCCTTAAATCCTGCACACAGTATTTTGGGTACATTGTATTTATTCTGTTTATGGGAGTTCCAGCTTGACAAATAAAAAAAACAGTATGTCATTTTTGCCACTAGAGGGCGCACATTCACAACAAACAAAGGCGTAAATTGATGACGCTGTGACTGAGGGTGGAATCATGGGAGTTGTCATCTTCATTTTCTCTGCTTTTGTTTTTAAAAAATCTCCGTCCACATGACAACGCCAAAATGCTCTGCAATAATAACTTTTATGCTGCTTCACACCAAATGGGGAATTAAGTATTTTCGTGAGTAAACTGCATACAAGTCAATGCAAATGTGAGAACAGAGGCAGATTACCATCCTGCGGTGCAAATGACATCAAATACATGATGCATTTGCTGTAAACATGCAGAATTTGCCTCAACACGTTATTCGCGTTTGGTGTGAACCCAGCCATGTTGGCCAATCAGAAAGGAGAAAACAGCGCGCACACTGATGTCATTAGGCAAAAACTACAGTTGTAGTGTCCACACAACCTCACTGTACACAGGGTTTTGGAAAATCTTCACCCTGGCCGGAGTTTATTGAAAGTTTCGGTTTCAGTCACCCGATACTCCATTTTCGTGTAGACAAACAGTGAAACCACATAGAAAAATGTGTGTTTTTGAAAATACCCATGTTTGTGTAGACTGGGCCATAGTCGCAGCCTCAGACGTCACTTCAAGCACCACCAACAGACCTGTGGCTAAATATCTGATGTATATGATACACTTTACTGGAAACAATTTAGCAGATCCTCAGTCGTCCTCTAATTGGTTTAAATATACAAGATTTCCTGGAGTCAAGTCTGCAGAAATATTAAAACTGAGTGGATAAAAAAGCTGCAATTATCTCAGTCTGTGTCTACATACATGTCCTACTGACTTCCTTTATGTTTTGCTGATAGATCATTAAGGATATTAATGAGTCATTGTTGTAAACTTTTAAAGATGTTCGTGAATGAATGATGCTGGCCGGGCTGTTATTCTGTAGACATTATACATCCCTAAACATGACGCGGCAAAAAACAATAGGTGATTGGTTGGTTAACCTGTCAGTCAAATAACATAATTGATGGTCCTTGTCCATTCAAAGCAGCTAAGGTTCTCAGACCTTCAGCCGTCAGTCTGAGGTCTGGCTACATGAGACTACATCCTACAGAACTCGTGTAGAAACATGTTCATGGATGAGCTAAAGTACTGAAAACTTATTATAAACTGCTAAAGTGAAAAAAGACCACTGAAGCAACTGCTGATAAGACATTTGTTTTCACTATATTATTGTAATATACAAAATCACCACCTGTGAACTGTGTAATTTTTCCCCAAAGTACTTTGATTATGCAGTCGAGAGAAACATTTACCCTGAAGTAAATCATTTTAAATTATGTATGTAACTACAAACAAAAATGTGATTATCTGAGCCATCTGAACTATGTGAACAATGAAAATGTAGTGAAATTCAATTCATTGCTCTGCATTTATTTCAATTTAACCATATTACATGATGTAATAATGAGCAATGCAATAACTTACATTATTAACAAACATCAGACTGTTAAACAATATGAACGGAATTTACATTTTCAATTTCACATTAAAATGCTCACATAGATAACAAAAGAATGAACAGAATAAACAGCTGAAACTGACTTTAGATAGATGGACTGAGATTACACAATTTTTTTCTTCCCTCTCCCTCTCGAAGGTCCCTGGTATTAATATAAAATGTTATACTCTTAACTCAGCCTCAAGAGGGAGACAGAAACTTGTGCTGCTCTTTGTAAGCTTCTTGTTTATGTCAGGGGCCTTCAAGCATTTTTTTCTAAATGACTATATAGAGAGACAGAGCAGGGAAGCTGGCACGCAAGTGCTGACTTTTAAGCCTGGTCAGAGAAACCCGCATATACACAATGAGATAAAATATTTGGGGCTATTGTTTGTTTGAGAATTAATCATTTATTTCTGCAAGGATGCATGAAACTGATCAAAAGTGGCTGTGACTTTAACAGATTTACAAAAAAAAAAAGAAAGAAAACAATGTTTTACCAGATGGAACATTCTGCCTTGCTCACACATGAATATAACATATTAAAATGAAAAATATTTTAAACAGTTATTTAAAATTTTAATATGTCAGCTCTTATTATATTTTCAGTCAAATAAATGCAGCATTAATTAGCATGTGAGACATCTTTGCAAATCTTAAGAAAAAAAGTAACACTTCACAATAGGGTCTATTAGTTATCATTAGTTAAGAATATTAACTAACAATGAGCAATACATATATTACACTATTTATAGCAATACATACATTACACGTTCTGTTATTTATTGTTAATATCTTAATAAGTACAATGCAATACTTTCTCCTACGCATTTGTACACAGCACCTTATAACAGTATACAATGCAATACTTTCTCCTACGCATTTGTACACAGCACCTTATAACTTGTAAAACTTGTATATTTATAACAAATCTGTACAACAATTCATCATCCAGAGCTCTATTGTCTAACTGCATCTCTGTTTAATGTTTGTCGTATTTTATTATTATTTTTTTTTTTTTCCTCATATTTATTTTGTGTTGTCACTTGTCACTTTATGTACACTGGAAGCTTCTGTAGCCAAAACAAATTCCTTGTGTGTGTAAGCACACTTGGCAATAAAACCGATTCTGATTCTGATTAATGAATTTTCTGTTACATTAATATTAATGTCCAGACCCCTTTGGGACCACAGAGGCCTTGCTGAAGATTCCTAGTTCACATGCCAAATTATATACATGTTGTCTTCCCCATTGATCTGTGTGTCACTCTGTATTTCAGTTACAGTCTGGAGTCATTAGTTAAGTGCTCTGACTCTCTCTCTCTCTCTCTCTCTCTGCATTCCTCCATCCTTCTGTACATTTGCATCACGGAAAATTGATGCCAGATAAATGACAAAAATGCAGAAAGAGAAAGCGAACGACAGCGACAGGGGCACCACCCTCACATCACCCTATAATTTCCCGTACACTTCTTTGAATACCAACGATCTATAAGGATTAAATGCTGATAACTCATCCACACATGATATGCCTCGCATCCTGCTGGAGCTAATAATTCATCTTTAGATTTTGCTACTTGCTGACGATGTGTAACCTGAGCATCAATCTTCTCCTGCATTCAGCCTCTTCTCCATCTACGACACGAGATAAAACAAACTGCACTGTGTGAGATCTCTTACACGGGGCTGCGTGCTGTATAATGAGCTGAACTGGGATCAGCCTGAGAGCGCTCTTTGAGGGCTTAAACACATTTAATCAATAGATGCAGCCGTGCAGTTTGTGGTTGTGTGCTGATAAGGAAGAAGGCAACAGTAAATCTGTTAGCGATATGCTCTTGTGCTAGAGATGTAAAGACCTGCAGAGTTGAAAGGGTTTCTGAAGGAAAATCTATAGTAAAAATTGTTGTTTAAACATAAATGATACCTAAATCCTTTGTAAAATGCAAATTCAATATTTTTTACAAATTGTAATAAATAAATAAATAAATAAAATTATATTTATATATCATTAACTATTCACACTCTGGATTTTTTGTCTTTTAAATGGCTTAAATAGTTTTTTTTTCCAAACTGTAAAAGTCTAAAACAATGTTATTTAATTAAGCTTCAGATTACAATGTAGCTTCACACATGACCTAAAAATGTGGCCATGTTTTATTTAATAATAATAGTAATTCCTTACATTTATATAGCGCTTTTCTGGACACTCAAAGCGCTTTACACATTTTTGGGGGAATCTCATCATACACCACCAGTGTGCAGCATCCACCTGGATGACGCGACAGCAGCCATATTGCGCCAGACCGCGCACCACACACCAGCTGATTGGTGAAAAGGGAAACAGAGTGATGAAGGCAATTATGATTTGGGGATGCCAGTGGGCAAATTTGGGCAGGATGCCGGGGTTAAACCCCTACTCTTTTTCAAAAGACATCCTGGGATTTTTAACGACCCCAAAGAGTCAGGACCTCGGTTTAACGTCTCATCCGAAAGACGGCGCTCACTGACAGTAAAGTGTCCCCTTCACTATACTGGGGCATTAGGACTAACACAGACTGCAGGTTGAGTGCCCCCTGCTGGCCTCACTAACACCACTTCTGGCAGCAACCTACCTTTCCCATGTGGTCTCCCATCCAGGTACTGACCAGGTGCATCCCTGCTTAGCTTCAGTGGGCAACCATGTGAGAGTTGCAGAGAGCTAGCTGCCGACAGAAAGCTAACACGCTTTATTTGTTTCTGGTAAATCTTGGCCATGTTGTACTGTTTTGTTGCCTTGTTTTAATTCAGTTCAAATCATGGTTTGAACTAACAAACAGGTACTACACCATCTTCACAAAAAATAAGAATGAAAAATAAGAAATAAAAATAAAAAATAAGTTGAGGGAACTAATTCTTATTTTGTTTTATGTTGCCATAATGAGGACTGCCAGACTGAGATCACATGACCAATATACAAAATTCCATTATACAAACATCCATTTGAACTTTTAAATCCTCCTATTATCACATTTACTGTAATTAATAAATTAATCCTGTTCGATTAATTTCTTTAACTATTTATCTCATACTAGATCTTTTTACCCTCTGTTTTAGTTTCTGTCGTCAAAGCACACTTTCTGTAAAGACTCCTCTGCCCTGATTGGTCATTTGGTTCAGTCTGTTGTGATTGGTCAACCCCTTAAAGCAGGTGTCAGCTGCTGTATGTAACACCACTTACCATAATTGAGTTTCAGCTCCCAAGGGTTTGCGAATAGCTGTAAACAGTATTGTATGTATTTCTGTGGTAAAGCAGGCAGTAGGTGGGCATTATGCAAATATGTAGCATGGTGACAGAGCCAAGTCCAAAAATACAAGACTTCAAACAAATCGTTTCAGGAAACTGTTTACTGCAGTTCTAATGAAATTCATCTTTACTTGGGTTTTGCTGCATTCATGCGCTATTGGAATATTTGTAAATAGGAGTTTTTCAATTAGAAATAGGACATGAATGGCCTCTCATGTTGCTTTTTCTACTGGGAAAATGCATTAGCATGAATTGACACCAGAGTTTCAGAGTTGGGCAGGTCATAAACTTTAAACACTGCAAAGAACAGGATGTGCTGTGACTGCCTGTATTGTTATGTGACTGTTTTCTTTTCTGCCTAATCAGTCATTTTTGTTACCTCAACCTTGACTTCTTGCTAAATTAGTGCATATTTATACATTATATTTGAAGGAGCATTTGAAATGTCAATTTTTATGAAGAGTGAAATTGGCTTGTATTTTATTAAAATTGTCAGCCAGACTCCAGCTAGGGATGTGAATATTTATAGTTGGCAACAAATGGGATGCTACATTCATTCATTCATTCATTTTCTTTTCGGCTTAGTCCCTTTATTAATCTGGGGTCGCCACAGCGGAATGAACCGCCAACTTATCCAGCATATGTTTTACGCAGCGGATGCTCTTCCAGCTGCAACCCATCACTGGGAAACATCCATACACACTCATTCACACAAATACACTATGGACAATTTAGCCTACCCAATTCACCTATACCGCATGTCTTTGTACTTGTGGGGGAAACCGGAGCACCCGGAGGAAACCCACACAAACACGGGGAGAACATGCAAACTCCACACAGAAACATCAACTGACCCAGCTGAGGCTCGAGCCAGCGACCTTCTTGCTGTGAGGCGAACGTGCTACCCACTGCACCACCGTGCAGCCCTGGAATGCTACAATTTATTCAAAAATAAATATCTTCAATACATTTGAGCTTCAATCAGATTTCCTCAAGAAATAGACTTTCTAGGATTCCTGCTCTCAACAACAAAGCACTCAAATGAGACAAGATCGCAACTGCATACAATCTCAGAAATAAAGATGAAAAGGCTTGTGTATTTGTGTCTTTCAAAGGTACACCTTTGTACTTTTTAGGTGCTAATGTGTATACTTTATGTTCTAATATGTGCCTTTAAAGGGATAGATCACCCAAACATTTATATTTACAGTTAATTAAGTCACCATCAGGTGAAGATGTAGGGGACTTTTTTCTTCAGTAGAACATTAAAGAAAATTTTTAGTTGAATCCACTGTCCTTGGTGATTTATATAATGCAAGCCAATGGTCCCCTGTTTTTGAGATACACATACAAAGTCCAGATCAATCCCAGTGGCTTCTGATGATACACGGAGGTCTTATGAAGTGAAATGATCAGTCTATGTAAAAAAATGGAACATTCTTTACAATATTATTAGCTTTAATCCAAAGCCAGTCCAAACAGTTCTCAGCGCATGCACAAGTGAAGTAAATTCATAGTTCCACATCTTGGACATTCACACAATTTCGGGAAAATGTACATCCTCATTCTTGTCACTTCATGCTTGAGAGTGCATTCGTGCACATGTTATCAAGCAACAGGGCCAAGGTTGTGGATTAAAGACAATATTGAAAATAATGTTCAGTTTCTGGCACAGACTAATTATTTCACACATAAATTTTCAGCACAAATTCTGATGGTTGGAAGATTGTATGTACATGCTCACAGTTTATGACAATCATTCAGAAGCAGTGATTTACAACACGATTTTATTCATTCATTCATTCATTTTCTTTTCGGCTTAGTCCCTTTATTAATCTGGGGTCGCCACAGCGGAATGAACCGCCAACTTATCCAGCATATGTTTCACGCAGCGGATGCCCTTCCAGCTGCAACCCATCACTGGGAAACATCCATACACACTCATTCACACACATACACTACGACAATTTAGCCTACCCAATTCACCTATACTGCATGTCTTTGGACTTGTGGGGGAAACCGGAGCACCCGGAGGAAACCCACGCGAACACGGGGAGAACATGCAAACTCCACACAGAAACGCCAACTGACCCAGCCGAGGCTCGAACCAGCGACCTTCTTGCTGTGAGGCGAACGTGCTACCCACTGCGCCACCGTGACGCCAACACGATTTTATGTCCCAGCAAATTCTAAAACAATCTCGTGAAATTTTGCAACAAAAACATGGACAGAGAAAGCATTGCTTTTTTTTTTTGAGTTCAGCTCTTAAGTTCCTCTCACACAGTACCAGCCATGACCATACAGGCATTCAATAGTTCGCCCTTAGCTGATGATTAATTATAAAGCGTGTTTGGCATGCTGTCCCGGGAGAGAGCCCTGAGCTCATGAGATCCTCGAGCCCGGGGCTCCCTCCCGTTGCAGGGCGAGAGGGGAGTTTGAGCTCAGGTAGGTCTCGAGAACTCCCCTGCTTGCTAAGGTAATTACAAATTATTAATATAATTATGCATGTTTTTTGATCTGTGGGAGGAAACCGGAGAGCCCGGGGAAAACCCACGCAAACACGGGGAGAACATGCAAAACTCCACACAGAAACATCAACTTGGCAAGGTAGATGTTTGAGCTAGTGACATTCAGCTGTGAGACAACAGTGCTAACCACTGGGTCTCCGTGTTGCCCTGTTGAAAAAAGGGGGAGGAGTAGGGGTGGAAGGGGGGATTCTTCGAGATGAAGATGGCTAAGGTAAGATACTCTGGTTATTTATAGTGGTTTAGGAGTCGTCTGATTGGTGGATCATTCATTAGCTAATGCGGGCCAGCTGCTATCAATCATAAGCACGAGCTCCTCTCGAAATTAGTTTATAAATAAACTTCACTTAACGATTTGAATGCAATGACATTGACAGCAAAAATTGCACTGTGTACGCCTGCCTTGAGGTTACCAATATAGACCCTTTAGGAACAAACATTTAAAAGAAAAACTGTCCCAGTGACAGCTTTTATACCTTTATTTCTGAACGTGTAGAGGGAAGTACATAAACACACTAAAGCTAAATCAGAAGATGTACTATAAAGTACTTGCACTATAAAGCAAGAGCACATTAATGAATTAGAACAAGCTAGTAAACTGACAGAAGCTGGAAAAAGCATATCTTGAGTTCAAACTGAATGAAATACTGTATCTGGTGCGATATAAGAAGTCTTTGGGTTAATGAGCTGCTATTTAAGTACAAAGAGAGTCCCCATGGAAATCACGTTGAAGGCAAAGTATAGTCACAGAGAAAATTGTTAGGAGCTCTGAACTTTAGCTTTACCACTGGGTTTGTTTGAATACGCACTGTTGTATAACATCTGTGGCAGCCATGTACACTTGCTCTCACTGGCTCCAATCAAGGCAAGCATCCAAAATTCAGTGTGTTCATGACTCAACATGCTCCAAGAGAAGTGAGAGAGGAGAAACGGAACAAGGGATAAGAAATTGCAGGAAGACAGAGAAGATAAAATATGACAGGTGAACAGGAGTCCGGAGGGAGAGACAAAGTGGAGAGAGAGGCTAGAGGTAATACAGAAAAGCAAAAACAACAGACCGATCGATAATGATGAGAGGCTAGAAGAGGGAAAACAGAGAGAGGAGGCCGTATGACATCTAAGGAGGAGGGTTAAATGGCAGGAAAAGCCACACAAGCCTGTTTCCATCAGAAAAGAAACCATCAGCGTGCACATAACTATTAATCCATCTTCTCTGTCATATTCACATGCATTATCATGCAAGGCATCGGGCAGTGTTTATGGAGGAAGAATATGCCCTTGACTATGAAATTGTGCTACATGGACTGCACAGTAATGCAATGGGTGAGGAAACAGCGAGGTAAGCCTGGATCAGTAAAGATTGAGCATGCAAGCAAGTGCGGTTGCTTTTAGTGTCTATAAAATTTTTGTCTCCAGAATGAATTTCAGTTCTTATAAATTTTCATGCCACTTCAGGATGGTTTATGCTTGTCTGGCTGATGGAACAAGCAGCTAAAAATGCTAGATGAACAGTATATTGATATTACAGGCCATGCTATAAGATTCCAGTCCAAACAACATCCAAAACCTGACATAAACTACCCTTTTTTTGAGAAATAATACTTTTATTAAGGTGTGTGAACTGCTCAAAAGTGACATCAAGAACTTTTACATCAAGTTGGTTTCAAATGATTGTCATTCTTTTCAATTATTAATTAGAGAATCTCTGAAAAAATGGGTTATTCCAAAATATTAAGTATTACTTACAACATAATAATAATAATATAAAAAAATGTTTCATTTGCACCAAGTCAGCATATCAGAATGATTTCTAAAGCACCATGTGACAATGAGGACTGGATTGAACTAGAACTAGAAACTAGGACTACAAATTTATTTTCTTATGAGCTATTCAATATTATAATTTCCTTTCACAATATTACAGTATTTTTTAAATAAAAAAACAACTTTGGTGATGATGAGAGATTTTCTAAAATATTAATAAGTATATGTTAGTAACAGTGTTGGCGTGGGTTTCCTCCGGGTGCTCCGGTTTCCCCCACAAGTCTAAAGATATGTGGTATAGGTGAATTGGGTAGGCTAAATTGTCCATAGTGTATGTGTGTGAATGAATGTGTATGGATGTTTCCCAGTGATGGGTTGCAGCTGGAAGGGCATCCGCTGTGTAAAACATATGCTGGATAAGTTGGCGGTTCATTCCGCTGTGGCGACCCCAGATTAATAAAGGGACTAAGCCGAAAAGAAAATGAATGAATGAATGTTAGTGACAAAGATTTGAATGGTAGAGTTCCAATCTAAAATTGCTGGGTTGTTTCAACAAAGGGTTTGTCAATTTTTGACCCACATTTTGGTTTAAATCACTCCAGCATTTTTAGTGTAAAAACTAGCCTGTAAGCAAAAACAGTTTTAGATTATTTGAATTTACAATGGTTTAACAACTTTATCAAATTTGCCTCAGCACAAAAAAATTACACGTCTAAAACTGCTGATACACAAATAGGGCATAGAAAAGCTTGTTTCTCAACAGATGGAACAGTAGAGGAACTGTATAATGAGGGATGAGGAAATAATGGGAGAATAGCACTAATGTACGGGGTGCTAAAGCAGAAAAAACACAATAAGGTTCACTTAAGGTTTAAACACATGATGAACATATAGATTGTCAGGAGTGGCCTGCTATCAATATTATAGAGATCACCGCTGTATGATTCACCTTCCTCCATTTAGGAAGGGCACATGTGTTCAAGAGACCTCATCTCATCTGTGTGTGTATGTGTGTGCGTGTGTGTGTGCTTGTGTGTGTCTGTGTGTAAGCGGGTATGTGTGGGTGGAGCTCAGCATGCTGGAGGACATGAAGCTATAGAAGATGCTGTGTGTGCAATAGCCATCATTCACCAGCTTTAACATAGCACTGCACCAGCTTCTCCAGGCTGCTTACTGGATAAAGTGCATCAGAGAGAGAGAGAGAGAGAGAGAGAGAGAGTACAAGGCAAAGATTGTTCTAGTAGCTCCACAAGCAAAAAAAAAATATGTATAAAATTTTCTTTTGTATAGTTTAAGTGCATCACAAAAAGATAGTTGTTTCATAATGTAACCAATATTTATATATAATTTTTGAGTTCTTTCAGCCAGTCTCCAGATCTGGAGGGAGAACTTTTAGCTTAGCATTGAATTGGATTAGACTAAAAAATTATCAAATAGTTTCAATAATATTCATATTTAAAGCTTGACACTTCCATAGTTACATTGTGTACTAAGACCGACAGAAAATGAAAAGTTGCTGTTTTCTAGGCCGATGTGGCTAGGAACTATACTCTCATTCTTGTGTAATAATCAAGGGACTGGGCAGCAGGTGCAATATTACGCAGTGCCTGAAAATAATCCCCAGCTAGGTAACTTCCTATGTGACCGCATATGGTCAAATAAGCAGATGGTCACGTTGGTTATATTGATGGAAGTTCACATAATATTCATGGTACGACAGCAAAGTTCCTATATTATTACGCCAAAATGAGAATATTCCTAGTCATATCATATCAGCCTAGAAAATAGCAACTTTTCATTTTCTGTTAGTCTTACTACACCAGGGGTGCCCAAAGTTGGTCCTGGAGGGTCGGTGTCCTGCATATTTTACTTCCAACCCCAAAACACACCTGAACCAGCTAATCAAGCTCTTTCTAGGTATACTAAAACTTCCAGGCAAGTGTGTTGAAGGAAGTTGGAGCTAAACTATGCAGGACACCGGCCCTCCAGGACTGAGTTTGGACACCCCTGTACTACAAAATGCAACTACAGTCAAGCTTAAAATAGTACAATTATCAAAATTCTTTGTTCATTTTTGAGCAAGATGCTAATGGTCTAATCCGATTCAACGATCTTAGCTAAGCTAATCTAAAATTTCTCCCACCAGACCCACAGATTTTCTGAATGGATAAAAAATTTTTTTAACTCAACTGTTTAACTCTAGTGGAGCTATAATATGCCTATTTCCAAATAAAGTAGAGTACTCCTTTAAAGTTAAAATACCACCATGAGCCCTTTTCCAGCCCACATCCACCCAAAGCTAAACTAATAATATTAAGTACAAAACACTCATCCTTAAATCACAAATGACTCTTAAACTGTTATGTCCATACGTCTCTATGTAGCTTTTCCAGGTGTGTACATTCACAACAACACTGGCTACAATACTGCAAAAAAACTGTTTTATCTCATCTAATCTCACAACACAACTTATGCAGTCTCATATGCCTAAAACCAGTCAATGCTGCAGAGCAAAAAAACACCATGTACAATGAATCACAGCAACCAGGAGGAAGGGGAAAAAACACATGCAGTGTAAATTGAGAGTGTCCTCATTCTCATCGATACGGTGTGAGTGTGCATGTGTGTGGGCTGAGCTCATCCTGGGTGAGTTTAGCTGGGCTGGGCATCAGACAGCAGAGCAGTGTGCCGTCTGGAGAAGTGAATTATTTACTATATCTAAAGTCTGCTGAGAACAGCAATCTACAGCCCTGGACATGGGGGGTGTGCATGTTTGAGAGGCTAATAGTATTACACTTGAATATATGTGTGATTGTGTGCACATGTGTGTTTGTGGGTCATGAGTTAAGATATTATATGTATCTAGATAATATTATTGCAAAATAAGTTCATGAGACCGATATATATACATGCAATGTACAATGTATTCTGGTATATGCAATGTATGTAATTTGGTGTATGTATAGTAGTGCTACTGAAATGGAAATTCATGGCTCAGTCGAATAGAAAAAAATAAAAATATTCCATATATAAAATATAGTTTTTAATTTGAACTCTACAGATACAGATTGATAGTGTGACAAAAGAAACAAAAGATGTATTTTGCATGTTTTCTCAACATTAGACAGAAAAAGCCCAAATTTTCACATTTTGACTGTTGTGTGAATTCTTGAGAGCATAACCTAACCTGTAAATTATGTCAGTGCTTTATTCTATTTTAATACACAAATGAATGATGAACTCTGCAACAATATTGCAATAAAGTACATTTTCCCTACAGCTGATAATTGATACACAAGATGCCATTTACAGTATATAAAAAGAGCAAAATAAAAAATCCATGCTTGAAAGTAATGCTGCTTTCTATACCTGGATGTGCTACCATTACCATGGTCATTGGCAGTCTTACAGCTGATCAGCCAATGAAAATTTAGCATTCTATGTAATGATTCTTTTATATTGATTTCTGATAAATGTATTATGTTGTGTTTTACAGTATTTCAAGAGTTCACACTTAGCTGATGATTGGTAAAAAAGCTTGTTTGGCATGCTGTCCCGGGAGAGAGCCCTGAGCTCATAAGATCCTCGAGCCCGGGGCTCCCTCCCGTTTGCGGGGCGAGAGGGGAGTTTGAGCTCAGGTAGATCTCGAGAACCCCCCTCCGTTGATTAAGGATTGCTATGAGGATATGGTACTTGTATATGGTGGTGATTTGGTTTAGTCAATTTACTTATGTCTCATGTTTGGGCTGTGGGAGGAAACCAGACAACCCGGGGGAAACCCACGCGAGCATGGGGAGAACATGAACTCCGCACAGAAATGTCAACTGGCCGGGTAATGAGCCGAACCAGAGACATTCTTGCTGTGAGGCAACAGTGCTAGCCACTGGGCCGCTGTGCTGCCATATAAAGAAAAAAGAGGGGGAGAGGGGGTGGAAGGGGGGATTATTTAAGAAGAAGATGACTAAGGTAAGACATTTTGGTTATTTATACTAAATTAGGAATCATCTGATTGGTGAATAATACGTTAGCTAATGCGGGACCAGCCGTGTCAATCACAAGCATGTGATCATCTCGAAATTAGTTTATAAATAAACTTCACTTCAAGAGTTCACACTTAGCTGATGATTGGTAATAAAGCTTGTTTGGCATGCTGTCCCGGGAGAGAGCCCTGAGCTCATAAGATCCTCGACCTCCCTCCTGTTTGCAGGGCGAGAGGGGAGTTTGAGCTCAGGTTGATCTCGAGAACCCTCCGAAATGCCTTTTGCTCAGGACAACAGCCGCGTAATGAAGAACCCCCCAAAGGGCAAGAAAATCAATGCTATATCCAGCTGCTGGATATATTATTGAGAAGAGATGGGAGAAAGCGAAGGTATAAGCAGGCTCCTGCGGGAGTCTGGGCGGGAGGAGAAAAAAGGGGGGCTGGGAATGACTCCTGCGGGAGTCGGGCTCAGGGGGCACTCCTGCGGGAGTAAGAGCCGGGGGGGGGGGGGGGGGGGGGAGTGATGGCCTAAGCGGAAGGAAGATGAAGAAGCAGAGCTTGTGCTAGAAGGAAGGGGAAGTAGCGGAGAAACTCGACGCTGAAAAGGAAAGTGATTGACTCCTGCGGGAGTCGGAGCTCGGGGTATCACTCCTGCGGGAGTCGGAGCTGCGGGGGCCGAGGTTCTGCAAGAGAAGTGAAAGGGAGGGGGCGGTGGAGACTCTTGCAGTGGGAATGAAAGGTGGAGGGGGTGGCCAGCAGTGGACATGACTCCTGTGGGAGTCAGGGCTTGAGGGGAGTGGAAAGGGAGGGCAAAGCAAAAAAAAATCTTCAAATCTTAGTCTTTAAGTTTGTGGTGGTGTTGTGGTAGAGTTCGAGCAGTTCTTTCTTGTTAAGGGAGCGGGGAGCGTTGATGCCGGCATTGGATAGAAAGTCACGGAGTTCCTGGATGGTTATTCTTTTGATCAAGTTGAAGGAGGAGAAGTCTGAGGCATAGGATGAAGCAGGTGAAGTGGTATGCATTCTGGAAGTTGATGGAGAAGGAGATACGACGCGGCATTGAGGTCTGGAGGAGGATGAACGGATGAGACGTCAGCCTCTTGCTGGAGCCTCGGACTCTACTAGGGAGCCTGGTGGAGCTTGGTGGTGCTGGGCCGCGGCTAGATTCTCCTGGAGAGCGGGGCTCTCTGAGGGGTTGTTGTTGTTGGCGTTGCTGTCCATAATGGATAGCGTTTTTTAGTTGCTTCTTCGGTAGAGTAACTCTTCAAGACGAAGATGACTAAGGTAAGACATTTTGGTTATTTATACTAAATTAGGAATCGTCTGATTGGTGAATCATACGTTAGCTAATGCGGGACCAGCCGTGTCAATCATAAGCACGTGATCCTCTCAAAATTAGTTTATAAATAAACTTCACTTATTGCATAACTGCAGTTCCTGTTATAATAGAATTATTATATCAATGTATTTGTTTGTAGATTATCATATCTGGATTGTTTGTCATGGGTTAGGAGTAATAAATGAAGTAAACTGTCAGATCACTTTTTTACTCATGGACACATGGGCAGTAAAAGGAAAATAAATGTCAGTGACTTGATTTCTAACACAATATAAATCTCAAAGGTAAAATGTGCAACCTATTAGCAAATCTACCTGGAAAACATAGCAAAAATCTAAATTAGCAAATTTTCAGTAATACATTAAAAGTTCATCAAAGTTCCGCTCTACAGTTGTAGGATCACTGTTCATTTCACACAACCCAAATGTGTTGGGTATCATGACTAGACTGGAGGTCACACATTGCACAACATTTCACAAGGAAGAAATGCATGAGCGAGAAGCGATAAATGATAAAGAGCACACATGTCTGGAGATCTGTTGAGATATTGGAACTCCTCAAAAATCTCAATGTTGACCCATTAAAAGCTTGCAATCTAGGATTCCCAGTCAAAACACATTTCACATCTCAAGACTCTGGGTCTAGATATTTAGCTTGCTACATATATCTCTCAGATCATGTCTCACAGCTAGTTTTAAGGTGTAAATAGATGATTAAAAATGCATCTGATTAGATAGTCATAGTGTAAACACCAAAATGTAAGGCTCCTACTATTTTTTTCATTTAAAATTTTCTTGAACTTTTACAGAACATTTCAAACGTCATTAGAATTGAAATAAATAACATGAATCACAGATCTAATGCCTTAAATAATATATTATTTGCTCCAGAAGTCCAGTGAGCTATTTTGAGTCATTCTTTCAAATGATGAATTCAAAACGACTTGGTCATTGAGCCCCTTGCTAAATTGATTCATTCAAAACTACAGATTCACCATGCCTACTAGTCAATATGCTGCCAACATTGAAGTACTTAAACAATTCCTAGCACCCACATCTGACAATTAACACAATGTCAGTGTGTCAGCGACATTAAACAGCCTAAAATACTTTCCTCAGGTGTAAAAACTCAGCATCCCTGAACAGAGTGCTTTCTGTCACATTCTATTTGCGTTAGAACAATTGCAAATGTTTCTTCAACAGCATTTTTTTAATAATAATCATTTTCAAGGACAATTCATGTCTCTTCCGTGACTGGAAAACTAGTCAGTAAATTTCCAGGTTTTCCAGCAGGAGCGGGAATCCTGATGCAAATGAACGAAGTTGAAAAGTCTCAAAAGACATCTACATCTACATCCTCTTTATCCACTGAAAGTATTGTGATCATTATGGGACATGTTGAGAGCAAGCATGCCAAAACAAAGTATTCATACTTCACTGCATTGCATCAAACCACAGATTATGAATGAGATCACTAAACCAAATCTAAAATCATGTAGCGTGTAACCAGCATTACAGTAATCATCATGAGAATTTATGCAGTACCTCGCCTCCTCCAACAAGGGCCTTCACGGATGGTGTAGGAGAGCTCTGTAAACTCCAGATCCACTGTTGAACGGCGGGGCAGATGTGAAAACCTCTGTGCCTCAGTGATGTGGTTCTCCACCTTCTTCAGGTGGGTCAGCATAGCAGCATCTCCTCCAGCACGCTTCGTCTCCTCCATGGGAATGGAGACAGACCCCGGCTCTAAGGACTTCTCAGCCATACCAAGAGCCTGAGAAAGGTTAAATGGCGGTTAAATGTGTAAACATCTATACAGACACAGCACCATACGAATTCATCACAAAACTAGAACTTGCAATAAAACCTACATCAATGCAATCACCTCACACATACACATGCACGTGAGATTCTATGTGTGATGAGCGGTTATTTCAAGACTGTGATATATATTTGAGATCAGCTAAAAAGAGGAACAGAAAGCAGTCATTCACTGTTTTGAAGGGAAGCATAAATGAATCATTATGAATGAATGTTCGCTCATCCTAACAGCATTATATTCTGTTTTAATGAAGTGTATTCAGTTTAGCTGAATGGCATTAGGATGCTAACTATATTAGCATAAGAGCATCTAGAAAGATGTTATTCTGAGCACAGAATCAGTGACAGAGGAAACATCTGGTCAGACATGAGGGTTATGCACTTGGAGACAGTTTCACTTAAAAGAGTAATTACCCTTGAAGCCTATGGAATCTGATGCCAGCATTTAAGGCTTTGATGGAAATATTTTTTTTTCCTTTTATGTTGGGGCTGTGCTCAACGAACAAGAAAACAGCTGACTGTTGGGTCAAGTATCTTTCTATTGCTTTCCTGCATGAGCACAGTCTGTGCTGTTCTTTAATCAAGGATTAATTCACCTTAAAATTAAAATTCATTTGTTATTTTTTCACCCTCTTTTTGGTACGAACCCATAAGATATTCATTGATATTCATAACACAAATGAAGATATTATTAGTGAAATTTGAGCAATTTATGCCCTTCCATCAAAGGTCTTAGCACCAAAACATACATAAAGCATACATAAAGACATTAATTAAAAAATGCATTAATATTAACAAAGCAACTTAATCCAAGTCTTGTATAGAGACACTTTAAGTTGTTTACATTGATCCTTTTAGTTGGTTACATTGATCCGCGAACATAAACAAAAGCACAACCTTATCTGTGTTTCAGAATAAACCTCATTGGTTCTTGATGAAGCTCAAATGTACCATGTGACACAAGAACGAACCTCATTTGTTCTCATCCATCAAGCAATCATGCTTAAGATTTTGTAAATGCTGTTTGAATGCTGTAAACATGGTTAACTGATCAATGTTTATATGTAAATAAAATCCTAAATTAAATCTTAAACCATAAGAATCTTTTTTAAATATTTTAGTGAAAGGGCTTAATTTATAAGTATGCATTGTTTTTAATTTATGAACATATCGAAGCATTTGAGTATTGGGTGTATATACTTTTAATGCAGGGACAGATATGTCAGAGGTTATATAAAATAGATCTTGATTTGTTTTGAAGATAAATTATAAATTGGTCAATTTCTTTTGTGTTTTGTTGACATGATGGTGAGGAAATTATTGGTAAACTAACCCACTAACCCATTTAGATAATCGAATATAATTTACAAAGACTTTTTCTTAATAAAAGCTCTGGCAGATTTAGTTTGATGCTCACATTGTCCTGCTGGATGTGGAAAGGCTGAGGTTGTAATTCCATAACTGTTGTGAGGAGTAAAGATCAGATTACAGCCTGACAACAGTATAGTGCTGATTCACAGTAACTTTCTGGATCACACACAATATGAAAATGCTACACATGCACACACAAACACACACTTCTGTGACCAAGAATTGCATATGGTCACATATCTTTTGTAGCCTAATATAATATATGTTATAAAATGCAGGCAAAACCCAACTTAAACCTCATTAGATTGACTCTTATACAGAATACAGAATACAGAAAGACTAAAAACACACAATAACTTGATTATAGCCCACAGCATACCAGAGCTGCATTACACAAAGCAGCACACAAATGCATTTCAGCAAGGAATGTCCGACTTTTAAATGTAGTAATTTCAGCTTTTAATTTAAAACCCCTACCCAGATTCAGTGACACTGAAGAACAATGCACAGAACCACAGAGGTACAAACAGTACTGACAACAATGCAAACGTGGAATCCATAAGAGTTATTGTGTTTCACGTCAATGAGAATGCACTTAGGCTGCAGAAGCGTCTAAACCAGTTCCGGGTGCTGTGCTTGAGAGAACCCTGCTCTATACAGAACCAGTGTTTACACTGTTGCCAGCTAGCAAATTATACCGTTAAAGTGCTTTTATGTCAATATAGAATATTCCATTAAGAAGTGCTTAGTTTATCGTCCATTATGACTCAAAGCTCAAGACCAGAGCATGCAGAATCTAACATCTCATAGGATACCACAAGAGAGCTCCACATATATCCACAGACTTGCACTGATTGAAAACATTATATTATAAAACATGGGCCAGAAATCCTGCTAGGAAGAAAAAATGCTAAATTCACCAATCCATTGTGCTGATTACTTTCACACATATAGTGACCCCTATACAAATAATTGAGTTGACCTTAAAACTGAACTGAAAAAATTGTAAATATATATAAATATCTCAGCCAAAAATGTCTTTAGGAGCATCCTTTTTTTAATCAGAAAGCAAATCTTACCAGGAATATATAATGAGGTGTACTAATGGTTATGTCATTTATGAGGCTTGATAAACCATGCACAGCCTGACTCAATTTGTCAAACAATGACCATTTTCTTAAGCAGTGGATTTCAATCCTGGTCCTGAAGTATCTCAGAATGGCACATTTTGGATGTCTACCTTATCTGACACACCCAATTAAGATATTGGGTCCTTTAATGAGCTGATAACATCAATCAGATGTGCTAAATAAAGAAAACATTAGCGCAATGTTAAGGATTGTGAACCAGTAGTAAAAACATTGTCTGGCTCTTTTATCATCTGTCAGAGAAAGGTCACAGTCTCCCTCACCCACTTCCCAGCACAGATATAGGACAGAATACACAATCAGCTATTTTGAGAAAACAATACTCATAAATAAAGAAACATATATATGATACTGAAGTTGAACTACCTTTCATATTCATTACACAGCGATTCTACTGTGAAGAACAGAGTCAGTGTTTTAAATAACATGCATCACACGCCGTGTCAATGACATCATCACACGCATTCAAAACACAGAGCAGTGTGTTTAGAGACCCCTCACAAATGTTGACGCACACACAGACTCAGGATGACATGACACCTACTTTTTGACGCGCTGAGTTGAACAAATGTCTATCTGGCAGCGTGTTTTTCTTTTATAAAAATGTCCAAATCATTCCTTTGAGCATCATACGTAGACCCACACTAGGCACACTAGGCTTCAGCAACAGGAGCGGCCCGGCACTATACTCCGAATGAGAGAAAAGACGCTCCGTTACACGCCCGATCCCGCTCACCGGTGACGGTGAGGATGCTGTTCTCCTTCAGAAAGCCGCTACGCCTCACGTTCATTTCGTTCCTTGAAAACACCCCGAGACAATTCACATCCAAAACAAACATAACAGTTATCAATAATTGATCAGATGCAGCATCCGCGTTAAACCTGGAGTTTCATCTCGGACAGCTGACGGAAGGGCAAGCCGTGAGTCGATCATTGCGCATTTACACTCATCCGGAATGCGTATGGAGCGGTGTGTGTGTGGCGAGGGAGAGGAGTAGTCTAGTGCTCATCCTGCCGGTCCTCCGGATGCTGCAGCGCAGTGTGATCTGGTGCGCACTGGACAGAGGAGCCCTGGCACGCCCGGCGCTCTGCTGTGCTGCGGGGCGTAACTGCTCTCGTCCGAAATAATTCTCTGTGGTAATCACTGGAGAACGATTAAAGTTGCAGTGATGTATTTGGTTACTTAGAACGCTTTGCTTGTGTTTGATATCGAGTTTCAAAATTGAGTTTCAATTGAGTGCAAAATTCTGCAGAGTTAATTGTTGCTAGAACTTTAAATTTAGTTACATTTATGTTACAGGCGTTTTGGTGATTTTCTTTGCTCTCAAAACTGCAGGCTAATATAAATACGATATTTTGAATTATATAAAACAAAATAAAACAAATCATGACACTAAAATAACATTTTATTATACCTCAAATAATAACAAATAACTTTATAATGACATTCTATCATTAACATGAGAATTTTTTTTCTCTTTCTATACTTCTAAAATTATATTAATTAGTTAATTATTTGAGCAATTACTATAATATAATATAATATAATATAATATAATATAATATAATATAATATAATATAATATAATTTAATATAATATAATTTAATATATTTACAATACCAGCCTAATAAATTTTGCAGTATGAAAAAGCCAAAAATTAATTAGAAAAAAAAATGTTATTATGTAATTAATTAATGTAATTATATTTGTTCTAGTGTATCTGTCTTTCTAAAAAGATTTTTTTTAAGTGTTGTTTATTCGCGATGGCGAAAGCACGTGCCACTGCCCATTGGTCGGTTGTGAGGTGGTTTACATTACAGAGACCCCTTTGCAGGAAGGAGAGAGCAGAGCTGGCCGGCTGCCATCTTACGATCTCTGGACAGGTGGGGATCTTACTTTTCCTCTTATCCAAGGGAAAAGTCAGCCAGGTGCAAATACATCTTTATAGCGTGCTCTAAGATCTCCATATGTGCCATATATAGCTATAAATGATTAGATTTTTCGTGCTTATAATTCTCAAGACTTTTGCTTTTCGTAGTCCACCAGCAACAGGGCTGTTTTCTTGTTTTAATAGGGCAGGAGGAGAAAAACGTAAGTCGAATCTATTTTTAGAACCCCTTGCCTATGAGATTGCTTTGGGGAGGAAAGCAAAGGAACGGGTGGGGATGGAGATGATGGAAAGTAAAACAAAGGGAAATTACAACCAATCCAGCAGCAGCACTGGTGAATTGAGAGCGCGGTCTCTTTAAAGGCGGCACCTGCGCATCGGCTGCTGCTGGTGCTGATGCTGCAGTGCTCGGGTTATTCTCGGTGAAACCGTCGGGGTAACTCGCGTTCAAACGACGCCCTACATCATCCGTGCATGGCGAGCCGAGCACACACGCACACACACACACACACACACACACGCACACACACGCACACACACACACACACACACGCACGCACGCACGCACGCACACACACACACACACACAGATGCTGTCGGGAGATGCTCGGTATCACATTCTCTTCAGGTTAAGCTGATGTTATAGGGATGAAGAGGGCACATATGCTTACCTTGCAGCCTGTGCTTTAACTCTTGCTCCTGGTTGCCGTATTTTCAATCTTTTTTTTTTTTTTTCGCTGAAAGAGAGTGCATGGAAAGAGACACTATACATTGCATACAGTATAAAGCAATTCTTAGTTTTTACTTCTAAAATCTATTTAAATGTTTTTAAAAATGTGTATTTCCCTTTTAATTAGAAAAATAAAAAAATAATAATTTAAATATTAAATCATATTTAATAGAAAATAACTATGCAAAGGTAAATTATAGATAGTCCATAGACACAAAGACAGACAGATGGGGATGGATGGACAATATCTTGACAAATGACAAATTCCACAATAAATCAAGATGAGATCAGGTAAAATGGGCCATTTAAGATTGAAGTGTCTTATCTCTTTAAAGTTAACAGCTAATGACTGTAAATAATTTTTAACTGTTGCCATAACAGAACTTGACATTTCGAAAATTAATTTATTGGCCTAAGGTTGCTAACAGAGGAGAGGTAATGCCTTATTCTGAAACCATGCCAGAAAAAGGCAAGGTGAGTGACCTGACGTATCCAATATTACTTCTCATTAATAAGGATGATAAATCAATAAAAACAAATGTACGTTTAGAAATGATACTTAATAACCTATGTTTTGATGGCTTTGATTTTTGGTTACTGGCCCAATTTACCTGAATGTGTTAAGATAAAATCAGCCATTAATTTCTGTTGTAATGAGCACATCCTGAGTTGAGTTTAAGCAGAAATACTGGTGGGTTTTCTTTTTAAAAATTATTCATATTATAGTACATTGTATTTTACCATTTGTGACATGCCTTTTTCACATTTTACCTCTAAATATGTTTGTAGGTGATGTGTGTTTATTTGTGCTCAACTTTGTGTGTGCTTATTAGTGAGGCATGTATATGTGTGCACACAAACAAAGAAGATAATAGTATTTTTGATGATGACGACTTTATATGACGAGACATGCACAGACACACTACATGCACATGCATACGCACACACACAATCAGGTTTTTGTTACACTTTTAAAAAAATATATTTTTTATTGATGAAATTCATTGGTGTTTCTTTTGCAGTCATTTGTTGCCATCATACAAATTTTTATTGTTCTTATGTAATTTAACTGTAATTTAAATGCACTGTTTTTTTTTACATTATGCAATTAAACATCTATATTTCACTTTGCAGTCTGACTGGCCCGTTTTTGCTGATCATCCGGCCCATTTTACCTGAACACTGCCCTACCTAAAAATGTGGGTCAGCTAATGATTCAAAACCTGTAGGGCCTGAGCAGTTAATTTTTTTTACATCAATTAAACACAAAAACAGTCCTTATTACTGATAAGAACACAGTTAAAAGTCATATGGATTATTTGTTGGTGTTCAAAGCGATTTACAAAAAAAGTGGCCAAATTTGTATAAAATAAACAGATACTGTACAATGACAGAATTCTGACTTCTGAAAAATGTACTTCCTTGTCACAGGACAGAAAAGATGGCAACAGTAACTGTGTCATTTTATGGTGGTTAATAATTAATGTTCGTTAATAACAAAAAGTACAAAAACTTTTAAGAGTTGAAGGTCAGTAAATGATAATGTCAGCACATGATCCTCACCCCTTACAGTATACAAAATATTTGACATCCCATATTTCACAACACCCAAGACAGAATGTTGACTCGGCCTCCAAACAATGACCACTTTCAATGTTATCAGAGTTTGTACTCAAAACAGTTTCCAGAACCGACCATCAATGAACAGGAATATCAATTAATCCATGCCAAAACCCTTGGCAGACCACTCCTTTCCAAGAGATAAGACTTACAATAAAACTGATAATTTATGATCTGGAAATTGACATGCAAAGAAAACCCAGAATATAAATAGAGTGTTGAGGTTGTTAGAGACATTCAGAAACCCCGACTGGTAGAATGGCTCTGACAGCGATCAGTCTTTTGTGCTTCACGGCTTTGCTGTGTTTCCCAGCTCTGGGACTGCCTGCGGACTCAGGTGAGATTTATTAGCTGTGATTTCTGCATGAAATGAGGAGAAATATTACTAAATTATTTTATATTCAATCCACTTAAATTTGAAAAAAAGAACTAAAAACCAATAGGTTGACTTAATTCCTTCATGTTGTCCCAACACAAATAGATTGTGTGGAACCCAACATTTTCTACAGTGTAACAATGCACAGAAATTCAAAAGAAAACAGATTGCATTATAGATTACCACTAAGCAGAACTATATATAACGCTGTTTACTTCTATCTCCCGAATAGGCAAGCTGGAAGACATACCTGTTAGAGTGACAGTCGTTAATGATTTTACCGATGAGCAACTCTCCTACTCCACCACTGTGATCCAGGAAGGCCTGATGTTTGGAGTGCTAAATCAACTGATGAAATCCAATGCAGACTTCAAGTATTTCATACATTTTTCATGCACTGTTTCATAAACATTGTACTTCAAATTTCTATTTAAAAGAAAACTGTAATAAATTAAGTTGAAAAAGTGTAATTTTTAAATTGTGAACATGTTATTATTATTTTTAATTATTATTATTTATTTTATAAGCTGATCTGATGGTTCACTTTTTACAGTGTACATAGTAAAGTGAATGTAGTACAGAATAACATACCAGATTAGCTGGTTGTGATGATTCACATAATTAAAATCAGATATATTTACTGAATATGGTTATGGAAAAATTTGGCACTAATAATTGCTGGGTGGTTTACAGGAAAAACAAGAGTAAGTGATCAAAGTAGTTCTGTAATGTACAATTATTAATAAATCACTGATAAGCCTGAGATGTTTTTATAGACAGACCTGACTCAGCTCTTATCTCATTATTCCATTGTAAAAGGACTGAGTCAATCCTGTGCTAATTCTGCTACCTTTATTTCTGTTATAACAACAGGTTCAGTTACACTATTCACCATACCTTTGGCATATATCTGGAGAGCGTGAACGGACTAGCTGGATCTGATGAGGATCAGACATACTGGGAGCTTTTCTCTGAGAAAAACGGAGTTGTAACCCGGCTGGAAGTGGGTAAGTGAATGAAGATAATTGCATAATATTATTGTATAACTATGAAGCAGTATTATTATTTGTGTAATTCCATTTCTAGAGTGAAATAGTATTAGGTTGTACAAAATACAATTGTCTCCATTGTAAATATTATTTATACTCTCAAATGCATTCATCTTTTGCAGGAATCGGCTGCTACCAAGTTGAGAAGGATGAGAATCTGATCCTGAGGTTCACCACTTGGGCCACAAAGAAGTGATAGTTTTTGTAGTTTTAAATGTTACTGCTGAATTAACACCACATCTTGTTTCGGTCATGTAATCAACAAGTTCAGCTGAATGAATAAACTCATTTCATTGTATCTAAGTCATACAACACTAATAAATATAAGCTGACAAAGCTGAATCATGCCTCAGTTTGATTAAATTAATAGATCTTTATTCAGGTTTATTCAACTCACCCTCTTCACCTGACATATGCTCAGAGAACAACAAGATTAGAGTTCCTCTCTGTACTAAACACATTTCAAAGGAACAAACATCAGCATTACTGAGTTTTTTGTAGTCAGTGATTTGCAAACAGCGCTCAGATTGCATGTGACATCTTTGCACTACTGGATGGATGGAAACACTTCTTTATTAGCAAAACAGGCTTACTGGAAATACATGCTTCAGCCTAGATTTTTGTGAAACTGCTAAATGTACTTAAACATAGCACTGACTGCAGTTTCTAGGTAAAAATGAAAGCTACAGGTAGTATGATGCTAACTTTTCACATGAATGAAATTTACAGGGACATATTATTGACGAATAAAGGATTATTTTCATGCAGTTTTTTGCACAATATTAAATAAATACCACAAAACAACTTCACGGTGGCTATGATTTGCAATTTTGGAACTACCCAGTGTAGTTAAAGTAGATTATACTTTACAGTTGCAATATCATGGAATTTTACAAAATTATCACAGAAATCTGACTTCCAGGTTCTGAAAATCACTGAAGTAATGATACTAAAAACTACCAAGAAAAAAAAAGTAAAATATGGAATAGAATATGGAATAAATGTCTACTGATGCTGAGCTCTGAAACACTTTTATCATAATTGTGCATATTTGGTTATATTTAAAGTTTTCCTTCATATTTCTTTTGCAATAACCCTAAATATATTGTATTTCTTTTAATACACTATAAGCAGTATTAAAACATCTTTTGAATGCATATTTTTCAAATCTAATAACATTATCAAATTCTAAGCAAAATTGAAGTAGTAATTAAAATCAGATGCAATGTAATGACTCAATATGTTTATGAGAGACAAAAACAAAGGATCACCGTAGTCATAATTATTGCATAATCTTTGATAAAAAACTGGAATGTTTTAACAGTGAGGCATGACTCTGCAATTGACTTGCACAAGGCACGGGGACAGTCAAGTTGTTGTCTTTCACTTGACACCATTTCTACATTTCCTTGTTTGTAATGTTAACTTCTGTTTTTTTACAGTGAGCCACTCCCTTTCAAGGTATGAATTTCTCAAAAATGACGGGATTTTTAAAATTGGCTCACAAATGTTATATAAAGAGCTTGTGCGACTGTTCTCAGCATTCAGACGCACTGGGAGGACTGGTAAGATGACTCTGACAGCGATTACTCTTCTGTGCTTCGCAGCTCTGTTGCCTTTCCCAGGGCTGGGTAAAGGAGGCCACTCAGGTGAGCTTTCCTCTAAAACGTGATATCTTATAAATGTGACTGAATTCAAGTCACTTTAGGTTTAACGTCCTGAGTATCATTTGTGAAGTTTGATATTATTGGTGATATGATTGCTATGCACAAACTCAAGTAAATACTGAAATCCATTACAATAGTATTGGTTAAAGTAACTGGTATTGACTGCATTTTTTCTAAATAACCTTTTTCTCATTTTTGCTTCTGGATGAACAGGAGAGCAAAAGGGAGTGGTGGGGACACAGGTCTCCATTAATGTGGTGGTCATTAATAAATTTGCTAATGAGTTGAAGACCTTCCCTGTCACTGCACCAAAGGGAATGCCGATATTTGGGGTCTTAAATCAACTACAGGACGCCAACAATCAGTTCAAGTATGGCAAAAATTGGAATCAAAACATTGTGATTTAATGCACTTCACATTCCGTAATGTATACCTAGCATACTTAAAAGAATCAAAATCATAAGTGAAGGAGATTATGGGAAGGCGTTGTTTTCATACATCTGATCTCACATGGTTTTATATTCAGACTTGAATTACAAGGACTATTAGGAACAGCTGTGCTTATTCTATGCTTATGTTAATTCTGCTACATTTATTTCTATTAGTTTCACATACAGCATCAGCAAAAGCTATGGCATATTTCTGGAGAGCGTGAACGGACTGGCTGGATCTACTGCAAACAAAACCTACTGGGAGCTTCTGTCTAAAAGAGAAAAGAAAACAACCCGACTGAACGTGGGTAAGTGTATGAGTGTATCAGTGCCAACACAGTGATACAAACTCGTAACTTTTCGAGTTTATTAGTGTTGCGTCATCTTATTTACAACAACAAAAAATACATGCTTTAAATACACAACACAAAATATAATTGTAGAAAATATTCAGTTTTTTCCTCAATCTTTTGCAGGAATTGGCTGCTACCAACCCGAGAGGAATGAGAATTTCATTATGAATTTCACCACCTGGGCCTAACCACTTCTGTTGCCGATTTTCGTTTCGCTATTAAATTCATGGTTACAAATAAAAACCCTTTGATTTAGATAATAAATGAATCAATTAACAAATGAATCAATAAAATAGATAATTGCAGTAATCAAGTTAATCAAAATACAAACTAATGATTTCAATGTATCTACAGAAGTATAATACTCTAATAAAAGCACAGTAATGATTAAACAGATGTTTTTTTGTCTTTTTTCCACAACTATGACTAACTAGATCCAAACAAATAGTGTACATTATCATTAACGCTCACAGAGTTTCCTCTTCACCTGGCTTATGCTCAGAGAGTAATAAGATTAGAAGTTTATCTCTGTACAGAAACACATGAAAACTGCAACATCTACTGAATATCTGGGCTTTAGTACTCAATGATTTACAAAGATATCAAACATATTATCTCCAATATAAAACTGTATGTTATGTCTGAATGATATTCAGAATCTAAATGTCTTCATATTCAGTTTGAGAATTTCTGGTGTGATTGTATGTTGTAAATTAAAAAAAGATCAGTCATTTCCTTAACCCTCCTGATGTCTAAGAATTCACCCTTTAAGTCAGAAATGACCCGCTTTCACTAAACCTTTCAAATAAAACAGCTACATTTTATTTCAATCCTCAAATCTACTTTGCATGAAGAAACACTGAACGTCTAGGCTTTCACTTATCAGTTTGGATTAATTCATCCATGTTTAATCAGAGGGAACCACTCATTTTTGTGACTTAAATGAAGGGTATATTTATGCTAAATGTACCTGCATATGTATAAAATGTTTTAAGCAAGACAGTATTCATAAAGGTTAATAAGCAGATTCTTATTGTGTGTGTGAAGTAGTTTTTGTTGTGTAAAAATGGTTTTCAAAATTGAACAAGGACAATCGTTGTAACCTAAATGTGTACAGCCTTCATGAAAATATGAAAACAAAAAATGATTCATTTTTTCTAATGTTGGGGTCATTTTAAAACTTGAGGTTTTTTTTCTGCTGTTAAAATGGTGCCCGGATCATTTTTGTCCCGTAAGTCAACAGAATGGGTAATTAACGTGGTCATGACTTCGTAGAGTAGTGTAACAAAAACAGGTTCACCATCTTCTCTCCTGTAGACCTGCGAGAAAGAACAAAAACACTGATTTTGCACCATTGTTTGTTACTGCTGCATTAGTCAATATGTTTGAACTAGCTGCAGTTAAAATGACTAATACTCACTGCAGGGAGTGAAGCAGTCACAGTCGCAGTAGTTGCAGCGTGTAAACCAGCGCTTCCAGCCTGATTCTTTAGTCCTGCAGTTCTCAATGCGACTGCATTTGTGGTTCAGAGGGACTGCGTAGCTCTTGGCATCAGGACAGGTGGATGAACACGTTCCGTCAATGTCCTTCTCATTGATTTCAACCCGACCGCGATGACACACTCCTATTGTCACATACAGCAACAGAATGACAAGTATGAGGAAATGTAACTTAAGCCATCTCTATTTCTACAGCATATTATGCAAGACTGTGTCAAAGCAGTTGTGCAAATATAAACAGGTCAAATAGTTTATCAATTAACAGGGACAGTGTGAAAATCATCAATTTGAAACAAGCTCAGATCAGCAATAAGTAGTACCATGAAGTGTGGTTTATTGGTAAACTAATTTCGAGAGGGGGGCGACGCGGTGGCGCAGTGGGTAGCACGTTCGCCTCACAGCAAGAAGGTCGCTGGTTCGAGCCTCGGCTGGGTCAGTTGGCATTTCTGTGTGGAGTTTGCATGTTCTCCCCGTTTTCGCGTGGGTTTCCTCCGGGTGCTCCGGTTTCCCCCACAAGTCCAAAGACATGCGGTATAGGTGAATTGGGTAAGCTAAAAAATTGTTCGTAGTGTATGTGTGTGAATGAGTGTGTATGAATGTTTCCCAGTGATGGGTTGCAGCTGGAAGGGCATCCGCTGCATAAAACATATGCTGGATAAGTTGGCGGTTCATCCCGCTGTGGCGACCCCAGATTAATAAAGGGACTAAGCCGAAAAGAAAATGAATGAATGAATGAATAATTTCGAGAGGATCACGTGCTTATGATTGAACACGGCTAGTACCGCATCAGCTCCGTATATTACACCAATCAGATGACTACTGACACACTATAAGTAACCAGAGTTTTCCACTCCAGTCATCTGCGTCTTGAAGAATCCCCCCTTCCACCCCTACTCCTCCCCTTCTCCTGATAGGGCGGCATGGCAGCCCAGTGAATAGCACTGTCGCCTCACGGGCCGATCGGCGTTTCTGTGTGGATTTTGCATGCTCTCCCCGTGCTCGTGTGGGTTTTCCCCGGGTTTCCAGGTTTCCTCCCACCGTCCAAAGACATACACCATAAGTAAATTGACTACTCCATAGTAGCATCTTAAAACATTCTCTTAGCCAGCTATATCTCAGTACATTCACAAGCAGGGGAGTTCTCGAGACCTACCTGAGCTCAAACTCCCCTCTTGCAATTCTAACGGGAGGGAGCCCCGGGCTCGAGGATATTCTGAGCTCAAGGCTCTCTCCCGGGAAGCCAAATACGCTTTATTATCAATCATCAGCTAAGTGTGAACTCTTGAAAGTCAGGATTGATGTTGAATCAGTTCAGTACAATACCAATGTCACTGTTGCAGGATCACAAACAGCTCCACAAACCCTGACTAAGCAGAACAAAGGCAACAGTGACTATAAACCCAAACTCCATCAGGTGACAGAAAAAGGGGGAAAGTAACCTTGAGAGAAACCAAGCTCAGTTGTGGACCAGTTCGCCTCTGGCCTAAGTGAATGTAGAAGACGAGGTAAATTTTAAATAGTACACAACTGCCTTTCGATGGTGTCCTTCACAACCCAGATTTTGTCCTCTAGTCATATGTTTTAATATTAAGACTAGCAGAACACGAACAAGAACTTAATCCATGATGAAGACACTTCTCATGATCAATAATATCCAGCTGTCAGTATGTCATCCTATATGCGCTGCCTTCTGGCTAATACCACCTGAAGACATATTTTAAAGAAGGTCTCATACTGGAGAAGAACACATTGTGCAGCATTTGTAATATTTAAACACATTGTTTTCTATGGATGTGCTGTATAAGAACACCAGACCCTCAGCCACTGTCCATGATTCCCAACTACATCTCTGGCTGTCATCTGAGGCAGTCATCAGTTATGAAGTCAAGTACAGTGCAATATACAGATTGTCAAGAACTGAAATCAAAATAATAATGTACTTTTATTACACAAAACTTGTTGTGAGCAGTAGACCAATCACAAAAGACCAAAATCACATCTGACCAGAAAAAAGGTCTGGATCCACGAATGATTAGTTTTAGATAGAAAAAAAAAAAAAAAAAAGTGACTTTGGATGGATGTACACTACACCTATTGTAGGAGACAAACAAAATGATCTTTAAAATATCTTTATATGGACACTTTATAGGAAATGTCTGTGAATTTAAAGGAACATTTTACAAGTCACCTAGAGTTAACGATTTGTTTTACCATTTTTTGGTCCATTCAAGCAATCACTGGGTCTGGCAGGAGCACTTTTAGCTTGGCTTAGCAGTGATCATTGAATCAGATTAGACCATTAGCATCTCACTCAAACATGCCCAAAGAGTTTTGATAATTTTCCTGTTTAAAGCTGGACTCCTCTGCAGGTACATCATGTACTAAGACTGACAGAAAATAAAAAGTTGCTATTTTCTAGGCCGATATGGTTGAGAACTATACTTTCAATCCAGTGCATTGCAGTACCTGTTGGGGACAATTTTCAGGTGCTGCATAATATCATAAAAAGATTTATGCTAAGCTAAGCTAAAAGTGCACCCGCTAGAACCAGAGGTCAGCTAAATTGGATTTTAACCAATTATTAATTAACTATTTAACTCCAGGGGAGTTACAAAATAAGCCTATTTTCAAAAAAGTGGATTGATCTTTTAACAAATAATGTCCTAGCAGTACAGTGTGTGATCATTCTGAATAACTTTTTGTTATCTCTTCTCATACTGACTTTAGCTAGTGCTGAATCACTCATATATTGCAAATATACAACACTTGAGACAAACCCATAGTCCCACTCATCCACATTTTCCCATTTCCTGCACTTTCCTTTATTTGTGTGGGACATTCGGGCAGAAAAGGACTTACTGAGGCAGGATGGTTTGGGCGTCCATTTTCCATTGGACTGGCAGGCTCGAGCAGGATCTCCCACCAAAACGAATCCTGGCCTGCAGTCGTAACGCACCACAGAACCGACCCACCAATCACTCCCATAAACAATTCCATTAAAGTCAACATCAGGCTTCCCACAATTCACTAGGGTAAAGAAAACAGTAAATTGAAGGGGACCAAAAACTCATGACATACACTGTATGGGAAAAATGTCTGTAATGATGGCAACAAAAACATATTAAAACGATGTACCTCTACAGAGGGATTTGTATCCCACCCAGCAGCAGTCTGAATCTCCACAGTTGTCTCTCTTGAGCTCCTTATGTCTGCCCTTACACCCTCCAAAACAGAGCGGGGCTGTCCCAGACCAGTAAGTGTCCGCCAGTTCATCCTCCTGTTCCACCTCCAACAGACCTGAATAGCACAGAGCAGTCTCAGGTGCTCAAATTCATACATGCTCTACCAATTTTCAATGTACAATAGCCTATATATGTTTTTCAATTTGATAGCAGCTTAGTTTAGATATTTATCATCTTACCACTCCCTTGGCCTTCTTCCACAAGCGTTCTTTCAGTAAATGCAGTTATAGGACGTTGTGCGAAGACATGTTGCAAAAAACCCAAAAGCAGCAACAAAAAAACTCCTAGTTTCATGGTGGTGTGCCTGAGAAAATCTTTCTTGGTTGCAGAAAAGGTTTATATCTGTTCAGTTTAATCCCTGATTCTGATTATTTCAGATATCACTATGAAGAATATATTGTTCAGAGGGAGTTTTAAAGCACCTGTTTTCTTGCAGAGCGAGACAGATGGAAAGAAAGGGGAAGTGTTGCATCGTAGCTTACACTAAGCCTTTAACGCAAACTAATCTTTTAAACACACCAGCTAATATCACCAGGACAGCAGAGAGAAACAGATTATAGAGAAAGGGAGAGAGCCATGGGAAGTTTGATTTGGAGTTCAGCTAAACTTTCAGTTGTGCTGATTATAAATTTCATGTTTCTCACATTAAACAATAAAATCTGATCTGATCTGCTTCCCTATAGGCAGAGTGTCTAGTGTGCTTGGGATCTGTAGTGCGTGTAATTACTGTAAGGATATAGATTTGTGAAAAGTGCTCAAACACCGACCTCTGACTGCTGCACTAATGCATAAACTTCTGCCTAACCCAGCACAACACACCTGCTGACTCCTGTCCAGAGAGATTCAAACACAAAGGACTTACACGAACCAATCCTGCAGACACACACAGGATCAGTATTTACTACAGACATACACACATATTTACTACAGATGAAATGTTTGGAGTCTGTAAAAGACTTTTAAGTCTTAAAAGCACACCAAGGCTACATGTATTTGTTAAAAAAAAAATCCAATTAATGCTATATTTTAAATTGAATTTATCTTTACTCCATATGACTTCAGATATCATTCTAATATGCTGATTTAGAGGTAAAGAAATGTTTCTTATACTAACATCAATGTCAAAAACATCTGCTACTCTATCTTTTGTAGAAACTGTAATACATTTTCAATTTTTTTTTATTAATGGGAAGTTATAAACAACAGCATTTATTCTTTTGTGTCTGTAAAGCTCAAAAAAATGTAATGAGCCTTTCTTAAATTAAAGTATTATTTTCTTACTGACCCTAAACTTTTGAACAGCAAGCAATATATTCAGTATGTAACATGTAAACAAAAAAAGGGACAAAATGTACTGAAATATCTGCATTTGTTTATTTCAAATTAAATTTGGTCATGTAGTATCGTCAGTGAATTTTTGGTTCCCTATTAGAATTTTAGGACTCGATAGCAAATAAAATGGAAAAGTTTAACATTAGTGAAAAAGGCCAAAACTATTTTAGAGGCAGTAAAATGTTAAATTAACAATCACTTTTACATCAATAGAAAAGTGCTAGGAACTGGAATCATCCACCATAATGTGCTTTCCTTCGAAAATACAAACTGCAAAAAACTGACCTCGATATGAAGATGAAAAATAAATTAAACAGGCATGGTGGTCAGTTTGAAGTTCAAAAGCACTTCCAGTTCCACAACAAGTAATTCAGCATTTACTGTATAAAAACTATACACAATAAAGAGTACTCCACAGAGATCCATCCTGAAATCTTCACATTGAGATTGAACCTGCAGAGCTAAAAAAGCTGATTAAGCTGTTCAGCAGGATTAAACATTTCCATTCACCTTTTCTTTCTTCTCACCTGTAAAGGGATAGTCAAGGCCAAAATGAAAATTGTCATTTAATCACCCCATATTAAGTATTTCAACCCTTTATTTTCCTTCTTTTGTGAAACACAATAAGTGACCTTTATTGTGGGTTTTCCGTTCAAGGAAATGGGTTTTCCAAATTCCAAAAGTAAAACACACAAATACTTGCAGTAGCGTACAATTTATTTGTATTTTCTAGATTTTCTTTAATTGTGCTTTTTATTGTGTTTTAACAATGGCAGTCTAAATTACCATTAATTTTCATTGAATGGAATAGGCAGCTCATTTGTGCTTCACAAAAGATTAAATAATATGGTTTGAAACATGAGAGTGAGAAAATGATTTTGAGCAAACTATCCCTTCAAATGGATAACAATTTATTCTATCATAGTTGGCTCACTCTCAGGTAGTTCCAATCCTGTATAAATGTCTTTTGTTTACTTGCGAACACAAAGAAAGTTATTTGGAAGAATGTCAATAAACCACCCATTTACTCCCATAATATTTGTTTTCTAATTATATAGCAGTAAAAGGATGGTGAGATCTGTTTGGTTATCGTCTTTTGTGTTCAGCAGAATAAAAGCATTTATACAGAATTGGAACAATCTAATAGTGTGAAACTATGATAGAATTTTTCATTTTGGGATGAACTATCCCTTTAATCACCCTCTCAGAGCTTTACATGTTCTGTCCAGTGCTGTGTTCAATGTGCTTGAAGACGACAGCTTCCTCAAACACACTCTATTCCAGCTTTGGTCCCCTGATTGCCTCGTAAGTACAGTAAGTTGTGTCACAGATTTAACTGGAATGTCCTGACGTCCCTCTTTATTGACTTTTTGAGTTCCAGTAATCAGAGGCACAGTTAAACCACCTCCATGCCCAGCTGTTGGGCAGTGTCCTGCAGCTGCCGCATCACTGACCCCTCTCTTATAGAGTCTGCTTCTGAAGAGGTGCCAGCAGTTAAAACCAAAAACACACTTTCTGAGTTGTCCTGTGTCCTACAGACCTCCGCTTCATCCTTTGATTTTGCTTCTGTAATGGCACTGAGGAGCTCTGGGGTCTCCTCCAGTTCTTCTCCGGGCTGGACGTTCTGCTGGCTGGACTCGCTGCTGTCCCCTTCCCCCTGACGCTCCCGAATAAGCTGCTCTGTGAGCTCCACGCTCTCATAGCGGATCAGTTGTAGACGCATGAACCCATCTTCATGCTCTTTATACCTGGATGGAGAGAGATCTTAGACCATGTTCACTGCTAACTGGTATTTAAAAGGTCCCGTGAAGATTAAAATAATTTTTTTAGATGTTAGTTTCAGTCTGTTGGTTTTAAGGATATCTATTAGCTTGTGTGCTCCAAAACAGTGGATATATAGATAGAACTGCAAATAGAAGATATAAAACAAATATAAACATATAAAGCTTGCAGTCTGTCACTTCTGCCTGAATCGATCAACTGATTTATCATCAATTCTTATCCAATCAAATACTCTCTATCTGACATGTCCTGCCCCTTTTAAGAAGCTTTTCATTAGATGCGCTTGAGCACAACCGCTCTCCCTGGCTGTGATATAACAAAACGCTATTGGCTGTTTTTTTTTAACTTGGAGGAGCTACTATATGTCCCACCCTCTCTACATTTTTCAGTTGAGATTACGTCAAACATCGAATTAAAAAATGCACATTTCAAAGCACTTCACAGGACCTTTAAGATGTGTCTTTGTTGATCAGATCAGAAGTAGACAAGGAAGACACATTCACATGTCTCTTTGGACAACTTTGCTGATTTTTTGTCAGAGGGAGGGTCTACAGGTATATGAAATCGCTTCAAGTACCCAGAAAAGCACTATATAAATGTAAATTAAATTTGTTTGTTGACACATTTGTGTTTCTAATCAGTAAATAAATATAATTTTTTAGTTGATATGCATTCAGAAAGGACACATACAATTTACCAAAAGTGACAGTAAAGACAATTACAATGTTGTAAACTATTTCTATCTTAAAGAAATGCTGAAAGAAATTTGAAAGTTTTATTCAACAAAAATTCCTAAAACAAATGGACCCTTTTCACAAGACTGTTATGATGCGTTTTTAATATTTTGATTGTTAAAAAAAACTAAAACGTATGAACATTTATATATATTCATGTATGTATTATATCATTTTTGGATCAAATTACAAAAAAAAAAATCAATTACCGCTCGTGTGAGGCGTTTGAATACAGACTCTACGGGCAGGACAGTGAATTTTATGTTGTTTTCTCTTCTAGCTGCTGTTATAAGTCTCACACATTTTTTTCCTTTTTTTTGAAAGTCTTTGTAAAATTTTGTTAGTTGTACCCTCTCATACGCTGCGCTCTAAGTTTATCCAATTAACTTACCCGGAAATGTGAAAAGGGTCCATTAATACTAGTAATGACCAATGATTACTAGATTTTGTATTACAGGAGGAAGTTAAATGTGAAAATAGATAAAAATAGAAAACGGATATTTTAAATTACCATTACAGTGTCTATAGAAAATCATAATACCCCTTTGAAATAGTTACTTAATTTGCCAGATTGCCTGAAATCAAACCACATTCCAAATACCTTTTCCAGATTTATTTACAATTTTGGTCTAACAACAAAACCAATGAAAGAAAAACCACAACAGTTCTTTAAACTAATAAATAAAATAAGAAAAATTGAATTACAGGGTTGGAAAAGTCATCAGCCCCTTGACTTAATACTTTGTAGAGCCACCTTTTGCTTTAATTACAGCCGTCAGTCTTTATGATAGGCCTGTACTAGCTTTGCACATTTTGAATGGGGAACATTTTTCCCTACAGAATTGCTCAAGTTTAGTCAAATTCTTTGGTGAGCGGGAATGGACTGCTCTCTTCAAATCCATCCACAAATTTTTAATGGGATTTAAGTCAGGGCTTTGACTTGGCCACAAGGACATTTACCTTCTTACACCTACCGGACTTTCAGCTGTACAGAGCGGACCGCGATACGGAGTCTACGGGCAAAACGCGCGGTGGTGGGACATGCTTTTACATCAACAGAAGGTGGTGTACGGATGTAACCGTGTTAAAGAAGATGTGCTGTCCTGACGTGGAAGTGCTTTTCATTAACTGTAAGCCGTTCTACTCGCCGCGGGAGTTTTCCTCGTTCATTCTCATCGGTGTTTATATTCCACCGCAAGCACATGTGAGTACTGCACTGCAACAGCTGGCTGATCTGATCACAGAGACAGAACAACAACACCCGGACTCTGTTTTTATCATTCTCGGTGACTTTAATCAGGCGAAACTCACACATGAGATGCCTAAATTCAAACAGCACATTACATGCCCCACCAGAGACAATAATATTTTGGACCATTGCTACACCACAATAAAGGATGCATATCGTTCCGTCGCCAGAGCAGCTCTAGGACTCTCCGACCACTGCCTGGTTCATCTTATACCAACTTACAGACAAAAACTTAAAACTACTAAGCCAGTATTAAGGACTGTTAAGAGATGGACCAACGACACAGAACAGGCCTTACAAGCCTGTTTTGAATGCACTGACTGGAGTGTTTTTGAAGCTGCAGCCACCGACCTCGACGAACTCTCAGATACCGTAACATCATACATCAGTTTCTGTGAGGAGCTATGCATCCCTACCAGGACCTACTTATCATTTAACAATGATAAACCATGGTTCACACCAAAACTTAGACAGCTTCGTCAGGCCAAAGAGGATGCCTACAGGAGTGGGGACAGGATCTTGTACAATCAGGCAAGGAACACACTGACAAAGGAGATTGGTGTGGCTAAGAAGAGCTATGCCAAAAAGCTGGAAAACCAGTTTTCTGCCAACGACCCGGCATCAGTGTGGAAAGGCCTGAAAGACATCACAAACTACAAGACACCATCCCCCAGCATTGATGGCAATAAACAACTTGCAAACGAGCTGAATAAGTTCTACTGTAGATTTGAGACACCCCACACCCACCCTGACGATCAACACCTCCATCCATCTCTCTTTCCCCCCCTGCACTTCAGATCAGTGAGGATAATGTGCGTCAGATCTTCAGGAAACAGAAGAGAAGGAAAGCACCTGGCCCAGATGGTGTTTCACCAGCCTGTCTGAGAACCTGCGCTGACCAGCTGGCTCCCATTTTCTCACAGATCTTCAACAGATCACTGGAACAGCGCAAAGTTCCATCCTGCTTCAAATGCTTCACCATCATCCCAATCCAGGAGAAGCCAAAGATCACAGGACTCAATGACTACAGACCTGTTGCCTTAACATCTGTGGCCATGAAGTCATTTGAAAGACTGGTGCTAGCATATCTGAAGGACATCACTGGACCTTTGCTGGACCCCCTGCAGTTTGCCTATAGAGCAAACCGGTCTGTGGATGATGCAGTCAACATGGGACTGCATTATACACTACAACATCTGGACAAACCAGGGAACTACGCAAGGATTCTGTTCGTGGACTTCAGTTCTGCCTTTAACACCATCGTCCCATCATTGCTCGAGTACAAACTGACCCAGCTCTCTGTTCCTAGCTCTGTCTGTCAATGGATCACCAGCTTTCTGACAGACAGACAACAGCTAGTCAGAATGGGCAAAATCACATCCGACAGCCGCACCATCAGCACCGGTGCCCCCCAGGGATGTGTTCTCTCCCCACTGCTCTTCTCCCTGTATACCAATGACTGCACTGCAAAAGACCCCTCCATTAAACTCTTGAAGTTTGCTGACGACACTACTGTTATCGGCCTCATCCGGAACGGTAATGAGTCTGCATACAGACAGGAGGTGGAGCGGCTGGCTCTATGGTGCAGATGCAACAACCTGGAGCTGAACACGCTCAAAACGGTGGAGATGATAGTGGACTTTAGGAGAAACCCCCCTGCACTTCCCCCACTCACCATCATGAACAGCACTGTGGCTGCAGTAGAGTCATTCAGGTTCCTGGGCACCACCATCTCTTAGGATCTGAAGTGGGACATTCACATAGACTCTATTGTGAAGAAAGCCCAGCAGAGACTGTACTTCCTTCGTCAGCTGAGGAAGTTCAACCTGCCACAGGAGCTGCTCGTACAGTTCTACTCAGCTGTCATCCAATCCATCCTCTGCACTTCAATCACCGTCTGGTTCGGCTCAGCTGCCAAAACCGACCTCCGTAGGCTACAGCGAATAGTCCGGACTGCTGAACGAATCACTGGCACTACCCTTCCTACACTTCAAGAACTGTACTCTTCCAGAGTGAGTAAAAGGACTCGCAAAATCACTCTGGACCCTTCACACCCAGCACACTTTCTGTTTGAACTGTTACCGTCTGGCCGGCGCTACAGAACACCGAGCACAAAAACAGCCAGACACAGAAAAAGTTTCTATTATTCCCCTACTGTGCAATAAACATGTGCAATACTTTTTCATACGCATTTGTACACAGCACCTTAAAACAGTATACAATGCAATACTTTCTCCTACGCATTTGTACACAGCACCTTATAACAGTATACAATGCAATACTTTCTCCTACGCATTTGTACACAGCACCTTATAACAGTATACAATGCAATACTTTCTCCATACGCATTTGTACACAGCACCTTATAACTTGCAAAACTTGTATATTTATAACAAATCTGTACAACAATTCATCATCCAGAGCTCTATTGTCTAACTGCATCTCTGTTTAATGTTTGTCGTATTTTATTTTATTTTTTTTCCCTCATATTTATTTTGTGTTGTCACTTGTCACTTTATGTACACTGGAAGCTTCTGTAACCAAAACAAATTCCTTGTGTGTGTAAACACACTTGGCAATAAAACCGATTCTGATTCTGATTATCCTGGAGCCATTTTGTTGTTGTTTTGGTTGTATGCTTCTGGTCATTATCTTGTTGGAAGATAAATGACCTGCCCAGCTTCAGTTGTCTGGCAAAGGGACACAAGTTTTCCTCAAGAATTTGGATGTACTTGGCAGCATTTATTTTCACTTCAATCCTGACCAATTGCCCAGTTCCAGCTAAAGAAAAACACCCCACAACACAATGCTGCCACCACCATGCTTCACAGTAGGTTTAGTGTGTTTGGTGTGTTTTGGGTGGTGTGCTGTGTTTGCTTTTTGCCAAATTGCTTTTTGCATAGCACAAGCGAGACTGGGTGTGACATTTTTTAGGAAAGGCTTCTTTTGTGCCAACCTGCCATACAGGCCAGCTTTGTGTAAAGCTTGGGAGATAGTTGTCACATGCACAGACTGACCAGACCCAGCCATAAAGCCTTGAAAGTCCTTCAAACTTGCCTTTGGCCTCCTGGTAGCTTCTCTTACCAATGTCCTCCTGTCTTTGTCATTCAATTTGGATGGACGGCCTGATCTAGGCAATGTTCCGAGCACTTCTTAATGATGCTCTGAACAGTACTCTGAGGGATAGATAAAGCCTTTGAAATATTTTTGTAGCCTTCTCCTAACCTGTGCCTTTCTACTACTCTATCCCGAAGGTCTTTTGAAAGCACTTTTCCAACTGTTAATAGTGAAATTCTTCAAAAAAACAGCTTCTTTTATACTCAAGAAATCAACACCTCTCCTACTGATGTCAGATGGAGCAATTAACATACAGTTTAATTTGGAAATTGATTGTTTGTACCCAAGCAAGTTTATAATGTTTTACTTCAAGGGGCTGATCACTTTACCAAACCAGGCATTTCACTGATTAATTTTGATTAATCCTTTGGCATTTATTTTACTTATATTTTTACATTAATGATGAGGATTATAATGTTAAAATGCAGCTAAAAAAAGTTAGACTTCATTGATTTTATATTCCAGGACGTAATGTGAGAAAGAATATAGGTTTTCATAGGGTGTGATGATTTTCTAAAGGCACTGTATATTCACAACAGTACCACTTCTTACTTTATTCAAAGCAAAAAAAAGCCTTCTTTCAGAAACAGGAAGGAAATCAGTAATGAAAATAAACTTAAAGTGAGACACACATGCCCTAAAAAAAAAGATTTAAAGACATAAAACTAACAATCTGAGTGCTTTGCAACTAAAGTGGTGGCTCTTGGCCAGAATGAGATGGAAAGTGATACGGTGAAGATCAGACAATAGAAGATAAGAAAACAAGGAAGTTGGAAGTCTTCATACCTGAACCTTGGATGTCCTGAAGGCCATTTGAACTGATGTCTCTTGCGTAAGTGGGCTGTGAGGTTATTCCCTCGGGTGAAACACTGCTCACAAACATGACACTTATAGCGGGGACTGTAGTCTCCCTAAAGTCAAAACAGCATATAAAACATTCTAGTTACTCCGGAGCTAAATAAATAATAATAATAAAAATAAATAAATAATAATAATAATAAATTAATCAAGGGCACATTGGATTAAAAGTGATAATAAAGACATACATCATGTCACAAACATGATTTGGCCCTGTTTCCACTAGGTAAAAACATGTTTACAGTGATCTGATTAGTGGTTAACTGAGACGCATTATTTCCAGTTCTACCTGATAATTACATGCATTCAAATGGATCTTTTGTGAACACTTGTGTTTGGATTTGATCATGAGCTGAATGTGATTACAGTACAACTGTAATTATGTAAAAGATTGCTCACAACCTTTCACACAATGTTTTCCGCCTTTTATTTTTATTACATTTATTACCGCCACACTAATTGCTTGGATCAAACATTAGAGCTTATCTTTACTGCTTACTCAAATTGCAGGCTTTAAAATCTGTTCATTTTTTAAATAAATGAATCACTTTGTAAAACAACACAGACATACACACATATTTACTACATTTATTTGTTCAAAAACAAACATAAATAAACTTTCCTATTAATTCTATACTTTAAATTAAATGTCCAGGTTTCATTTTCAGCACTCTTTACACCATATGACTTCAGAAATTAAAGGGATGGTTCACCCAAAAATGTTTATTTACTCACCCTCAAGTGGTTCAAAACCTTTATAAGTTACTTTCTTCTGTTGAACACAAAGGAAAGCTGAAAACATGTAACCGCTGACTTCCATAGTAGACAAAAATAAATACTATGGAAGTCAATGGTTACAATGTATTTCAAAGCATCTTCTTTTGTGTCCAACAGAAGAAAGAATCTCATAAATGTTTGAAAAAGGTGAATCATTGATGATAGAATTTTCAATTTTGGATGAACTATCCCTTTAATATGTGTGTATGCCCTACATATAAAGATATTTATAATAAATTTTTGATTGCTTTACTGCTATATTAGCAAAACCTATATTCATGACAAAAACAGCATATTCATGGTAAAAACTTAAAAAGTTCCTCCAAAGCTGTACAACTATTTTCTGCTTTCTCACAAAAGATGTTACTTTTCCATGTTATGGTCTGTTTGTTATTGATTTATCATAGGGCATTATTTAGACCGGCTCACCTCATGAGCACGTTTGTAGTGGTTCTTGATGGAGTAAAAGGAGCGGGTGGAGAAGTCACAGTCAGGAAAGTCACAACGATATGCTGGCTCACTGCTATGCGTGTCTAAATGCTTCCGCAAATCTATCAGGTTTTTACAGCTGAGAACAGCAAGAACACAAAGAAAATGACACATCATGTTTTGACAAACCGGTCTTACATGGTAGGGTACAGTATTAAAATATCCAGAAATGATGAGTCATTGTCAATAGTAATGACCTGAGCACACCTGTACTCGCAGTAGTCACAGCTGTAAGGCTTCTCGTTGGAATGACGAAACTTGATGTGGTTTCTCAATGAGGACGGCGATGGACAGGTCATTTCGCACAGTGGACATTTATAATGGTTTACTTTGATCAGAGAAAAAGGAATAACATCATTAGAACAACCAGGTCATGCTATACTAGGTAATAAAAGACTGTGAGGCCTAATACCGTAGAGCAAAGTACAACTTTATGATAATTAACACATTAACAAAAAGACCCATACCATGATTCCTCATGTGGTCTCGCAGCAGCCTCTCGGTGGCGAAACGTTTAGAGCAGTGTGAACATTGAAATCTTTGACCTACAAAATACACACAAAACCAAACCGTTGTAATGAATTGCACTAAGACGTTTAATGGCTTATTTATTTATATTTTATTATGCACATTTAATGAAATTATTCAATAGAACACATTTGACAGATTCCCTGTTACTGCATCAGCTGCACATGAACAACAATCACCTTCTATGGAGGTTTGCCGTCGAATGTGGTCAAAGAATTTTGTGTTGTTGGCGAACATTCCTCCGCAGGTGGGACACGCAACCAGCTTTTCCTGTGTGTGACTGCGCATGTGCTCTCGCAGCTTAAACCTGCCCTTGAAAGAGGCCTCGCAGTCTAGAAGTGTAAAAGAAAGAATGTTTTCGCAAACAAAGTGAAAACATTTTAATTATTTAGCCAGACTGTTTACTGTTCCAAAATATTTTAAATGTTTCGTAAAATAAGATATATTATGTTAAATGGGGAAAACAGTTGTTGTTTTTTAGCCGGACATTTAAAAATAACTTATTTTAGAGCAGTAATCACAATACCATGAAACTGTGATACTTTCATCCAAGGTTATCATACCATCAGAATCTTATACCAGCTCATGCCTAATATTAAACCTCTTCAATCAGGTAGAAAACACGAGTAATTATTTTTAAAAACGTTATAAAAAATTAATCCCAAGCCTCTTGAAAAAACACCTGAGTGAAACAGGTTAATGATCTGCAAAATAGTTTAACAACAATATTAATTTATTACCTTTCCAGCCACAAAACAACGCGTTCTCTTCGTTGGCCTCTAGACATTGGGCATGCATCTCCACATGCCTGTAGAACCACTCTGGATTATCCATTGACATCTGAATACAAACACACTTATTAGTCAAGGACTTAATTTCTAACTACAGAACTGACAAGCCCAATACAACCAACAGAAGAATAACAACCTTCCCACTTAATAAACTTGAATAATAACATGTACACATAGACATCACCTATATACACTATATAACTGCAGGTAAACTATGTTTATTTATAATAACTTTAACTGTTAAAAGCTATTAGTTACTAGTTAATTAGTTACTAGTTATTAGTAACTAATAAAGTTATGGTAACTAATAACCTATATTTGTAATGCATAATGTACACCTTTTGTAAAGCTGCGTTGAAATAATAATTATTGTGAAAAGCACTATACAAATAAACTTGAATTGAATTGAATTAAAGACTTCTGATTGCTTTTGCTACCTCACAGTGCTCCCAAAGGCAGAGGAAGTTCTCTTGGACCTCAGGAACGATGTTGCGGTTGTGGAGGCCAACGGAGCAGGCACCCATGTCGCTGTGGCTCTTGAGTATAGCAAGACCCCATTGCTTCAACTTGGTGTGGTAGCAATGGAAGAATATGTGTCTGAGAAACTCCGCATCTCCTTCCACTGAGCAGAAGCCACAGTCTCGCCACAGGCAGTTATGCTCCTCTTCTGAAAGACACGCAGGCAAGCCAAGCGTTGATTATTGCCAGCAGAGCCAGTGACTGCCAGAAAACTTGAGCTGAGATGCTCAACACTCAGAAACAATCCTCTGCTGATGTAACATCGATACAGACAAACAAACAGTGTATAAATGTGTGCCAGTGACTAGACGACTGCTCCTAAGTGAAAAAATAAATATTATAGTAATAACAATTTATTATTCATAAATACAAGCAATAACCATATAGTGAGTACATGTAGTTAATCATTATTCAGTACAAAAATGTATAGTTAATTACACTGTATCAAGGGGAATGTAAAATAGTGTAACCCATTCTTATAACTAAAATTTGATCCTGATAGTGATTAAACTATAATTTCTATAGTATTATTTGGAGATGACTTGTTTTAATTAACAACTTTGTTTTTTAAACTTTTAGCTTTAATTTTAGTTTCAGTTGAAGTAATTCTGTTATGTACTTTGTAATGCATATTGTAATTTGTTATTTCTTAATTTTTTTTGTATGTTATTTTATTATTTAGACTTTTAATGTGATGCATAATTTATATATAAATATATATATTTTTTATTCAATATTTTTATTTTATTTTAGTTTTTGATGACAATAATAAAAAAGACTAAACAATATTATGACAGCTTAATGACACTGAGATATTTTAAACGATGTCTGATTTTGGCCTTTTCCATTTTCTGACAATAAATGATGACTAATAACACGCTTCAAAAGAACAAAAAAAATTACATGTAAAATCCATGAAAAGTCATAAAAAGTGCTCCATATGCCTAAAGACGCATCATTTTTCCAACATTAAACCCACTAATACTAGCACTTTCCATCCCATATGATTAATCTTTTTAATGTAAGTAAATAAAAATGAACAAACCTTGCAACTTGACCGGCCTTAGACTAACTGAAACTTGTCGCAGTAGGTACTGTTACCTTATTTTTTTGGTTTAATTGCTTCTTTTGTTCTGTTCATGTTATATAAACATGTGTCTGTGCACCCTCCTAGAGTTGACACCCACAGAAACCATATATTTTCAGTGATTTCAGTTGGGGGAAAAAAAAGATTTGGAACAGCATGTTGAATAAATGATGACAGATCCAGGAAAATAAGTGAATAACTAAATAAAAGTTACAATATATTTCATGATGCATCTTGACACCTGCACCTTCCAGATGTTTGACGCACCTGGTAAGTCTGTCTCGCTGTCCACGGTGACTTTATAGTGTTTCTCCACATGCTGGCAGAAGTCCTGCATCCTGTCAAACGTCTCCTGACACGAGCCCCATTCACAGGCGAGCTCCATCTGCAGCTCTTCTCTGCGCAGGCCGCGTTTGGCTGGCGGGGGCATCATACAGTATATAAAACTGAATATAAAGCACAACGTGTGGTCCTCCAGTGCTCTGAATCACAGAAAAGTCGTACGTGAGACCTAATATGACTGTAGGTTCTGGACACCGCAGCTCGAGCCAAGTTATCTGTCAGTTTGTTTGTTTGTTTTGAATAACAATGCACAGCGGTTTTCAACATACGAACTGCACCAAAACGATTACCTAAAATACATGAAAACTTATTAAACATCGAAAGCACAGATATAGGTTTATGAAACCATAGTCAAAGTTGTTAAGTTAGCATGGTGCATAGCTGATTAGCAAAACAAAATGGGCAAGTTAACATTCTGCCTTCACTTTGCTGGTTGAAGCCTTTTTGTTGGCTTCTGGTTGGAATAAACGAATGTTTTTTCATTCAAGAATATTTTGTGAGCGCGTGCATTTACAGGTGCTTAAAAGTATTGAGAAATAACTCACCTTTGGCAAATACTTGAAACATTTCCTCACTTTTTTCCCCCAGAAATTAAAGAGACCAATCAGAAATCGTCTTTGCGGCGTTGCGTTCAAATCTAAGCCAATCAAATTGCATCCTTGCGGTACGTCACGATAATCGTTCCCTCCGACATCTAAACCCTCTCAAATGTTCCACATTGCATTTGCATTCAGTGGCAAGAAATGAACGTCTCACCGCGCTAAAAATGTCATCATTATACTTTAACAACAAATCTGAATAAAAGTTATATTCTATTATTAACCATACTAAAGTACTTGAATTAATCAGTGATTTCATAATTGCTGCGGTAATACAACAACTACACTAATATAAACAAATTATCCAATACTTCAAAATTTCTACAATCATAGAGTATGTTATAATACAATACACCAGTTTACTGTTGTAAAAAGTCATGTGCACTATAGTTTATCAGTTCAATATAATATACATGTATGTATGTATGTATATATATATATATATACACACACATACATACATGTATATTATATTGAATATATATATATGTGCAGGGGCGTAGCAACCGGCGGGATACGTCCCCCTCACTTTTAGAGACAGACCATTTAGAAACAGGTGATTAATAATTATATGAATGTAAACTTTTGGATTTCATACAGCTGTCCCCCCCACTTTTAAAATGTCCACTACACCACTGTATATGTATGTATGTGTGTGTGTGTGTGAGTGTGTATGTATGTGTGTGTATATGTATGTATGTATATGTGTGTGTGTGTGTGTGTGTATATATATATATATATATATATATAT
>CAIGQV010016645.1:8613170-8747175 GCA_903798115.1 Danio jaintianensis
TTTCTGTTAGGTAAGTTGATTTTCCTTCTGGTATGTTTGGTTGGAAAAAATAATATATTAGCCAATAATATAACTTGGTCCTATCTCTCTGTTGTAAATAAACAGGGTCAACTAAGGTTAAGGAGTTAAAACACTTGTACTCCAGCCTATCATGAACGTCTTTAGTGCAAATGTCTTCAGTCTACTGTTGCAAATACTGTTCAGTATCTTGCACAGGCTAATCGTTTTGATTTATTAGACTTTAATGTATCATCAGAAGTCGTGGGTATTCATTTTGTTTTGCCTGCATAATGCATTCTTTTTTTTTTACTCTCGAAGTGAAGCTCCACAGCTGCACCTAAATTTCTTTTTGATAAAGTCACCTGCGTCTGATGTTAGTAATTTAACAGCACATTTTTGGGTGAGCTGTTACTTTAAGGAGTCATTCCCCAAAAATCTAAAAAGTTGCAGGGCAGTAGAATTAAAATTGGCAGTGTTTGACACTCATTTTTCCAGTTTTGAAATGTTTTATAAGTGTTGTACTGTATTTTGGTGACAGTAAGTTTAATATGAGAGAATAATAATTCTTTAGTGAACTGTCCCTTTAAGATGTCAGTATTCCTATGGTATGTTGGTGCCACATGGCTGCATATCCCTGCATCTGGTCCTTTTCCAGTCTACTTACTCTCTCTCTCTCTCTCTCTCTCTCTCTCTCTCTCTCCATTTTTCCCCCAGAGTTCCAACCTTTGTGAGTCAATATTTTCACCCCTTCGTAAAAATGGGACTCAAGTGATCAATGCCTAGGGAGATGACGACTTTCCAGGATGTGAGCTGGCTGGTTCAGGTGGCGCTTTTCTGTGCCTCGCTGCTGGTCGTACTAGCCTGGCTCATTCAGTTCTCGCTGGCATTAGTTCGCCCTAGATGGTGCAGCAAGCTCCAGGGCAAGAGGGAGACCCCGTGGCAGCTGCCCTTGAGTCTTACCCATCAAACACTGACGGGAGGTGTGTGGGGATCTCTCCTGAGGCTGAGGCTGGGACGAGACGGGGCAGGAAGTGACACTGAAGCCGGCGTCAAGGGCCTTTTGTCCTCGCTCTTTGCCTTCAGGTCATTCAGGGAGCACTGGCAAAGAGCATGGGTGCGGGCACTCAACGAACAAGCCTGCAGACAAGGGGTGAGTTGGATCTTGAGTGGAATTAAATTTATCTTGAGACAGTATGATGCAGCAGCATATGTGGGAGGTTTTGTGTATACATACACATGTGCTTTCATTGTTCCATGCATGTTTATACATGTGTAAGAGTATTTTTAGGCTGTGTGTGTGTGTGTCTGTGTGTGTGTGGGCATAATATCATGGCCTAGCTACTTGTTAGCGAATGTGTGGGTGTCAGAGTGTCAGGGGATGCAGGTTCTTGTGTAACAACCACACACGCTTTCTCTCCTCCCAGAAATCTGCTCGGCAGTGAGTATTACACGTGACAGGCCTCCGTCTATCCTCTCCTCTGGGGCTTTTTTTTCATGGAGCTAAATTGGCACTTATTTTTCTTGACTAATCAGTGTAAATGAGAGTATTTTTAATGACTGTCCTAAGCATAGAAATTTTGCTGAATATGTAACGAGTCATTCCCAACTTGCATAATATGTAGCTTTATATTTAAGAGTCACAAGCCAGTTTCACACATGAAACTTGTTTAATTGACAGATTACTTTTAGATTACAGATTACATTCCCTGTAAATGTACCACTTTTGTTAAATTACACTTTTGAAATGGTTAAGTTTAAAACGCTTCTCTCCATCCAAGGGGTGAAGAAATTAGACCATGGATTTTAATGTGTAGAATAAATTAATAAACTTAAATGAGCAAGAGACTGATTTTTTTTTTAATGTTCCTAAAAGCATTTTTTTTTTTTTTTAAAGAAACAGCTTTTTTGAACACTGATAATAATAATAAGTGTTTCTTGAGCCGCAAAAGTTCTAATGACTCACAGTACTTCTTTCAAAAACATTTTTTAAATTCTTACCAACCCAAATTATTGAATGGTAGTTTAAATATGATCACACGTCTAGCTTAAAGGTCTCTTTAACAACTGGTTTCCTCTGTAACCATTCGTCTGGTTTAAGGGTGTGTTTGAGGGCTGGTGAGTTGTGTAAAGGTCTTCACTCCTATATTTAACTCTAACTGTATTTGATCTGTGTCTATATCAAAGCCCAGTCTGCCCAGTAGGTGCTCTTAAAAAAAAAAAAGAGAGTGATGTCCATCCGTTCATTCTCTAGTCGAGTTCCTTGGTGAAGCCCAGTTAAATTGTGAAAAATGCTTTTAATTGGAATCTTTGAAGATCAGTTCATCAAAAGACTTGCCATCACTGTAGACGATGGCTATCTGCATATTTACTTTATGAGATATGGGAAGAATGTAGAAATGGCATTTTTGTCCAACAGGCGCATACGGTCGGGTTTTACAGTATGTAAGCCTTTAAGGGATTTAAACTTTAATACAGTGAACTTTGCTTCCGCACCTGGGCTATATAGAAAGATTGGAAAAAAAGAGAAAATCCTTCCATCTCATTTCCTTACCGAGGTCTCCAGCCGATAGTTGTGCCAGTTCAGCAACCTAGTTATTTTCTCAGGTTGTCAAAGTAGGGGGAGGGAAGGCTACAAAACACAGTTATGCAATTGCTGTTCTTTATCGTAAATTTCTTCATAGTCAGTGGGTTTCTCTGGGAAAGGACAGGAGATTGAGGCTGATAAATAGCCAGTTATTAGCTCGCTGTTTAATTTAAGTGCCTGACTCTTGGCCTCATGCCATAACTGCAGCTCTGATTGTAATGTGGTCAGCTGGTCCAAAAAGCAACTTAGCGTTGTGAAGCGCAACGATTCTGCAGACTCTGTATGCGGTGAATCAGGGGGTCCTGAAGTAAGGCTTTTTGCTAATAAGCATCTTTACCTCCAAGAATCCCCATATGGGAATGAGTCATAGAGATTGATGTTTCCCTCAGAGTTTATTAGATTTAAATAGTAAATTCACATCAATTTGAAAAGACTTGGCTCAGGTTTCTACAATGGTTCTGTTCTTGAGAATCATTGCTATATTGAGAACCATTATTGATTTATTAGCGCTTTATTTGAGGTATTGAGATGATCTTATACAGGTTGCACCCATCAGTATGGACAATTATGATAAGCTAGTTTGTAAACTTACAGATTATATTGCTGGGATGATACTTTCAGGGCTGCATATAAACATACAGGTTATATTGGTAGAATATGTGTTGTGTTATTCAACCTAATTAAAACTAGGAGTGTAGTGTATTTGCCAGACTACATAATAAAATAATGACAGTCACATATACTGTTGCTCAGTGAAATTTCATCGGCACAATTCAGTCATTTCATTAGGAAATCCTCATGATCAGTAAATCAGAGTAAGGGTGAAGCATTCCCAGACAAAGGCCCTGTTTCCAGTTGGTATTAATATGCATTCACTTGGTATTAAAGTATGACCCATCACTCTAATTTCATCACTCTCCAAATCATTAGCCGGAATGCTCAGTACGATGAACAAGTACTGTTGAATGAACAAAGCCATGTTACAAGGTTAACAAATGAGTGGAAAGCAAGTGAATACAATGGTTGCAGATCATACCCATGTGTTTTGGTACAACACAGGAAAGTATGAATATCATATTTTGGTGCACTTTCTCTCAACACATTAAAAAAAAATTACATGAAGCACACAGAAACTAGGTGGTATTGTGGCTGCTTGAATGTATGGGACCACATTTACACTATAAAAGTAGTCTGATTGAATGCATTTTTGGCTTATTCTGAAGAACTCTGAAGCTCAAAACATTTTACAACTGTATTTAGTGTCATACACTTGTGATCAGATTGAGGAAAATCTATCTTAGTACCATGAAAATGGGGCCAAAGATTCAACTTTTGGATTAAGGTTTTCAGTCATATTGATTTAAGAGTATCTTTTGTTAGCAGTGCGTCATGCATCACGACACTATTGGCTGAAATGAGATCGCACCTTAAACCCTGTGCCTTTTATTACAGAATATTAGCCAAATGTCTTTCCAAACCCTCTGCTGCATCTGTTTTCAAGGTCTATTCATGTCATAAATCCCTTCACACAGTAGCACAGTGTTGAAGTCAGTTTTTCTCCTATGAATTTAGTTTCAATTACACAAAGCAGTGGAGCGTACAAAAGTTAAGCTGAATTAAAAAGACAGTCAAGTTTTGTTTGTTCTTCTTCCTTTTAATGATTTTTTAAATGAACGAAAACCATTTACGTTTCTCTGTTCTTTTGATAGTTTCACCATCTGTGATGATAATAATAATGTAGGAAGAGGGAGGGTTGGCTAACAGAGGGAAGACAATTAACTGGCGCCAATGAAGAATAGTATAAGCAATGGAAATGCTTAGGATATAAAGACCTTTCGGATGAACTTCATTAGCAAGAAAAGGGATGTAGGTGTCAGTGTTTAACTAGGCCTTTCAATTTAATGTGCAATAACTGGATCTTCTGTGAGAATTTATAGTGCTGTGAAATGTTAGTCATGTGACTCTCCCTTAGAGGTGACCTCTGTGAGCTAGTTAAATCTTCTTGTGTTAGATTGGGCTTTGGGGAAAAGTTCCCATTTACGAAGCTTTGATCTAGAATCGTGTCTCCAAGCAGACTGTATATTTGCTCTTTCGCTATGCCAAACTCATTGACATCCCAAACCACTCATATCAAGTTCTTCTGACCTGAAAAACCTGCCAGAGGGGTTGCTCCAGAGCTTATTAGTTGTTGTTTTGTGTGTGTGTGTGTGTGTGTGTGTGTGTGTGTGTGTGTGTGTGTGTATATGTGAGATCAGACTGAAAGCAAAAGAGCTTGAGTAACTTCTGCTCAGCCCCTCTGAAGCACTGAAGCCATCTGTTGACACGGCAACATGAAAACAAACACCAGCCTTGGCCATGGTGACCACCTCTCAGGTTAGACAGTCAAGGGCAAGAGAGTCATTATCGTTTCTCATTCTATATTTCTATCTTAAACATCATGTGCCCTTTTGATTCAATCATTTTGGAATAATAATCAGTTATTAATCAATTACCACATGCAGTAAATATGTATCTATAAGCATTGTCTTTATCTATCTTTAATCTGTAAGCCTACAATATATGAAATAACAAAGACAAACCTTATTTTGTAAAACATGCAACAGCATTTTGAACCTGTAAACTCTAAATTAATAAATAATAAATTAAAATCTAATAAGTAAATAAGTATATAATAAGTATTATAATGAGTTAAAAATAATACATTTGTAACATTAAATTTGTCTTTCATGTATTTGATATAATGATACATTATGACTTCTAGGGCCTGTTCGCAACTGGTAAGATCTGTTTCCATCGGTCCAATAACAAATGGAGAACGCTAAGTACGTGTGCGAATGGGGTGTGAAAAGTTTTGAGCTTGTCCACTTTTGATTGCATTCTGAGGTAGTCAAAAACCCATTTGACCAGATTGCTCTAATAGTGCGAACACCCATGTGGTTGAATGTGTTCAAACAGGCGCTAAACATAATCTTTCTATTGCTGAGCTAGTGACCTAATACTGTTGTGGAAATTCTGAAGTTTGCACACGATGGACATGGACTTTTCACTATTCCATTAGGTCACTAAATGTTTGTGAATGGCATTAAAGTGACTAAAATGACGCGGTATCTAATATGACAGTGATGGAGATTATCCACCTTATTTACCTATAAGAGCTTGGTCACAATAACATAAATGTGTTGAACCCTTCTGTTTCATCTCATAGTATATGGAACATACTTTTTTAATAGTCTTTTAATATTTCAACCCAATATAACATTTTTTGGGACAGAGTGATTGTGTATGTTTTGTATTTTAACAATAAGAAATGGTTTATGTAATCAAGTTGGAAGCAACGTTTAATTGTAATCGTTAGCACAGAGGTCTCCAGATAACTTCCTACTTGGAGGATTAATCAGCCACTGACCACTGGTTAATCTCCTCTTCACAATTTTACACGCGGTGGGATTTTAATCTGATTATCAATTCACAGACTATTGCAGCGAGTGTGAGAGTGGGATTGGTTTTTCTATAAGGGAAGGATTATTGGGAAGATGATGAATAAAGAGCAGTGTTGAGGCTCCACAGTGTGTGAATCCAGTTTAAACTTGTGCCTTTGAATTTACCTCAGGTATGTTTCTATATGAATCAATTTAAATGGCCTAAAAACTAGTAAAAGGTGGATGGTTATTAGTTAACAGTGCCCCAGAGAAACATTGATTCATTCGTTTAGCTACTTGGCTGTGGTTGGAGTAAAGCATTGTTCAGTGTTCTTTGCTCTGCAGTTCTGGTCATATTTGGTCAGTTTCAGGCTACATTACTGTGATGTGCGTGAAGAACTGCTAAGAGGCTTTATCCTTCGTTCGTTCTTTGCTTCCTCTTTCTTTCTCACCCAACAGACTCGCACACATAAACTCCCTGTAGTAATCCAGGGATTTGGCTGAGGGGGGGGATCTGCACAGCTGGTTATATGTGACAATAACAATAGAAGGACGTCCTCTGAGATTGTGTACACGCATACACACACCCGCACAACTTAAGTGCACTACTTACTAATAAACATGGTGGAACAACATAAAGTCAGTTTAAATAAAAGAGCTGTATGAGATCTTAGTAGTAAGTGCTATGACTCTTGATTGTCTGGGTGTGAAAGGTTAACTGAGCTGACATGTCAATTCAGTCAGTAGAGAGTGAATGTATTCTTTTTAGAAATAAATAATTTTTTTTATTTACAGTCAAATAAATGAGGCCTTGGTTGGCATAGGAGACGTATGTGCAAGCAATCGAAAACATTGCTCATTTCATTGCAATTGCATGCCAGTTTTTACATTGGCTTTGTATAGCTGAATGCACGTTGAGCATGGTCTTGAAATGGTCATCACATGGTCACTTAAAAGGGCATTTTCCGTTGGCTCTGCACATATGGTCACGCTAAGAAAAATATAGATTCAGTTCAGATCCGCTGCCTCTCATTGTCTGCAAGAGCAACTATTTTTAAATGTAATTGAAATACTGAATAAGCATCTGATTAATCATGTGGCTGAGATTGAACTTTTGCATGTCTCTTGCTTTCCTAGCTGGCCTTCTGATGCCGTCGATGTTCTGAGAGTTTAGCTCTTGCCAATATGGCACAGTCCTCCAGGCATGTGTGTCGGCATCGTCTGTGTTTGAGAGAGTGTGTCTGTGTGTGTGTGGCATCTGTGCATATGATGGAATGGTAGGATGGCACATTATCATGCCTGCAGTGCACAGAATAGCACACTGTCTGCACACATATACACACAAATCTCAAGGTCAAGCTAGTTTATTTCTGTCTTTCTGTCACCCTTTCGCTTTCTCTTTACTTTTTTTTTGATGGAATAGTTTGAAAGTGAGTGTTGGATCCATTTGTTGGATTTCTGTGACTCAGAATGAAAGTAAAACGTGGCTTTTTGCATGTGCTGGTTTCTTCATTGGTTCTGATGAATGAATTTGCTTTACTGTGGCTTATTTGCAGAGCAATATAATGATAATTAAGGTACAATTCTTGCTATTAACAAAGCATTAACCAAGACTTATAGCTAAATAAAGTGTTAATTTGCTGCTTATTAATGGTTAGTGTGGTAGTATTTTGGTTTAGGTATTGGTACTTTAGGTTCTTATTTTATAAGTACTAATAAACAGCCACTATCTTAATAATAAACAGGTTATAAGCCAGTAGTCAATAGTGGAAAATGTTACCAAATGTTTTAAACAAATTGCACAAAATTGGATTATTATATAAATAATATGTGAAAGCACAACATTGGCACAAACAATCAATAATAAAAACTGAATTAGCTGCCACCAGGGAAACCACTGTAACTCTGTTTTCCTACATAATAAATTACTTGTGCTTCAGAGCACATACATGCCACAAGCAATAACAAACAATATTGCTTTTGAAAGCAGATATCTGGTTTTTGTGAACACAATGTTGTGAGACAATTTTGGGTTGTAATTTAAATAAATCATTCTTATAACTGTATTGGAAACAACTAAAACAATTTGAAATGATCTGTATTGAGATTGGTTCAGTGGGTAGTCAATTTAATTTTCAATTAAATTCTTATTTTTTCTACAGCGCTTTTTGCAATGTAGATTGTGTCAAAGCAGCTTAACATAGATGAAGAAAAAAAGAGTTAAAGCCATAAATATTTCAAAATTGTGGAACATTCCAGAAATGTAGGCAGGCAGGGGAGTATCGTAGAAGGCTGGTGTAGTTTTAGTAAAATGAAACCGCTTCAGTTTAGTTTAGTATAAATGTCACTGTTGAAGTTCAGTTCAGTTTAGTTCAGATCAGTGTAATGCAAATGACACTTCTGTTACAGTTACATTTGTTTTTGTCATATATATCCAAAACGACTTTTGCATTTCTTATGAATCAAAGAAACACACAACTTTGCCATTGTTAGCAATAGCATCATGCTCTACTATTTAAGTTACAGGAAAGCAAGTTGTCCAATCACATGATCTGCTGAGAAAAATCCACTTGATCCACAAGGGATAGTTCACCCATTAATGAAAAAGTGGTCCCACACCTTTATGAGTTTCTTTCTTCGGATGAATAAAAACAAGATATTTTGAAGAAAGCTGAAAACCTGTAACCATTGGCTTCCATAGTATGAAAAACAAATACTATGGAAATCAGTTTTTTTTTACAGATTTCTTCAAAATACCTTCTTTTGTGTTTAACAGAAAAAGGAACAAAGAAGGTCAAACAGGTTTGGAACAAGTGAAGAGTGAGTAAATGGTGACCGAATTTTCAGTATTGGGTGAACTGTCCCTTTAAGTTTTCTGTTCCACATTTAATTGATAAAAGTTTATCAAACATATTTTATTCTTTATTGTCTTTTTTATAATAATGCATCCATCTTATTTGATTGCATGATTTTTTCTGCAGTTTTTTATGTCAATTTATGTCATAATCCAAAATGTCCATACAAACATGTGAATGGAAACCCAGCTATTGTCCTTTATTTTGAGATTGCATTGCATTGCATTGCCCTTAGTTGTTGGCACCCAGTGATTTAGAATTGCCCGAAGGAATCTTTGGATCCCTAGTTTTGTCATCAAGTTGCGTCACGGTGCATAAAGAAGGATATTTTTGGTTGGTTCAAATGGTTGTTGTGGTGCTTTTGAAGAGGCCAGAGGGGTGTTCAAGGCACCGTGGCTCTAACTAAAAGTGACATTATACCAATGTGTCTAGAAACACACTCTGTCATCCACATTCAGCCTCACTTATTTTTTGTAAGAAACATGGACACACACACACACACGTTTGTTTTTGTGAAAAGTTGGTACATTACATAGGTTTCCATTGATTTTATACAGCACAAACCGTATTTTGTATTGGCCTAACCCCACCCTACCCCTAAACCCAACCATCACAGGAAACAGTGTACAGCTTTACTCTCTGATTAAACTCATTCTGTGTGATTTATAAGCGCTTTGAGAAATGAGGACGTCAGCTGTGTCCTCATATTTCACCTCCTTTTTGTAATACCTGTGTCATACCTATGTCATTATACAGATTTGTGTCCTGACATGTCACAAAAACACGTACACGCACACACACACACACACACACACACACACACACACACACACACACACACACACACACACACACACACCAAAAAACTGTCAAGAGCCTGTCAAGATATGAAATTAACACATTACTATGTTAAAAGAACATCTTAATTTACAAGTGGGCTGAGAGAGTAGGTGGAGGAAATACACCTTACCTCAACCTCTATAGCTGGAGTCTCCAGCTCAAATTACCTGAATTTAACAAGGTGGTGTTCTTATTAGAGTTGATTGAAAGTTTAACAAATTAATATGAATATACTACTACCACAGATGTACACGTAAAATATAAACTTATGTCTTGTTTATACTTTGAATATCACGTTTATAAAATGCAACATTGGGCTCCAGAAGAAAAAATCCCATTTATTTTCTCCATACGGAAATGTAATTAAGCTTATAAATCTTTCAAAGCTCATTGGTATAGGCTTTTTTTTGATGCCATCAGTTCAGAAAACTCTCTCACAATCAGAGAAAAATACATATGGACAAAAACTGAAAGTTGAATACATGTATTGTTCAACACTCATTGTTGAGTCTGACCTGTCAGACCGGAGTTGTACCCCTGAACACAGTTCATGCAGTGCACATGCCATTTCCTGCATATCAGTTATTTGTTTTATGCCATTTATCTTAAACATGCATTCTGCATTATCTTTTAAAGTTTGACCTGTGTTGAAAATGCAAACTGACTTGGACTAAAGTGGGATGTGTAGTGATTTTTGTTCAAACGCTTGACTGTGCCCTGTGGGGGTGGACGGATCTGTTTTTTTTTTTTTTTTTTTTCGTTACGTATGCTGATTTCACTGATGGAACCTGTACAAACTGCTGATGCGCTGGACAGATCAAGCTTTCTCATCTGTGCTATACTTGGATATGCAGTTTTTCCTTAGAAACTCATTTTCAGTGCTCTTCGTATAAAAAAATACAAACTTGTAATAAATCAACAATGTTTTGAAGATTTGATGTGCAAAAAGGATTAATTTCCAGCTTAACAGCATGCTATTGTTCTGTTGGCCTTTCCTGGTTTCAGTGGACGTGTCTGCTTGTAGTGGATAATAGCCAGTTTCAAACATGTGGATCACAGCATGATGTTGTGGAAGAGCACAGATGATCATGCAAATGTGTGATGTAAATGACAAGGATTTGTCTCTGTATGCAAATGGCACGTATTGTGGTGATTTGTTGCTGAGGAGAGAATTAGAAAGACGTGTTGTGATGTAAAACCATCAGCTTCTGCATCGGCGCACAATTGAATGGAATTGCTTTTGTGGTTCTTTTCAGTGTGTCACACTCCATGAAAAATGAATCATTCGTGGCTGATATTTAAGCATCCAGTGTTCGGGGGAAAATCTTTGTAAACAAGATGAAACTGTAATAGTGTTTAGCAGCAGCAACTTAACTCTTTTTATTCTCTAATTGCATCACATATCACATTTTTTATAATCTTTTTATTATTATTATTCTTTTTCTATTATTCTATTAAAGGGCACCTAGTTTACCCCTTTTTTCAAGATTTAAGATAAATCTTTTGTGTCTCCAGAATGTGTCTGTAAAGTTTCAGCTCAAAATAGCATCAGATTATTTATTATACCTTTGTGTATATTGGACATTTGAGCTGTTTTCACTTTGTAGCTGTTTTGGTGCGTGTGCCTTTAATGCAAATAAGCTGCTTCTCCCCACCCACCATTCCCACGTGCGTGTCAGAGCCAAAGAGATTGCTCACTATAGCTATGATGGGTGTAGCTTCTTCTGCTGCGTCTCACGCATAAGCAGCACAGTATCAGACAAGAATGAAACAGATCTCCCTTACTATAGTAAAAACTTTCCCAACGGTTATTTGATGTATTTGTTGTGGAGTTAACTCAAGCCTTTCTACAACAACGAGTCACACACAATGTCTTTATAAAGTTCGCGCGCATGCACGCACTCGCTCACACACGCACGCACACGCACACACAAACACACACGCGTTTAGCTTTTAAAGAAGATGTGCTGTCCCGACCTAGAAGCACTGTTTATTAAGTGTAAGCCTTTCTACTCGCCGCGTGAGTTCTGCTCGTTCATTCTCGTCAGTGTTTACATTCCTCCGCACGCACACGCGTGCCTGGCGATACAGAAACTAGCTGATCAGATCACGGTAATAGAGCAACAACACCCGGACTCCGTTTTAATAATTCTCGGGGATTTTAACAAAGCAAAACTATCCCGCGAACTGCCAAAATATAGACAGCATGTTACATGTCCCACAAGAGACAGTAACATATTGGATCACTGCTATACCACAATAAAGGATGCATACCGCTCTGTCCAACGAGCAGCTTTGGGGCACTCTGACCATTGTTTGATTCATCTCATACCAACCTACAGGCAGAAACTGAAAACAGCCAAACCTGTATTAAGATCTGTGAAAAGATGGACTACCGAAACAGAGCGGGACCTACAAGCCTGTTTCGACCTCACTGACTGGAGTGTTTTTGAAGCTGCTGCAAACGATCTGGACGAGCTTACAGAGACTTTAACATCTTATATCAGTTTCTGTGAAGACATGTGCATTCCTACCAGGACTCAACTCACATACAACAATGACAAACCGTGGTTCACTGTAAAACTCAAACAGCTACGTCAGGCCAAGAAGGTTGCTTACAGGAATGGGGAGAGAGCCTTGTATAAGCAGGCCAAATACACACTGGAAAAGGAGATCAGAGTGGCAAAAAGGAACTATTCTGAGAAACTAAGGAGTCAGTTCTTTTCCAGCGACTCAGCTTCCGTGTGGAAAAGTTTGAAAAATATCACAAACTACAAGAAACCATCCCCCAGCACTGTAGACAACGAACGACTTGCAAACGACCTGAATGAGTTTTACTGCAGGTTTGAGAAAACACCCCACACCCACTCTGAACTGCTCTTCACACCACCATCAACACCTCCACCACACCCCGTCTCCCCAACACTTCAGTTCAGTGAAGATGATGTGCGCCAGGTCTTCCAAAAACAGAAGAGGAAAAAAGCACCAGGCCCAGATTTTGTAACACCAGCCTGTCTAAAATCCTGTGCTGACCAACTGGCCCCCATCTTCACCCTGATCTTCAACAGATCACTGGAGCTGTGTGAAGTGCCCTCCTGCTTCAAACGCTCCACCATCATCCCCATCCCAAAGAAACCCAAACTTACAGGACTAAATGACTACAGACCGGTGGCGCTAACATCTGTGGTCATGAAGTCTTTTGAAAAATTGGTGCTGGCCCACCTGAAGGACATCACTGAACCCTCACTGGACTCTCTTCAGTTTGCCTACAGAGCAAACAGGTCTGTGGATGATGCAGTCAATATGGGAGTGCATTATGTTCTGCAACACCTAGACAGACCAGGGACCTATGTGAGGATCTTGTTTGTTGACTTCAGCTCGGCTTTCAACACTATCATCCCAAAACTTCTCCTGCCCAAATTAACTCAGCTCTCCGTGCCCAAATCTGTCTGTCAGTGGATCAACAGCTTCTTAACGGACAGGCAGCAGCTGGTGAAACTGGGAAAATTCTCATCCAGTCCCCACACAATCAGCACTGGCGCCCCCCAGGGGTGTGTCCTCTTCTCCCTGTACACAAATGACTGCACCTCAAAGGACGCCTCTGTCAAGCTCCTGAAGTTTGCAGACGACACCACACTTATTGGCCTCATTCAGGACGGTGACGAGTCTGCTTACAGACAGGAGGTTAAGGAGCTGGCTGTCTGGTGCAGTAACAACAACCTGGAGCTGAACACGCTCAAAACAGTGAAGATGATAGTGGACTTCAGGAGAAACCCCCCTGCTCTCCCCCCACTGAGCATCATGGACAGCATTGTGGCAGCAGTGGAGTCATTCAGGTTCCTGGGCACCACCATCTCTCAGGATCTGAAGTGGGACACTCACATTGACTCCATTGTCAAAAAAGCTCAACAGAGGTTGTACTTCATCAGCTGAGGAAGTTCAACCTTCCAAAGGAGTTGCTGAAACAGTTCTACACTTCCATCATTGAATCAGTCCTCTGCACTTCAATAACTGTCTGGTTTAGCTCAGCTACGAAATCCGACCTCCGAAGACTACGTCGAATAGTTTGGACTGCTGAGCGAATCACTGGTACAATCCTCCCTACTCTCCAAGAACTGTACTTATCCAGAGCAAGCAGAAGGGCTGCCAAAATCACTCTGGCCCCCTCACACCCAGCACACTGCCTCTTTGAACTTGCCTTCTGGTCGACGCTACAGAGCACTGTGCACCAGAACAGCCAGACACAGAAACAGTTTCTTCCCTCAGGCAATCCATCTCATGAACACTTGAATGATAGTAATTATGGAACAAACATCACTATTTGCTATACACTTTTTATACACAAACACTTATTTAACAACATATTTTACATGCTAATTTGCACATAACAGCTGCCATATAACGTTGTATATAGTAATATACCTGTACATACACTTGTCAATTTGTATATTTGCATTCACTATTACTTTTATTTTTAAAATATATTTATTATCTGTTTTTTGTCCTGTCTCTGTAATTCTGTTGCACTGTAGAAGCTCTGTCACGAAAACAAATTCCTCGTATGTGTGAACATACCTGGCAATAAAGCTCTTTCTGATTCTGATTCTTTGCACTGTTTTTGCATGACAAATATGACAGGATACACGTTAATGTCCACTGCTGTATGGACATCTGTTATGTTAATGTACAAAATAAACCTGATTTAAGTCCATGAACCGGGATTGAAGAGCCTTCTTTTATAATTGTACTGACACTATGCGGCTGTGGTGAAGAATTACGAAGCGATTTTACTGTCTTTATTACAAACATGCACTGTTTTAGAAATGTTTTAAACTTGTAGAACTCATTCTTGAGGTGCTGCTGAACACAGAGAGCTGAAGAGATCATTTAATTCCAGTTGCTTTGCGCACGTCTTGTCTAGTGGATATGATTACACGCGTTACTACGGAGACATGTTAATACGCGGCTGTCAATCAATTCGGTGGGCGGGGAAACCGCACTCCTACATCAAGTTGCGGTCGGCCTCAAAATGGGAGGAATTTGGATTCTATATTTAACGTTAGAAAATTTTTAAAAAGACACTTATTGTGTTTCTATCACTCCAATATGACTGTGGACACACTATACCTACACACAGTTCTGTCCAAACAGCTCACAAAAGAGGATTTTCATCATAGGGGCCCTTTAAGTGTAATCATACCATTCATATATTATTCAATAGTTTTATTGATAGTTTTGACACTGTGTCCAGTTAACCTGTTTTTTTATTGCTTCAAAATATTATTATTATTAGAGCTGTGTCGAAACATCATTAGAGAAATTGAGCCCTAATAGCATCGATATTCTCTCTTCAATCAAAAACTATTCTGCATAGCATCCTTATTCTCTCTTGAATGGATTCTGAAATTATTTTTTAACATCAGATGGCACTGTATGCTTTAAAAACAGCTGTACTCTGCTTGCATCCAATTCCTTACAAATACCGCTTGAAACTTAAATAATTATTAATAAACTTAGGAAAGGTTTAAGCAAATTACAAGAGTATTCATAGTGAGCTGGTTTAAGTTTAATCTTGTGACAAAAGCCAATTTGCATCACTCGGCCAAACGCAGAAGATCTCTTCCTTGTGAGTATTTATGTGTATGGTTAAAAACTAGTGTATCTGTTGAATCGATTCAAGAGAGAATAGCAAAAATCTCAGTATCAATTCAGAATTTCTTGAATGATTTTTTCTTTTTGTACTAGTTATTATTATATTCAACATCACACTGACATCAAGAATGAGTAGCAAGGATATATAAAAATAAAAAATAATAGCAAGGAAATCAAAATGCTATACTGTATATTAAGATTTATATTTAATGATGAAGTACAAAACGAACATTGTTTTTTATTTTCAGCAGTTTAGCTGATTGTCTTTTTATCAAATTGTCGTGGAGAGATATAGAGCGAGCATATTATGTCAACTAGCACCAGGCAAATTAAGTGTCTGTGATGTTACACTATTTATTTAATAGTGTAGCTTAGGCAATTCTCTTTATAAGATATTTTTATTTTAGTTTGTTGTTGTTGTTGGTTTAACCTTTTGTAAATCTTATAATATGATGCAGTGTTTCCTGTATGAACTTATTAACACACACATTGGAAAGCTGTGTAGGATGGAGAGAGCTGTATGATATAAAGAACATATGCCAGTGCAGTAGGGGATTTGTGTTTTCTTTTCCTCCTCTCCGAGAGCTCAGGGGCTGAGCCAGTAAATGCTACCCAGTCAAACACGTCCTCTCATCCCATTGGCTAAGTTACAGAGAGGGAGAGAGAATCTAAGTCAATTATGCTGAGCTCCTTTCATTTCAAAGCTCTCAGGTACTTAAAATCTTATTCTCAGAGATTTACATTTGTCTTTACTTTCTATGAGCATTTACAAGTTGATCGATTATTTTTGAATGGAAGAAAAAATAACCCTTTAACATTTGTTTAACTTTCTACTGACACAAGTAGTTGCAAAACTTTTGCATACCAAGTGTCTGGTATGTTGTTGGACAAATTCCATTTCATTCACAAATGAAAGATAAACCATATATCGTTTAATGGTTTTATTTTCCATATGTGCCTTGGGATATTTTTTGGTCATTTTTGTTTTATCTATTTAAAATGAATGGCACATTAGTCCCCTCTTTAATCCCATAGTCTACATCATGGTATCATGACGTGATTTGCACATAGCTACTCACTAAGATGTCATTTTATGGTGACTGTAGGATGTGAGTCTAGTATCTGTAAACTTTTTTTAACCAGTTTCTGGGTGATGGCTTTCTCGTGCGTCACGCTCATCATTTTCAGCCTTATTTATTTCTCTCGAAATGACATGCTCAATAAGGAATCTTCTAGTCAGTTATGCCAATTATATATAATAATTATGTTACAATGACAATTATCCACACACCCTCATCTTACGACACATTCGTTTAAGCAGAAGGCTGTAGCTATAGTTCTCATTTTAAGTCCGCCAGAGACAGCAACAGCAGCAAAAGTCAGCATTGTCCATGTAGTTATGCGCAGTTATTTCCATTACCACACTCCTCACTTGCCAATCACTGTTGGCCAAGGTTTCTGCCTTGCTGCAATATCCTGCGATTGGCAGACATTTCTCTTTAGTGTGATCTGAGGCCATGCTCTCATCGTGATCTTTAACTTTGGGTGTTTTACGAGCTTATATTGGATTAATATGTTTCTACCTGGCGCCCTGGCATGTGATGTTTGTTGCACGATCTCCATTTGTGAACTGTGGAGGTCTGGCTCAAATAAGTACATTGGCAGCTTGTCGTCATGGCAGTCTGCCCAGAATGATGTCATATCCCGAGTATGTTATTCGCTGACCAATGTTTTTGGCTAGAGATAATAGTGAGTGTGCGTGCTTGTGTGTGCATGTGTGATCAAAGAGAGAATTTTTTTTTGTTATTTCCATTAATCTCTGTTACTAAGTACACAATGGTTCACACATGGACACGATAAACTGTGGAAAAACCTGTTTTCTCTTCCACTCAACTGGAATGATGACTGTTTCATATTTCCTCTCATTTTTAGCACTCATTGATTTATGCAGGTTTTAATTAAAAGGGGCGTTTTTCGATTTATTCCTTGCTCTTCATATAATTGCGAGAGATGCATTGCCATGAATATAAAGAAGAGCATACTGCAGTGCTTCGGTTGCTTATTTATTATTCTACTTTATCACAAGGTGGCTGGGATTTCTGTTTTGAAACTGTGAAGATTTATGAATGCACCATCATCTAGCTTCTTAATATAAACATGCAAATAGAAATTTGGCTCGAGAGACACATCTGAAGAGCGATTGCACACACAGAGGGATTTTATTCAGTGATTTATGTGCAGATAAAGTAACTGACTATCTCCATTTCTTTTCAGAGCTCCATTCAAATCACCTTTGATGACAGTCTTCAACTACCAACTTCTGCGTCCATTAACCGTGTTACTTGCACTGACCAATCAGTACGCAGCATGGTAAGATGTTAAAGCCATTGCTTAATTTTCAGAGCCTGGCGTGTTTTGATGTCAGTTTATTATACATGTATGAAAGCAGCTCAGATCTACTGCAAAACAAATGGGTTTGTGTCCCGGCAGCTAACAATAATGCCACAATTAGCCTATGGAGCAAACTTGTCAATCCAGTTGATGGATGAAATAGAGGGATCAAATCAGGTGCAAGGACTGTTTAGCTCAAATGTCACTTAATAAACTCATTATGGTACATTTAGTAATTTTGCCTTACGAAGTCTAACCCAACCAAGAAGATAATGCAGCATTGTAAAAAATGATATGCCTGTTTTAGAACAAAGCAAATGAACTTCTGAAAAACCCTGAGATAAAACCCACTAATTTGTTTGTGTTTTTGAACAAATATTTGTGTATTGTTGCCGGTTCATTATTACTCAAATAAATGTTCAAATACTGCAAATAAATCTTGCATGATCAATTGATCAACCGTTCAGTTCTAATAATTCACTTCTTCATTAAAGAACCCTGTTCAAAACATTTCACACTTTCTGCAAGAATATTAAGCAGCACAACTGATTCCAAAATCGATAACATAATAGAAATAGTACCAATTATATTATAATATCATAAAATTGACAGTGTTTGAAATATTACTGTTTTATTGTATTCAGTTATGATTTTGTGCATCAGCCATCCAGCATGGTTACAAAAATAAATACATTCCTAGAAGTGGTATTAATCTATATGTGGAGTTATTATTATACAAAATGATTTAATGCATATTAATAATGTTAGCACTGACACTATATTTTTTTTTTTACATATGGAGGCAAATAACAAGTAAAACACACATCTGAAAATCAGTTTCACTTATTTGACAGATTTGTTTGTAGATTAGCTCAGATATTACGTGCATTTGTTTTTATGAATGCTTTCACACAATCAGATGTGACCATCCTACCAAGTTACATTCAATATATATGAAATAGAATTGAATTGAAGTGTCTTGTGCCTCCTTTTCTTTAAAGATACCATGTTGTGTCTTTATTTGTCAATCACACCCAGGTCCTGCAGTGCAATTGTTCGGTCGACACCGTGTCGTTCCCTGTGACTGTCACTCAGCAGTCACCTGCCGCCGTTTCCATGGATACCTACCAGATCACGATGGAGCCCATGCAGGCCCAGGTAAAATACAAATGAAAGGGATTTGCATCTGCGAGTTTGCATCAGTCTGCGTAGCTGCACACTCAGCTTTCATTAGTCTGACATCTCCTCTGCCACTGCTCACATGAAGAAGCTTCTCAGTTTGCCCATTTTTTTCCCTCATCTCGATAGCTTAATGTAGATTGTGAGGTTTAGTGGCTATGAATATTGCATGCGATACTCATCTCAAACAAATGACACCACTTGATGCGCAGCTTAATGTTTCATCTCAGTGTTGTAAAAAATGGAGCAGCCTTTGATGAATATATTACTTTTGCAAATTCGCTGTGAAATAGGAGTTCAGATGTTCTGTGTGGGGCTTCTGTAGTTGCAGGTCTGTCTTGAGGAAGTGGAGGAAGAGGGTCTCTTGGTGTCCTGGACTTTTTCCAAGCAACCTCATCTCTCTTTAACTGTAACATCACGCCAAAGAGCCCAGAAGGAGGTGAGGGAGTCATTTTCGGCACATAGATCATGTTCCCTTTCAGCTTGTTATGTTGTGGTTTGTAAAAATGGCCCCGAAAGGAACTACTTTTTTGAGCTATGCAAATCAAGTAAAGTTTGTTTTTGTCTTGAGGGCTCTGATGTGGAGGTAGACAGCGATATGATTGCTGCTCTGGTGGAGGACACGCTGTACACAACGCACCCTGCCATGATCCTCAACCTGAGAGCCTGTGTATCAAGCCCTGCGGTAAAAATACCAGTATCGATTGCTTTATCACACAGTAGGGGTTATGACTGTGCAGTGGGTCAGTGTGGCGAGCATTTGAAGCCCTACTGAGTAATGTGACAATGCTGTGTGTTTTGATTTGGGTGTGTTTGACTTATAACAAGGTAATCAATATGCCTTTGGAGTCTATTAAAACATTCACGTTCTCTGCTATTGTAGTTTCCCAAGGAAAAGCAGATTGGCGGTCTTAACTCTCCATCTCAGAGCACACCTGGCAGGCGGATATTGGTGCACCAACTCAGAGCAAGCAATGTCAAAAAAGGTATGCAATTTTGCCACAAATGGGATGTCTGTTCGAATTACACTAATCTACATATTGAAAAATCAGCTACTTGTCTGAATGTCTAGTTGACTAATTGGTCAAAAGGAATTTGTATTTAATTAGTTTCATAATAATTTCCTTAGCATGTATCAATATTTTGTGGGCTGATCCTAGTTTTTTTGTTTTAACAAACAACTATTGCATCGGGGGCACTAATATCTAATGATGGTGACATCAACGCCTGATTGAGTGATACTACAGTAAAACCACAATTAATGGTGGTAATTTGTAAATATCTTGTAATTGCTCATTTCCATTGAGCAGGATGGTTAGGTACAGTACAGTACAGTATGCATTTTTTTTGTTTTCACTGTCAGAAATATCAAAATGGCAAATCATACGTACCATTTTTTGGGCCCCTTTCATAACTTACCTAGCACAACAGTATAGCACAAAAGGGGTGGAGCTGCTGAACACTATTAAAGTGATGGCACGCAGCAATGAACCATGCTCAATCAAAGCTCAAGTCACGCTGCTATTCGTCTACATTTAAAATAATGAACTTGAGTGTGCAAAAGACGCCACATGTGAATGGCTCATATGACTTTCTTGTATAAGTGTACTATTGGCAGTGAAAACACAAGTCTGGTCAGGGTGGACTGTACTGTACTGAACTGTACTTCTCAATGGAAACAAGGCATAACTGTATAGTTTTTACACAATGTTTCAGCATTTTTGGGGGGATTATGCTATTGAGAAAGACTGCTCTGATATATTTTTCCTGAGACATTTGTGGTTGCTAAATAACTTTCTCACCTTATCTTACACCAGTATTGAAATTCTCACTTGAACTGTGCGTCACATCAATATACATCACATAGTAAATTCTCGTTCTCTAAGCAGTGCTGACTTATCTTTCTGAACAAATGTAATGGTCCATGTGGCACACTAAGTAGTGCTATTTTGTTTAGCTTTTGGCACTTTTGACATTATATATATCTGATATGAAATAGAATGTCAATACTAGCTGTTTGTTTAATTGGTATTTGCACCAGTGTGACTTCAAGTTAAGTGTAGTCGCAGTCTGGAGTCCTGCGGGTTTTTCTTTTGTTTGTTTGTTTTTTCTTCCACTTTATCATGTTGTTTTCATTGAACATGGATTGGATCCAATTCACATTCAACAGACCAATATTTTAGGAGAAACACAGTAAACAAGGTCCCTCAAATTTAATTACTCAATTTATAAAGTTATTTAAACCAGGCAAAACATGACACTCATGGCATTTATGCAGTTAAGAATCTTTCTTTTTCATGCTCTTTACTGAGGACACCCACTTAAATGCCATTCAGTAAAACAATAGCTTATATGCCAAGACATTTTGCCAGGCATATTTAAAAATAGAATCATGTGATGATATAATAAAAGACTCTATTTAAAGATCAGTGCTGTTCAGCTCCAAAATATTCATTCGTTTTCATTTTAAATCTTTACCGCTATCCTTCAAACTAGGGTTTAAACAGTTGTCAGCAAGAAAAAGTCTATCATTTAAAATATTACACACTTCAATGTAATCACGTATTATATTATAAACTATAGGTTAGAATAAGTAATTTGTTTCATTTTTCAAATAAATATCCATTATGCTGAATGACGATGGAATATTATTTCACCCATATTTTGACATTTTATTTTCTCATAGATTATTTGAAACCCAAGACAGACACCTTGCATCATTTGGTCAATGTAACTTGATCCCAGAATGTGACTTCTTGCCTTATTCTAAAATATAGATATTCCACATACACTGTAAATAAATGCTTGGTTCCACACAATTCCTTCATGTTGTCCCAACACAAATCAATGAAGTTAATGTGATTGTTTTAACAAATTTAAGTGGATTGAACATAAAACAATTAAGTTGCCCCCAAAAACCTCAAGAACTGTGTTGTTTCAGCTCATTTCAAATAAGTAGTTTGAACAAGCAGCAAAAAAATTTTTTTGAGCGTGTACTTCAGACCTGAGCAGTTCTTGAAGAAGGAGGTGTTTTCATACAGGTTTTTTTTTTTTTTTTGCAGGATGTCAGACTCATGTAGGAGAGCTTTGTTGCGTGCTGAGCTTGGACACTCCTTTCATTGAACGGAGAACCGGCTTCCTCACTCCTTCCCCTAGTTCTGGAGCAGCCCTGCATTGGACTGACGACTTCACACTGTAAGCACGCCATTCTGCCATTACGTGACTGTAAACCCAGATACAGATCAACATTCATTCATTTTCTTTTCGGCTTAGTCCCTTTATTAATCTGGGGTCGCCACAGCGGAATGAACCGCCAACTTATCCAGCATATGTTCTACGCAGCGGATGCCCTTCCAGCTGCAACCCATCTCTGGGAAACATCCATACACACTCATTCACACGTACAATTTTAGCTTACCCAATTCACCTATACCGCATGTCTTTGGACTTGTGGGGGAAACCGGAGCACCCGGAGGAAACCCACGCGAACACGGGGAGAACATGCAAACTCCACACAGAAACGCCAACTGACCCAGCCGAGGCTCGAACCAGCGACCTTCTTACTGTGAGGCGAACGTGCTACCCACTGCGCCACCGCGTCGCCCACAGATCAACATCAAGACTGAAAATAAACCAAACCTTCTGATTGAGGTGTTGACATGTTGGACGTTTGTAAGATTACAAGTAAATGTTTCTCAAAATGGCATGTTCTATTTCAGAAGGTCGTTTTTGTTCGTAGAATTTATTTATTTTTTATCTCAACTCTGTGCTGCAGGACTACACTGATAATCCAATGGGATTTTCTAACACCTTCCATTTAAAGGTCAGCTGCACCAGCTCAGTTTGACACAATGGAGTGTTTTCATCAAAGTCTGCTTTATAATGGCAGCCCTTCTGTCATGAATGAAGGTGTGAAGCTGTGAGCGGCTCCACCAATGGCTCTCTGAATAAATGAAGGCAACTCCCAAAGAAACAAAGAGCTATTTAGCACATTTAATTACAGCCATTCCAAACACATCACTGCTTCCTGCGATGCCAGTTACCGGATGGATGATTAAATTCTCATTTCATCAAGATTATTGCTCCTTTGGGGCCAAAGGGGATATTTAGTCTACCACAATATTCATAGCAAATAGCCATTTCATAATCTAAAATCCAGTTATTACACTAGTTGGCTTTTTTCATGACACTGCTAAAGACAGTGATGAGGAATTTATGAATAACAGCACAAGTTAGATTTTTTTCACATATATATTTAATAAAGTTTTTAAAAGTACATTATTGACAAATATTTTGATTGTTTCATATACCGGTAACATTTCAACCATTAATCTTTGTATTCATTTGCTAGATTGTTCTGCACCTGTCTATGTTTATGCTTAAAGAGATAACAGTGTCTGAAAAAAGAAAAATCTTGTTTGTCGTTATGTTTGATGATTTGGTTTTCACGGTACATCGTGGGACTTTTCAGGGAGCGAACATTTCAGTGCACTAGAAAATTTAACGATTGAGTCTTTTTCTGTGTCCAAGTAAAGCTGACACCCAATCACCAATAATCCATCTCAGAACTTTTTTTTATATTTAAGTTTTTTATTGCAAAGAGATACAGTTCACAACAGCTGTTAGACATTTTTACAGCTAATTCTCCAAAATTAAATTACCTAATCAGGGAAAGAAAACACATCCCTTTACATGATCTTCTATTAATGAAAACTATTTACAGAAGTAACTGGGCTATTAGGAAAAAATCCTTAGTGTTTAGCCCTGTATGAACACTGTATGAACATGGTCTTAAAAGGGTCTTAAAAAGTTATAAATTTGACTTGAAGAAACCTGCAGAAACCCTGTTACATGTGATAAACTGAAGTCTGTTGTTATCTATGTAGGGATGTGGGACCAGACACCAAAGAACTCAAAGTGAGACTTGTGGAGAAAAACAGCAAAGGGGAACGTAAGTAACTTTTCAGTGCCCTCACCCAGGATTATATAAGCAAATTTGAATGAATCAGTGATTATAGAATGATTTCTTTTTCTCTATTTTGTTTCTCTATTTATTTTTATTTTATTTATTTATTTATTTTTTATTGATGTTTTTTAGATTTTTAAAAAAAAATTTACCAAGTGATTTTGTTTCTTTTTCCCATTTGATAGAGTTTCTGCCTGGTCATGCTTCTTTGGCACTGGATCTCTCTAAGAGAATTCCTAATGGACAACATAAACTGTCCATTGCTCCAGGTCATGGTTTGGCTCCTACTGCTATCGTATCATTAGAGGTGAGACATTTTGGGTTTGTAAGATTTTCTAACATCTTTGAATAAAGTCTCTTCTGCTCATCAAAGCTGTATTAATTTGGTTTAAAATAAAGTTGTTTTTAAATTAATAGGTTTTAAAATGTCATTTTATCTTTAAAAAATTATATTCAAATAGATTAATTAATATTTTTTCTTTTAAAATACCCAGTTTACTCCAAACAAAAACACTACCATTGAAAAGTTTTAGAACAGTATGGTTTTATATTTTAAAACAAAAATTCTTCTGTGTGACAAAAAAAAACATTTATAATGTTAAATGGTTTCTATTTTGGGAAAATATCTATTCTTTTAGAAAATATTGATATCTTATTTAAACATTTTGAATGGTGGTGTGTATGTGCGAAGTATTTTATAATTTAATAAAATAATGTAAAATAACCTTGAATTGAACAAAGCAGTTGCAAACATTATAAACTTGCAATTACCTTCCCTTAATTAGCAACAAATACCTTATATTTAACACTATTCAAAATAGGAAAATAAATATAAGATATAAGAAAAATTAACTTAATCTAAAACCAGCAGTGTGTGGTAAATGCAGCATAACCACACAGCTCTCATCTTGAGCTTGCTTGACATTAATTCATCAAAGCACATTTCAGATGTTAAAAAAACTTTCCACAAAATACTGTATATGAATGCTTAGCTTTAGAATGCATAGATAGCTTTGACTTGACTAATTGACCACTACAGGATTTGCATGTTTTAAAGTATACATATGTATAGGTTGCTTTCCATGATAATACAGTGTTGTAGTAGTGCTAGTGCTTAAGGCTTCCACCAGTCTTTTGTTCACTTTTCCAAACACTCCGATAAGTCCCTGTTCTAAATGTCAATGTGAATAATTTAATAGAAAACATATCTTATTACAGTGGTCTGCCTTGTGAACTGAACGCTCACCTTGTCTCTGATTAACTAGATAACTGAATTATTTCTTTATTTAACTTAGCGCTTTAGTTCACACTTTACTTGTTACTAGTATTATCTTAATGGTACACGTGGATAATTTAAAAAATCTTTGTTTGTAAAAACACAGGCAAAGTCAGCTCAGAATAGCACATATGGAGATTGTTTACAGATATCTGTGGCTCAACTAACCCTAATCCTACATCCATACTCATAGATTTCCTTCTAAAATGAGAGTATATGAATTAAGCTTATGATTTGATGTTAAATGGTGAAGGACTAAAATGTCAATGCTACTGATGCAACTTGTCTGTAAAACGTATATTTTTTGGACTGCTCATTTTTTTATGTTATTAAAACAAACTTTTAAATAAGTGCTTATTTACATTTAGTCATTTAGCAGATGCTTTTGTTCAAAGCGACTTACAATTTTGTCCAAAGTGACTTAAAACAAGAAGAGGCAATACACACAAGTGCTAACTATACAAAGGAACTGTTAGTGCTCAGAGAATTAAGGGCTAGAGTTAGGAGAAGGGAGTGTTTTTTTAGAAAGACAGTTTCTACAGGTGTTTGTTGAGCCCACTCACCTGTGTGAGGCACACTCAGAATTGCATGATGTTTTGAGGTTGTCGTGTCGTGTCGTGTGGTGTGGGGAGAGAAGAGGGGGTCCAGGTATTGTTCACAGGGGGTTTAGGTGATTGCGGAAGAGATGGGCTTTTAGTTGTTTGAATGATACTAGTGAATCAGCAGTCTGTGTGGGAATGGCAAGATCTGGATTTTGGAAAGTGACTTATAGCCTCTCTCTGATGGTACCACAAGGCGGCGCTCACTTACCGACCACTTATGGACCCGGAAAAGCCTTTACAATATTTTCCACAAAACCAGTATTAAGTTGCAAGAGTCAAAATGATCAGTTTTTCTTTTATTTCAAAAATCATTACAATATTAAGTAAAGGTCATGTTCCAGAAATGTTAATTTCCTACTTTAAACATATGAAGAGTTCAGATGGAAAAACCTCTAACTGCTATCTGAAATTGTCCTCTGAAATGAGTAGTTTTTCACTGCCTTATGTTTAAATGTTTGTGTTCAGTTATTTCACTTTAAAGGCAATAAAACAAACCTATTCATTGCCATAAAAATGAAATTACTGATCCTACACACACAAGCCTGAGAAAAATGCTCATTTTAGAAGGAAAATGTAGATAGCACTTGTAAGATTTAGCATCTGAACTCTTCATAAAACTTAATTTTTGAAAGGTAATATGCATTGCTAAGAGCTTTAATTTGGACAACTTTAAAAGTGATATTCTCAATATTTAGAATTTTCTGAACCCTCAGATTCCAGATTGTGTGTCCCAAGCCAAATATTGTCCTATGCTAACAAACCATATGTCAGTGGTCACATTTAAAGAATTTTTAGGAAGTTAAAATATGAATATTTCAAAATATTAATGTACATTTTTTTATATTAGAATATTTTGATAAAGCTGAGTGCCATTTTGTTCTTAATCATTTGGTCTGTTTTAGTGCATTTTATTCATGATATCATGCTGTTAAATGTTATAAATGTATTTGCCAAGGAAGCTGATATGCCAATAAACATAAGTACAGGGTGTCTGCGAGGTCTTAAAAAGTCTTAAATTTCAAAAACATAATCTTGACATCAAAAAGTCTTAAATTCACTGCAATATTGTGTTGTAGCTCTTATATTATTTTATACAGGTCTTAATTTTCCTTCGTCCATGTAAAGCTACATTGTTGGTTTACAATCCATCTAAAAAACATTTTTAAAAAGTTTTTTTAATTTAAAGAAAAGTTATGCTGAAAAAAATTATGTAACTAGAGGTTGCTTTGAGACATTATTAAAAATGTGGTTAAGAAATAACAAAATTTGAATCTTATCCACTAGCCATTAGAAAAAATCCTTAGCGTTTTGCCCTGTATAAGTCTGAAAACTCATAATGGTCTTAAAATGGTCTTAAAAAGACTTGGTGAAACCTGTAGAAATCCTGTAATTAATACTGCTTAATACTTGATTTAATACCTGTGTCTCCATAGCTGGTGTATGTGGAGTCTGGTGATCTTCGTGTATGCCAGAACGCCACACCTCTGCGTTCCTCTGTCACTCCCTCTAAAAAGGTAGACGTGGACCGCACCATCATGCCCGACGGCACCATTGTCACCACTGTAACCACCATACAGTCACGACTAAAACTGGACCGAAAACTAGGTAAAGCTTGACACAGGAACACAGGCTGTTCTGTTTGCATCATCCAGACTTGCAGGTTTACCCAATCCTGATTTGTTTCTCTGAAACTGCAGGCGAATCTCCGTCTAGATCTCCCTCAAAGGTGGAGGTGACTGAAAAGGCTCCCACAGTGCTCACCAACAGCCTGCAGAGCCCCAGCGGCAGTGGCACCCCCAGCAGTGAGAGACACATTAAACTCAATACTACTATTCAAGAGTCTGGGTTCTGTGAGATTGACTTGAAAGGAATTGTTGATTTTATTAGTCGAAGATGCATTAAATTGGTCTAAAATGACAGTAAACCTATTGGTAATATTACAGTATTGTCTGTAACAGAAAGTGCTGTTATTTGAATTAGGGCTGCACAATATTGGAAAAATCTGACAGTGTTTTATTGTTTTCTTAGGAGTCTAACAGTATTCAGGTATACAGTAATTGAATAAATCAAATTTAAAATAATACTGTCTTCGTTTTATAAATAATTCAATAAAATTTATAGTTATTAAAGTTACAAATGGTCCAATTTCTTAGGCCTGGATGCTTTTAAAATTTTCAAACATTTACAGGCCTCAAAAACACATGCAAATTATAAATTATAATCCAGACTTAACATTGCATATCCTGCGATGTGACTATTGCGAATGATCACATTGCGATATCAATGCTGAAACGATATATTATGCAGCCCTAATTTGAATTATCTTGATAAAAAATTCTAACATTTATAAGAAATAATACGAAATGTTTCTTGAGCACAAAATCTGCATATTAGAATGATTTCTGGTGGATCATGTGATATTGACAACTGGAATAATGACTGCTGAAACTCAGTTTTGTAATCAGGAATAAAAAACATTTTTAGAAAATTATAAAGCTAAAAATATCCATGTTTTACTTTATCTTTGATCGAGTATTTCAGCCTTGATGAGCATAAGACACTTCCTTTAAGCACAAGTTTAACTTAAACTAATACTAAATAATAAATCTTACAGAATCTTGAATGAAAATGTTCTATATTGTCTATACAGCTCTGGGCTTTGAGTAGACATTTAATTTGTGTTATTTCCAGTATTATATATTGGGACTTCTATTTTGACCCGTTGTCATTTTCTCCAAATAATTCCTTTAAAAGAGAATTCTTATTTAAAAGTTCGAAGATATGTTATCTGTAGTTTAAATAATTGAAAATGGTGATTTTAATCAATAAACTTGTATATTAATGGAAAATCAAGACCATGGTAGTAACTTAAAGTGCTGTATTGTGTATTTTTGTAAATATGTATTTAGTTAATGAAGTTATATCATAAATATATTGTTAATATTTAAATATTTATTTTTATTGGTATATTGTTGTTTTCACAGAGTCATTTGAATGAACTTCAGGAAAGTGTCCTGATGTGTTTGTATCTCTGTGTTATTTCCAAGCAGAAGGCACCCTCCCCAATGGGCTGGATCCCGTAGCAGAAACAGCCATACGACAGCTGACGGAGTCTGCCAGTAAGGTACCCAAGAAGACGCCAACCAAACGCAGCACTCTCATCATATCTGGGGTGTCAAAGGTCAGAGCCTAAACATCATGTAAATAGACATTTTATAAAACATCATGGTTACAGTGAGATAATCGTCTAGGGAAACGATCACGAGAACAGCCTTTTTAAAGCTCCCCCAGGGTAATCTGTTTGTTAAGCCATTGCTTTTCCTCACAGTGTTGATGTAACACTCATCGGGAAACATTTTAGCAAGAAAATTGTCATGGATGTATCTTTACACTGTTGTAAAAGTTAAGAAGAGACTCCACAGGCAAAAACAAAACAAAAAGTTTTGTTTTTTTTACTTTGTTTTTCAGTCAAATGTAAAGAAAGCATCTAAAATACAACGTGTTTCTTTTATCACACTTTAATTCTGTAGAATTGAACTACAATGCCGTTTTCCACAACCCTTTTTTTTCATATATCCATATAGCCATATATCAACACTTCAGCACGACTTATTAAACAGTTTTATTCATTTATCAAGCTTTTATAGAGCGATATGTTAATAATACATCATTTGCTTGATAATATACAACATTTTATTCTACGAGTTGTAAAAATTAATTTCTTTTCTGGCTGTTTGCAATATTTTCAGAATTATGGAGAAATAAAAAAACTTTGAATCTAATATGTCAAAAAAAAGAAATAACAATTTTGAACCTGACTTCATCCAGTGTTCATTTATGTGCTAGAATTATAAGCAAACTACTGAATATTTAATTAAATAATCCATTATTTGCATATTTAGACATAACATTAGAACACTTGTAATACAAAAAGTGTTTGCAGATATTAATGTAATGAATGATAATGAGATAATGAATGTAATGAAGTGATAGTTTTTTTTTACCCTGTTCACCTGCAATATCTTGGTTCAAACATTGCATTTAACTAATGAGAGTTCCTTTTAAACATTTGTTAATCTGTAAATCTAAATGTCATCGCAAGCACAACCGTCTCGAATAACGTTATCAGAACATGCAGATCCTCGCTTTAGATGTCAAACCATTTATAGAGTTTCAAGTTCACTGTCTGTAGGAACAGAGTTCACAGAAAGGCTGACAGTGGAGCCGCTTTTGCAAACGTACTGTCGAGATGTTGTCTTCCTCTTGTGCCTGCAGTACATGTACATGTTAAAACTAATTTTCTGTCCTTCCCACAGGTGCCCATTACTGAGGATGACTCAGCCTTGTCAGTGGGCTACGCTGCAGCCATGGACGCAGCCCTACAGGGGGCTCAATCTCCCAGTGGAGCCCCGAACCACCACGGAGCATCCACACACCAGGAGCCAGAAGAGACCACGCCGTCTGACGCCTCGGAGCGACCCTCCGTGGATGACGCGGAATCGGAGACAGGATCAACCGGCGCACTGGAGACACGCAGCCTCAAAGACCACAAAGGTGACAAATATTTATGTATCTTACATTTTTCAAAGAAGCCTCTTGTGCTCACCGAGACTGCATATATTTGATCAAAAATACAACAAAAATGAAATGTTTATTCTCATTATTCAAAGCTGAATTTTTAGCATCATTAAAATGCTAAAGTGCTCAGTTAACAATGGTTTGTATTATTATCAATGGGAAATATTTTACTCCATATTATTGAGGAAACTGTACGCTTTACTTTCTATTCATCCATTTTAAAAAGTTTAAAATAGCAGCATTTATTTGAAACAAAATCTTGTGCAACATTATAAATATCTTTTACTGTCACTCTTGATCAATTAATGTTTTCTTGAAGTATTTTTACTAGTACTTTTGCATTATTATATGGATGTGTTTTCACTGATTATCAGAAATATTTCTTGAGCAACAAATTAACATGGTGATGATCTCCAATAATAATAATAATAATAATTCCTTACATTTATATAGCGCTTTTCTAGACACTCAAAGCGCTTTACACAATGGGGGGGGATCTCCTCATCCACCACCAGTGTGCAGCATCCACCTGGATGACACGACGGCAGCCATATTGCGCCAGACCGCACACCACACACCAGTTGATTGGTGGAGAGGAGACAGAGTGATGAAGCCAATTATGACATAGGGATGGTTAGGAGGCCATGATGGACAGAGGCCAGTGGGCAGATTTGGCCAGGATGCCGGGGTTAAACCCCTACTCTTTTTCGAAGGACATCCTGGGATTTTTAACGACCTGGGTTTAACGTCTCATCCGAAAGACGGCACTCACTGAGCAGTATAGAGTCCCCATCAATATACTGGGGCGTTAGGACCCACACAGACCGCAGGTTGAGCACCCCCTGTTGGCCTCACTAACACCACTTCCGGCAGCAACCTAGCTTTCCCATGTGGTCTCCCATCCAGGTACTGACCGGGCGCAGCCCTGCTTAGCTTCAGTGGGCGACCGTGTGAGAGTTGCAGAGAGCTAGCTGCCGGCTAATAGTATCTGGATGCAGACTTGCATATACAAGCTGAGACTTGCAGTCTCAACCATACAATGTCAGACCCCTCTCATGATTTCTGAAGGATAATGTGACGGTAATGTCTGCCGTTAGTTATTTACATCTTAAAATATACTCATAGCGGGGCAGCACGGTGGTTACAGGTTTTCAGTTTTCTTTAAAATATTTTATTTTTTGTTCAACAGAAGAAAGAAACTCGTAGGGGTTTGGAACAAGTAAATCATTTTCGTTTTGGGGGTGAATTATCCTTTTAAGGTTTTCAAACTTTTGACCTGTATCATGTATTATATTTTATATATTTACATGTGTATTTATGTACATGCATGTTCTGTTTCAGTGGGCTTCCTCCGCAGTGGCACCAAGCTGCTTTTCCGAAGGAAAAACAGAGAGAAAGACCCCAGTTTCAGTCAGTCCCACGAGGACGTCTCTAACCTGGGCAATGACTCCTCCACAGCCTCCTGCTCCTCCACCAGCCGTAAGAAATCTGGAAGTTTCTCTCGTCGCCTCATCAAACGTTTTTCCTTTCGCTCGTCCAAGACGAAGGGCAAAAGTACAGCCAATGGCGGGTCCAACACTACAGACAACTAGAGGAGAAATGGGGAAAGAAGAGTGAAGGAAAGAGACACGGTGCAGGCACCAGTCAAATTAATGTGGAATAATTGGCTTTATGTTTCTTCAGAACAAGTTATTTATGTTATATACTGATTGTCCACAACTTAAAACGGTAATATCATACTTCTGACCACACTATATACCCATGAAGCCAGCCTTGCTTTGGCGTTAATGGAAACGCCAATAAATGCGGGAAATAAAAGGATTTATAATATATGGATGCATTGCTTATCTAATTTATTTAATACAACGGACAAAAGGTTGCTTTTGTGGATAATTTCAGGCGAACAAACTGGAAAACCCCAAAATTGAAGGGAGTGTCATGCGGTTATTGAGCACAAGGGGGCGACAGAGACCAATGACTATTCATGCCTCCAAACTGTCGCTGTGTCGTTTTTCTTATTTATTTTACTTCATCATTTGCACTTTGGAACTTATTCTGATTGTTTACAATGCTGGGAACCTCTCTTTCTGTCGTTTTTAATCAAGTTTGTGTATCGTTTACTGTTTCTCGGCACTGATTTATTTCTCCTGTGCTCATTAGGAGTGTCCGGAGAGTGTGATATGCTAGGACATGCTGTGAGCTTTGTTCTCGTTTTGCTGTTGCTATATATAGCATTTAGATCAAGGGATGGGATTCCCTGTTTTCAAGTAGTGGTACGTTTGACTTTCATCGTGGCTTAAATAATATTTTATACCGATGTTTCTATTCGTTTAAGAAACGGAAACGTTCATACGTTAAGTTACTGTAGACATATCGCACTAAATTACGTTTCGTGTGTTTTGGCTGTAAAACACGAGCCCTTCGTTTGACAAAAGGGACACACTACAGGTCAAAAAACGCATTTGTGTATATTTATAAATTATTCCAGGAATTAATGTAAATCTGCAACCTCGAGATACATCAGGCTGGATCTGCAGTGGGGAAGTGCTATTTTCAGGGTCCACGTGAAACCTCAGGGGCTGATATAAAAGGTATAAAAAGGTTATTTTTTTCAGAGATGGCTTTTTAAACTGAACAGGCGCTGCCCCAGTGACACCACCGCGTTTTCCCTCTTACTTTAAAGGTAGCTGCAATAAAGGTCTTTTGCACGTAAATACATAAAGTAGATTTTATTAGTGGTAGCTTTTTATGGTAATATTAAGCAGGAGGCGTTGTCGTTTTCTGGTAATGTAAGGTAAAATATAGGAATAGTTCATACTCAAAATTCCTACACACCGTGGTCACCTTTCATTTCATGGATAATAAAGATGCTCTGGTAACTGAAGCTGTTGATCTGCGTTAAACTCTTCGTATTGCACGAAACAGGTTTGCAACCACAATCAAATCTCATTTTGGTGAACTGTCCTTTAAAGACTCTCTCTCGCCGTGTTTCCCCACCCATACGACTCAATGCAATTTTCAGCATTTTGGGATGCATTCCAAATAACCTGAACTCCGGAATGAAGGAACTGGGTGTTGAGGTTAACCAAAATAATAAGTACAGGAAAGCATCTTAACAATTATACAGTGAGTTGCAGGTCACGAAAATCAATGGCTCAGCGCTTTGTAGTCTACATTTTGGAGCATAAAGCCTGAAAAATGTTATATGACCAGAATGTTATGATGACCGCGAACAGTCTAAAGCGAAGGCGGTGCTGCTGGGCCTTCTGAGGTATTCGGAGCTTTATTATTGTTGATTTGATGTTTAATTTATTCTGAATATATTATTTTTGAAAAACCATTCCTCTTTTCTTATTTCCCTTCATTAACCACCAAAACGTGCATTATTTTCAAATGCACACTCAATCAAATCACTTTTATTGTCACGTCACAAACAGGTGATTTGATTCATTGTGCATTTTAAGGAAATATTATAGTACATTTCTTTAACATTTGATTTGTGTGAGTGAATCCAATCTATAATCTGAAATAATGTCACAATAAACGAGATAAGTGTGTGTGTGTGTGTATGGGGGTTTAAACAGACTTGAAAAAATCGCTTTTGCGTCAAACTGTTAAAATTCAGAGGGAATATGTTCAGTTGGTTTGAACTTACCGCCGAAATGTGATTGACGCAAAGAAAGACCAATAGTAGCGCAGACGACCCATGCGAATCAATCAGCTCTCGCACATTCAGATGCACTCTGATTGGTTCGTTACTTTGCGCTGTTTATGCACTTCAAGTTCAAGCCAATGGGAGATCACATCCGCTCTAGTTTCACCTTTTACAGCCAATCAGGTCCGTACTTCCCTTCGCGCAACCAATCATATCTGTGGGCGGGACTATGAGTTGCCTGTTCTACCAGTCCTTAAATACTGCAGCAGCTCCACAGTCACACTACTGACTTTTTCCTGCACGCCGAAGAATAGATAACTTAAACAACATGTCAGGAAGAGGTAAAACCGGAGGGAAAGCCCGCGCCAAGGCGAAGACTCGCAGTTCCCGCGCCGGTCTTCAGTTCCCCGTCGGCCGTGTTCACCGTCTTCTGCGTAAAGGCAACTATGCTGAGCGGGTGGGCGCCGGTGCACCCGTTTACCTGGCCGCTGTGCTCGAGTACCTGACCGCCGAGATTCTCGAGTTGGCGGGAAACGCCGCAAGAGACAACAAGAAGACTCGTATTATTCCTCGGCATCTTCAGTTGGCCGTCCGTAACGACGAAGAGCTGAACAAACTGCTCGGCGGAGTGACCATCGCGCAGGGCGGTGTTCTGCCCAACATCCAGGCCGTGCTCCTGCCCAAGAAGACCGGTCAGGCTGTGGCCAGCTCCGGCAAATCTGGAAAGAAGGGATCTTCCCAGTCACAAGAGTATTAAAAGTTGAACTGTATTCATCCAAAGGCCCTTTTAAGGGCCACCCAACTCTTCTGAAAGGAGCAATTTCCATGTGTCCGAATGTGATATAGCTTGTATTATTGAGCTGCATGTTTTACTTATTAAATTAAGTCTTTTTTTAAATACATATTCGTGTTTCTTGGACCGAGTTTAAGCTAGATGTATAAATGTAGTGCTTGTTATCAGAGTAACATGTAACATTTTTCAAGAATGCAATTTCAGCATTTAATTCTTAATGGTAAATTAAACCGCCGTTTGATTAAAGAAAAAAAAAAGTAATTTAGACATTCATAAGCACAGGGAGTAAGGCTACACAAGTTAACTTTATTATATATATATATATATATATCTTTTAAAAGAAACTTCTGTTTATGGAAGAATGATTTTGTGAGTTTTGTTTTCCAGTGTAAGCCTAAGCAAGAAAATAAACTCATCAGTGGGTTGTTAATGATACTTTATTCATAATACATCCTCTTTTTGATTTGACAATGTTGCTGGCCAAGTAATTGCTATAGTATAGCTGGTCAATTACACATTTGGAAGGCACTTTACAACCTACTACATAAATATAAAATATTAACTCTAACTTAGACAGCCTATTTTGCCAGTAAATATCTTACATGGTAAAAACCTATGAAGTCTTAGCACCTCAGTAGTTTGATTAATAAAGGAATATTCTTCCACAGCAATAAAAGGAGATCTGGGATGTTTTGACAAATTTAAAACTCATAAATGTCAAAGATGCTAAATTCTACATAATAAAAGGTCAGATCGAAAAAATAGACATTTTCCCACTTCCTTATAATCATGAGGTTCATAGATAAAGGCAGCCTAACATCATATGAAGTGAGACTTTTTAGAATGACATTTTTTTTTTTCAAACATTCTGTGCTTGAGTCAAGAGGATGACAGTCAGAAAAGTGTGAACCAGCTGAATGTATTGTCACGTAAAGCGAGGCACTGAGGTATAGATAAAAATGATATATTCCTCTAATTATGGTAGTATTCAGCTATTGTTGAATTGACTGTTTATCCAAGTTAACAGCATCTCAAAGTTCCCTAAATTACTAGGTCTGATATTCCAGTGTACAACATGGAAAAACAGAAACATCAGTTATTGAGCATCATTCAGTTTCCTGGCTGTTGTAAGAATGTCTTTGGCCCCTTTATTAAGGAGAACGTTTGCCAGATCCAGTCCCAGTTTCTCAGCAGCTTTGAGGGCTGATGATGTGATATTGCAGGCAGTGACTCCAACATTTGCAGAGTGCTGTGTGCTCTCGTTCACCTCATAAAAAACAACAACAATTGGAATAAAGATTATAATACTGTCAATTTTACATTATGCTGTAAGATTACATATACATTGCTGCCCAAACGCTTGGCGTTTGATAAGACTTATTAATGTTTCTGAAAACTGCTGCTTATGCTTACAAAAACCGCATATATTCTAAAATAAATTGATTTCAAAATGTAATTTATGGCTGAAATAATTAATTTAAAATAAATAATATTTCTGTCTTTAGCGTTACACGATCCTTCAGTAATCATTATAAAATTTTCTAATGGTTCTCATTAAATATTTCTTATAATTTTTGGGATGAGCTGCTCAATTTCATGAAAATTGTTGTAATTTTTTTTTTTGCCCCAGAAAAATGTATATTAATTTGGAAATGTTGCACCACACACATACACAAAAATAAATAGTAATAATAAAAAAAGAAAATAAATCAACAAATATAAAAAAATATTTTAGATTGTTTTGGGTACACAATGGTGTAACATGAAGATTAAAATTCAAAATACATTTATGCTTACTTAGATAAAGATTTATTTTTCTTGGCCCACTGGCAGTTTTATCATGTTTTAAGCATAAACTCACAACATTTTGGATAATTAGTATAAGTAAACAAATGCATTTTGATTTAAGAATTTGTAGTAGCAAACAAAACACAAATGTTGCACAAGTAAAGTTTTTGCAATGGAAAGTCACAGATCAAATAAATGCATTCTCGTTGAATAAAAATCATACTAAACCCAAACTTCAGAATGCCAGTACATGTATTTGACCCTTACTTTGTTGTCCACTTCCACACACGTCTGCATAGTGTCCTTCAAACAATCAGCTCCATCCAAACTATACACAGCTCCAGTCAGATACAGCTGAAAGCAGTTCATTTTAATCTAGGTTATACTGTACAAACATCAGCAACACAACTGTATAGGCATTAAAGGGATAGTTTACCAAAAAACTAAAATGTACATATTTAATCTATTCCATAGTCTAAAATACTTATTAAATTATGTGATTTTATTCTCACATGCAATAACCATCACGTTTTTCTTTCTGGCTGCAAACAAATCACATGACAAATCCTGCTGGAGTCCACACGCATCCAACAAAGTCAGAAGCAAGTCAAGAAGCTGCTTTTGTGCTCAGCCAAGCTGCTTTAGGGTAAAGTATCTAGTAGAATATACTAGCAAACATTATTCACCAAATAGCAATTAACTTGCTAGCTAAAGTGATATGCTGTTTCTAGTGATGTGCGGACTGCAGTTATATCCATGGCAGAATTTCTCAAGTTTTTGAAAATAAACATATGGATTGCTTAAAATAACATTTAAACTGTTTGGGAATTACCGTAGTAAAGGGGTACAGGCGTCATGGTGGCGCAGTGGGTAGCACGATCGCCTCACATCAACAACGTCGCTGGTTCGAGCCTCGGCTGGGTCAGCTCAAGTTCTGTGTGGAGTTTGCATGTTCTCCCTGTGTTTGCGTGAGAGTGTATTGGTGTTTCCCAGTGATGGGTTGCAGCCGGAAGGGCATCCGCTGCGTAAAACATATGCTGGATAAGTTGGCGGTTTATTCCGCTATGGCGACCCCAGATTAATAAAGGGACTAAGCCGAAAAGAAAATGAATGAATGAATGAATAAAAGGGCTACATGATAGAGTATAAGTTGTTTTATATGTTTTAAGGAAATGAAAACACACTTTCTCTCACTCTCTCTCTCTCTCTAACAGCACTGCTATTCCTGCACTGTAAAATTTGTGATTTACGGTTCTTAAATCCATTTCTAACTGGTATTTCCCCCCCTCTTTATTATGTAATGGAGGGTGTCATCAGAAATTTGTACATACAATCATGGCATTTAAGAAAGAAAATAAGAAGAAGGTTTCACATTTTTCAGTAGCAGAAGTCCTCATAGTTGGGTAAACTTAGAGAGCAGTGAATGGGAGAGTACCACAAATACATACTATTCATTCCAATTTGCTCAAATAACAAAAGAAAAACTTGAAGATAGTGTTTTCATGACTTGACAAACTGACTGACAACCACAGCCAGATAAGAGAACAATGTCAAATGTACTGTCCCGTCCATAGACACTGCATTACAAACAAGTCACATAAGTGTTAACTAGCTTTTTTTTTATTATTTGACGCAAAGATGATACAATACAAAGTATAGCTTTATAAATGCACACGTTTGAAAAAAATATATATTTACAAATTTTGAAAATTTCAGATTTAAGATGCTCATGATAGTTAAACTGGAAGGACATCCACTGCGTAAAACTTATGCCAGAGTAGTTGGCGGTTCATTATGCTCTGACAACCACTGATAAATCAGGGTCTAAGCCAAAGGAAACTGAATGAATGAATGATAGTTAAACGCATCATCGTCAAGGTTTCATTCTTGCACTTGAAATGATGTAAATTCTGCTTTTCTCAGCAGTAATTATGTATTTATTTAAATACTTTTGGTGAATAAGTATTTGTAACTTGCAACTAAATACTTTTTTGATGTAACTGTGCCGATCTGTTATTAACCATGTACTCATCCTCAAGTGGTTGTAAACCTTTATGGGTTTCTTATTTTCTGTTGGACACAAGATAAGATAATTTCAAGAATGTTGGAAACCCGTAGCTATTGAAATCCAGGAAAAAAAATCTATGGAAGTCAATCTGTTTTAAACATTCTTCAAAATATCTTCCTTTGTGTTCAACAGAGGAAAGAAACTCAAACAGATTCGCAACAAGTAGAGAGTGAGCAAACGATAACTTTTAAAAATTAATTGTCATTCTTGAGTGAACCATCCCTTTAATATGCATTGATAGTAATATTTGTCTCTTTACCATAGACTCTTTCACTTCAGTATGAACAGCCACAGGTACACTGCAGCCTCCTTCCTGAAAGCAGAAAACAGGAATGAACAGTGCTGGACTACATGTGGCCAATTAGACATGACCCACATTTAATGTTGGTTCAGTTTGTGTGCATAAGTAAGTGAACCCACCAGCTGTTTAAGGAAAGCTCTCTCTGAAATGCAGCGCAGCACTGTGTCTGGATGATGCAGGACAGACACCATTTCCAGAATGTCTTTATCCTGAGCTCGGACTTCCACTGCCAGAGCTCCCTGAGCATAACACATGTTTTAATAAACAGATTGACATTTCATCTAGCCAGTTCTGCAGGTTAAGTACTTTTATTTTGTGAGTGTGCATTCAGTCTGATCACAAATGAAGCATTATTTTTTATGCACATGCAACATGAACTTAAAACCGTTGACAAAATGTTCCACAGCTGTTTCCTTTTGTGTTTGTAACATGTTGAGGTTGCACCTGCTTCTCTCAGCAGTATGAAAAACTGAACAACAAGTGCAAAAGCATGACGGTATAAACAATAGAAATGTTCTGCTACGGTTTCATAATTCTCATATTCTTTGCAAGTTTGCACATTTACCTGACCCACGGCATACATGCAATCTTCAGGGCCCAGAATCTGCAATTTATAAACAACCACAACATCCATGCATTAGAAATAAAATTATAAACAATATTGACAATTATGGTGGGTGGATTAGTTTTTTTTTCTCATAAAGATTATATACTTGTTTTAAATTTATATCATGTTATGTTTTTTGGTTTTAAAATATACATAAAATTTGGACTTTTTTCCCCCCATAATTCTGACTTCATTTTCTCTCGATTAAGAAAAAAAGACAATTGTAAAACATATACTCAGAATTACAATGTAAAACTAGAGTTGACAGACATAAAAGTGATTTTCAGAGATATTAGAGTAAAAATCTTGCTATTCTGACTATTTCTTACAGTTGTGATTTGTGAGTTTATAGAGTCTCACAATTCTGACGTCATATATTAAAATTCTATTTTATTGTTCTCAAAACTGATAGATACAGGGTTCCCACTCTTTCACAAACAGCAGATTCAAGGTCTTTCAAAGACTTTTTAAAGCACCATTAATTTCAAATCAAGCACCTTTGTAATTCACACCACCAGCATATGTAGTAGCGCCATGAAAGTCCTTAATGTACTTAACATTTCACTTGCAATATTTACACAAAATGTCAGAGTTTTGATTGTTTTCAATGTGTCATTTTCAAAAATGTAGACCATTTTAAACAGTCGTGTTCAAAGAATTTGATTAAAATTCTAAACAAATATTCAAATGCAGCTTCTAAAACGTGCATTATTTGTCATAGTTCTAGTACAAGTTTTAAATATAAGATTATTAAATTAAGAATTTAAATTAGCTGGTTTTGACAGAAGTATTGTGAGTGCTTAACTTACAATTGCAAGTTTATATCTTATATAAAGGTCAAATTGTGAGATGAAAACTCCTGTACCTCAAATCCATTTCACTCAGATGTACATTACAGTATAGTAAAAAAGAATCTAATTAGAAAACTACATTGTGATTTTAACCAACCTGACTGATTCTGTTTTCCCAGCCCATACGTTTTAGGCCTGCAGCAGCCAGAATAATGGCAGCATAGTCATCCTTTTCATCCAGCTTCTTTAAACGGGTGTTCAGGTTCCCTCTCTACAGTAGTGATGTCAAGGAAGAAGACACTAATAACACTAAAAGGATATAATACAATGCACAGAAAACTCGCTGATGTAAGAAATACCCAGGAAATTTGTGCTTGCTTCAGCAGTCCATCAAAATCAATGATAAAGCTGCTCCTATTAATAATAAATACACATCCACAGACGCACAAGCTAAGGAATACAATACAGGATACAATATTTTCAAACTCCAGTTGAGGAAATCGTTTCTTTAGTTGAGCTGCTCTGCGAAGTGAACTTGTGCCAATCACACTAGATGGGGGAAAAAAAGAGAAGATTCAAAATGTTTCTGACAGCTTTGGTTACATAACTGTATATAACTGTCAAAACATGACATCTATGACAGAATGTAGATTTTGAAATTGAATTCTAGCACTACGAAAACGGCTCATCTTTCTTGATTATTGGCTCATCAATCAAGTTCAGGTTTAATCAAGTTTATATAAAAATAAATAAATAAATGAAGAGCTCACCTCTTCTCTGGCAAGCTGTCAAGGGTCAATCCAGCATTCTTTGGATGAAGCACCACTGCATCATGGGGATTTTCACGCCTTCACAAAACAGTATATGCAACATATCACACACACACAGCTTGAACATGTTTTCAAACTACCTACTACAGTGCCCTAGGTCATTACCAGTCATACATATGCACTTATTTTACATATATCAGTTTAGTTTATTATTAAAATAGAAGGCAGTTCTTTCAATTGTAATAACATAAAAAAATAGAAATGTCAAATAAATATAAATTAACAGATTTTTTATGCATATTCAATACACACACCTCCTAAACTCCAAAAACAAATATGTATCTATCTACAGTAATGAGCATAAACGAGTATACCCTATTTTGAAAATGAATATTCTTATGCATTTCTCAGTGGACATAGGTCATATATTTTGGTTAATATTATATTTAAAATAATATTTTAATCACCAAACATCTTTAGAAATTGAAAGATAATACATTGAAATTCATGCTAAATAAATTACAAGGTACAAAATTTAACTCTTGATTTTTTTCCTTTTTTTTTTTTTTATTTAATATTTTTCCCAAACATACATTTGGGCTTCTAATTTTTGGACCGTTATCGCAAGTTATTTTGTTAAATTAGCTCCAGATTTAGTTTCAGTACCAACTAAACTAATGTATATGCACAAATATATTATTGTAAAGCATCCTTTAGAGAATATTCTTTTAAATGAGAGATTTGTGAGGGGTGTATTCATATATGCTATAGCTATCTATCTATCTATCTATCTACACACACACAGACACATATTTAATATACACATACATGTATAAACAAAATGCAGTGAAAAACTATCAGTTAATTTAAAGCAATTTTTATACATTTAGTAAATGCATGCTTTTAATATGAATTATACAATTCTGTCAGATTTTTTTCAATTGTTAATTAGCAAACAAAAATAAATATTGGTTACACGTTACAAATGTGTGGTACTTACTCAAGAATGGCTCCAATAGTGAATCCAGGGGGCAATGAGGTAGGTAAATCTTTTAGAGAGTGCACCACAATATCCACTCTAGTGGTGATGAAACATAGGAAAGAAACAAATTAAATAAATAAATGTGTTAATAAAACAAATTGTCAATCAACCTCTGCTCCATTATGTTGTCTCCATACCATAATTTTAATAATAGGCTTAAATATGGTTTATTACACAAAGCGTATCAAAAAGTATTATCAAGCGTAAAAAAACTATTTTTATAACTTCTGATCTAAACCATTAGAAACCAGCAGACCAGAGGGTGAACAGCTCAACAAAGCCACACAGATGTAAATAAGACTGAAGCATTCTAATACAGCATGTCACATCCATAATACCAGATACATAATAATAATTATAAGTTCAGTCAATCTAAAGCACTTTACAGCATGATCAACCAGACAGCAGTGTATTCGTGAACCTGGACCACAAAACCAATCATAAGTGTCAGTTTCTGAAATTGAGATTTATACATTACATGTCTAAATTAAGTGCTTAGCAATGCACATTACTATTCAAGATTGAGTAGATATATTTACTGTAGGAAATTTCCACACAATATATTTTATTATATAAAAAAATAATAGCATTATTATTATCATCATCATCATCTTACTATTCTAATTATTTTTAGCATAAAACAAAAGCAGATAATTTTGACCCATTAAATGTATTTTTGTCATATTAATACATAAAAAAATTTGATCATTTTGACCCATACAATGTATTTTTGTTATGGGTGTTTCCCAGTGATGGGTTGCGGCTGGAAGGGCATTCGCTGCGTAAAACATAAGCTGGATAAGTTGGCGGTTCATTCCGCTGTGGCGACCCCCGATTAATATTGCCAAAAATATATCCAGGCAACTTAAGACATGTTTTGTGACATAGTCCCATTTGTGTTGATGTGTTTTCCAATTGTGTTCTCTTAGGAAGGAGAACCCTTTATTTTTGCTGACATGAGAACATATTCTTATCATCAGTATCCTAACAAAAGCTCAGTTTTGAGTGATCAAACTTACTCGTTTCTCTCAAGCGCGTTCTCCAGCTCTTTGGTGAAGAGGCTCTTTTCGCCAATCTAAGAATGGACATGTTTAAAACACAACAAAGAGGATACAGCTGTCGGGTTATAATGGATTTGTAGATGCTGGACAGCACGGAAAGGTTCAAAGGCACTTTTTTCCAGACAAAATCTGACATCAATAGCACATGGAATTACGCATGGATTTCTACCTTTGATAATGCAGTGTCCAGGATTTTGTCCCCAATTGTGGACATGGCAACTGAAATAGACAAAAAGTTTAAGAGCTGAATAGCTGTGCACACTGGCTCCAATTCTGACATCATCATTCATGTATTTGACACAGACAGTAGGATTCAGCAGTGAAGCAGTGGTATAGATTACACATTCTCAGCACAACACAATCCCTCTCTGTTCCTAGATGAGTGCATGAGGACAAGAAAACCAAGAGCAGTGTCTGTGTGTGTACAGAAAAAAATTGACACACCCAAAACGTTTCAAGTAGATGGAATTCATTTGAATTATGGAATGAAAAAACTGCTTGCTTACCAATCTCTAGATGAACGTCTGGATAAAGTTCTTTTAGTGTGCAGGCCACACTGTCAGTTTGAATGCGAGCCAGCTGGGAGACACACACACACGCACACGCGCACACACACGCACGCGCACGCACACGCACACACACACACATTACTGAAGATACAAAATTACAGTTTTGACAATGTCATAAAGCCTCTGTGCAATATCCGAGGCAAATGCAGGAATAAATCTATTTAGAGAGTGGCTTTCTCAACATTTTAAGTCAATGTCATCAAGTACAGATTCCTAGAGTTATTCAAAAGATTTTAAAAAGTAACCTTTGCATGCTGATGCCAACAAAAAAGATCAAATGCAAGAGGTCACCCCTAGTAATCACTATGGTGGCACTGAAGTGTAGTTTTTATCTGATTAAAGCACACTGGTTAACACACCCATTTACATTTCACTATCTACCCCTCACTTCATAACGGCTCACTTTATAATCTACACACTTCCCTTTCAATGGGAACCCTGTATTGTGAAATAAAGTCTCATTTGTTAACATTAGTTATTGCGATGGTTACCACGACCAAAGTAAGCTTAATTTCTATACAGACCCATACTTCAATAAAAAAAAGCTACATTTACCCAGAAATAGATATATATATATATATATATATCATATCAGCATTATGTAATTCTATATTTAATGACATATATTACAAAAATATGCATTTATTCTTAATGGCCTGAAATTAATGTAAAATATTTTTATACAGTCTCACTTTTCTGAAGAGTTAAAAGATTTTTATAGTTCATTACAGTCGAAAGACACAATAAATGCTGTTATACATAATTAAAAGTGTCACAGATTAATTGCATTAAATAAAAGGTATAGGAATATAAAAATAAATAGAATATATTTATGACATTACCTGGCTCTTCCTGGTTCCCATGCGAATAACCCGACTGACTTTGCCATTTCCCTCCTGAAAGAACAATAATATCATATAAATTCGTATTAATCCGCACCTCAACTTTAGTAAACATCAAAACAGCATCGATCAAACTCTCACTCTAATATACTTGAATGGCCCTTCCATGATCTTTGCAGACACTTTAACAGTTCAGGATGATGTGCTGGGTCCAAGGCCTAATGAATGACTGAATGAATAAGACACTGCTGGAGGGGCATTTTATTCCTTGCAGTGTCCTGTAATCCCCACACCCTACATATTCTGGGCTGAGCTGATAAACTATAGGCTCCATGAAACGCATCCAGTTGCAAGCAAGATATATGTGCTGTTCAGCCCAGTAAGTCCAGTTGTTTCACAACACTGCTATTGTGCAAGTTCAGAAAACGCTATGACAGAAGAGGCTAGAAGAGATCTGCTATATAGAGCCTGCTCAAGTCATGAATCTAATAAAATGCCATTTAAATTACACTACGCCAATTCTCCAGGAATCTGTTTTTTTATGCACTTGTCGATTTTGTTTCGGGTTTTTTTTAAAGGGAAGAAAACGTCCAACCCCCTTAAGAGTTTCTTTTAAAGCACTTTTTTGTCTGTAGATTTCAATTACAGTAAGTTTTTTAGTGGTTTCTCAAAATGATCTTTTTTCTCCATATATCTATATAGATACAGCCATATATCTCAGTTACAGCTGCATTCACTACTTTTCACAAGATTTTAACAGAGGGGTGTTCATACTTAATATGCTTGATAATATATAATCCAAAATAATATCTGTCTATTCACAGTATTTTCTGAAATATAGAGTGATAAAGTTGTTTGCCTTTGTAACAACCTTTATGTATGTAATCTAACGAGAAAAAAATTAAACAAGATTTTTAACCTGACTTCATACAGTTTTAAGATTTTAGTAGGCGTTCATGCAAATTAGCGTAATTTAACAAAACAACCCCGTCTTACATATTTAGGCATACGATTTTAGACAATTCGTGCAATTCTTGATGTGATAAATATTCAATTATTTTTCTTTAAATTTACCGACAGTGTCTTGACTTGAAGCCTTTTTAAAAGTTATATTGCTCATTGAGACTCACGATAAACTAAACAGTAGAAAATAAGAGATTTTCTTAATTATAACCTCTTCAACTGAAACATTTAATCAAGCGTTATACCACGGTGGACCACTGTGATCAGAACGTCTATTAAGTTACCGTACTACCTAGTGTGACTGCTAATCCCTAAAATCACGTGAAAATTCTTATTTAAACACTCCATAGCTACTTGCTTCTGGATCCACATGTTCCTAAACCCGCCTACTTTTCTAACCGAACTCTTCTCGTCCGCCAATAGAAAGACAGAACGGTTAAAATGGCAGTTCGTTGAGCCAATGAGATCACCGTATGTCACTCACCTTAAACTGTGTAGTTTTTCACTTACTTTAGAGATACTATCGTTCCCAGACATCTCCATCGTGGAAGTGGAAGGAAATGTTCCCCCAGCTTTATCGTCACGGCTTTTCAGTCATTTGCGCAGTTGTTTTGGTTAAATGATTTCTAAAATGTCAACTGCCACCGCAAACTCCGCTCGTGACCCGATTTCTGTGGCGTGACCTAGACGGGAACGAAACTTCCGTCTGCCGTGAACACGCCGCGCTGTGGGTGTGTTCAGGCTCGTCATGCAGCGCCACACAGCGCATACTTCAACACAACAACACTGGTGTCTCCACATGCTGTAAAATTACTCTAAATTTCAATTAAAAAGGCCCAAAAAATCTAATAATAATAAGTCTAAAAACATAAAATTCATTCATTCATTTTCTTTTCGGCTTAGTCCCTTTATTAATCTGGGGTCGCCACAGCGGGATGAACCGCCAACTTATCCAGCATATGTTTTACGCAGCGGATGCCCTTCCAGCTGCAACCCATCACTGGGAAACATCCATACACACACTCATTCACACACATACACTACGGACAATTTATCCTACCCAATTCACCTGTACTGCATGTCTTTGGACTTGTGGGGGAAACCGGAGCACCCGGAGGAAACCCACGCGAACACGGGAAGAACATGCAAACTCCACACAGAAACGCCAACTGACCCAGCCGAGGCTCGAACCAGCGACCTTCTTGCTGTGAGGCGAACGTGCTACCCACTGCGCCACCGTGACGCCCAAAACATAAAATATGTTATAAAAAAAATATATATATATTTAACTTTTTTTTAAATTAAATAACAGTCAATGAAAATATTGTATGTAAAATGGGCAAAATAAACGAACAATTATAATGATTGCTTGATAGTTAAATAAGTAACTTTCTTCAGGCTGCAAAATCCCTGACAATACTCAAAAAATGTCCTGAAATCTCTTCAGGAAGCATAAATCTATTCTATTTACTATTTTGTAAATTCATCTTTCCTGTTGCAACGTCATTCTAATGTTTGAAACTTTGCATTGTTAGCACTTCTCATATTAGTGCCTTTTTAAGGCTGAATCAAGTATTATTCATTCGTATGTCACTTTGATTATAATTGTAATGTTGTTTAAATTAAAGGGAAGAAAAATGCTTGAAAACAAAACAGTTCATATTAGAGAGTGACTAAATGAATGTGTGGGCTGCACGGTGGCGCAGTGGGTAGCACGTTTGCCTCACAGGTCGCTGGTTCGAGCCTCGGCTGGGTCAGTTGGCGTTTCTGTGTGGAGTTTGCATGTTCTTCCCGTGTTCGCGTGGGTTTCCTCCGGGTGCTCTGGTTTCCCCCACAAGTCCAAAAACATGTGGTATAGGTGAATTGGGTAGGCTAAATTGTCCATAGTGTACGTGTGTGAATGAGTGTGTATGGATGTTTCCCAGTGATGGGTTGCAGCTGGAAGGGCATCCGCTGTGTAAAACATATGCTGGATAAGTTGGCGGTTCATTCAGTGGCGACCGCTGATTTATAAAGGGACTAAGCCGAGAAGAAAATAAATGAATGAATGAATGAATGAGGGCGACGCGGTGGCGCAGTGGGTAGCACGTTCGCCTCACAGCAAGAAGGTCGCTGGTTCGAGCCTCGGCTGGGTCAGTTGGCGTTTCTGTGTGGAGTTTGCATGTTCTCCCCGTGTTCGCGTGGGTTTCCTCCGGGTGCTCCGGTTTCCCCCACAAGTCCAAAGACATGCAGTATAGGTGAATTGGGTAAGCTAAAATTGTCCGTAGTATGAGTGTGTATGGATGTTTCCCAGAGATGGGTTGCAGCTGGAAGGGCATCCGTAGAACATATGCTGGATAAGTTGGCGGTTCATTACGCTGTGGCGACCCCAGATTAATAAAGGGACTAACAGCAAGAAATGAATGAACCGAAAAGAAAATGAATGAATGAATGAATGAATTTGTGTCAATAAAAAGGACAATGGCTTTAAAGTAAAATAAATAATAATAAACCACATCAACTATGCAAAATAAGCTGAGTGTTGATGGCATCAAAACAAAAAAGATATTTAAAAAAAAAACATTTCAAGGGTTATTATTTTTAGCACAGACTTTTGAATTAGGTGCATGGTCTGTAAATGTAAAAAAAGTTTACATAATAATAAAGATGGCGTAAAAAAAAAATATATATATATATATATATATTAACAAATAAACAAAAATATATATAACAAATAAATATTGTTTTTCAAAGAATACACTCTTAAAATCCATCAGGAAATCTGAATTATCTGTGAACCAAATTCACAACAAACTGAGGTCCTGCCACAGTTTCTAATGTACCTATTCATTCATTCATTACTTCCTTGTTGTTGAGATTTCCCAAAAGAAGGTTTATTTAGTGTTGTTGTGTGAGGGTTGGGCACTGCTGCTCCTGTGCTGCTGATGTTGGATCCTCCACATGTCGTGCTGCCCTTTTACCCCGCTGACGATCCGCTTCCGGTTGGAGACGTGGCTTACACTTCTGCCATATTGAGCCGCGGAGCAGTGCACTGCACACAAATAACACCTTTATATATATATCAGTATAGCATTTATACAACAACACAAACGGCGTTCAGAAGATTAAACGCGGGAAACAAACCACACACTGAAAATGGTGAGTTGGCCTTTATTAGTTTGTGAAGAATCGGCTGATTTTGACGACGGGTTCCGGTTTTTACGTGAGGCTGCTGCTAGCTAACCAAATGAACCGCAGACTGATTTATTGCTCGATATGCGGATTCTAGCGAAACACTGAAATTGGCGTATTGTGGAATTGTAAATTAGTTGATTCATTATGTGGGTGTATAATGGCAGTTTTTAAGCTGTTAAAGTTGTTAGTGAGATGTGTTGTCATTTTGTGGAGCAGTGAGCTAACGTTACATCAGTGTCAAACACTCGCTCTATTAAAGAGGCCTGCTACTTTCCCTATCAGTTTCTGCTTTATTATACGTGTTTGTGATAACAAATCAGTTATGCAAGTCTGTGATTAATAAAAGTTGGACGACGTGGGCATAAATGACTTGTCTAAAATATCTACTCCATTTGTAACATCTGTTGACGTGGTCAGGTTGTGTGAGCCTTGAATTCAGTGGTGCAGTAATGAATGTGTTTTAATTGTAAAGAGGTTTGTCGTGAAAATTACCACCACTGATAGCAAATAAAACATAAGTTCCTAAGGTCCAGCAAGCATGTGTTTTCGTGTAAATGGACTTGATAGAATATTGCTTAATTGTTGTCAGATCAATATGAGTGGTTTTAAAACTTATTCTTTAAAGTTTGTGGGAATTTCAACGTTTCATTTTTACAGGAAGAAATAAAGAATGAAACCATGCAGGAACAAGCAGAAAATAAGGGTTGTTGAATACAAGCTGTACTATGTGAGCTATACTGCTAAGGGATGTGCGATATATTGGCAGCCATATTGAAACTGATAAGTAATGGATAAAGATGTACATAAAACCATTTGTTGTTCTCGCAGAATAAAGGCTTATTAACAGGCTTAATAGCAGTCTTATATATACTGTATAAAACTAAAGGTCTTTATTATATGAAATCAACTGCCTTGATGTGCATTATCCTTATTACACGGCTACTTGTCACAAACTTAAACTATTGGATACAAATCATTTATCTGAACTGAAATGGTTTACCAGCTCTTTTATCATTCGTACAGCTTGCAGGAAGAACAATCATCAACAAACCCCTGGATGCAGCCTACACTGACCTTATTATTCAGTCACAAGATGGTGTTAAATGGTATAGATATGTAATGCTATAAATGTGTATATGAATGTATTCACTAACAGTCAAGATGATTTGCAGTACCCAGATGAGCCTGTGCTGTTAGTTTCACTGGTTATCTGGAATTGAACATACCTTGGAATGTTGTATTAGAATCAAGTCTTCCAGAGAGAGGTGTAATAAACGAACCTGGACTATTTGAATTAGACATAGGCATATTGCCAACTATACATTTGTGGGATGATGAATGCTGATTTTTAATGTTATTCTTATTGGTCAGATAAGAAAATTGGGTTGTGCATTTCGTTTCATTGCAAAGTTGAAGCTTTGGGAACTCTAACCTATGCATTTGCATCTTGTGAAACCAATACAAGTTTGACACATCATAGAATGACCTTTACAGTAAAGCAAAAACAGGCAAAGCACTAATTTTAGCCATATCACATCATCCATTTTTATAAAAAAAAAGAAAAGATGTCTAAAAGATGATAACATACTAATAATTGGTGCAGCAGCTTGATTTGCTCTGTGTTTTTGAAAAGATTGATATTCAAATTTCATAGAAAGTCTTTGCTCTTTGGGAAGGTTGACTCAATATTTGGATAAAGAATGCTTTCTAAACAGTTTTCTGCTGCTGTCGATGAATGCAATGTGATTCAGTAGCTTTCAAAACTGGTCAAATTTATTTGAAACAGTAAACATTTCCTTGTAAATACTTTCTTGAATTTATTATTCTTTCTATATATATAAAATTGGGCGTCACGGTGGCGCAGTGGGTAGCACGATCGCCTCACAGCAAGAAGGGGGTCGCTGGTTCAAGCCCCGGCTGGGTCAGTTGGCATTTCTGTGTGGAGTTTGCATGTTCTCCCCGTGTTCGCGTGGGTTTCCCCCACAAGTGTAAAGACATGCGCTATAGGTGAATTGGGTAAGCTAAATTGGCCGTAGTGTATGTGTGTGTGAATGAGATGTATGGGTGTTTCCCAGTGATGGGTTGCAGCTGGAAGGGCATCCGCTGTGTAAAACATATGCTGGATAAGTTGGCGGTTTATTCCGCTGTGGCGACCGCTGATTAATAAAGGGACTAAGCCGAAAAGAAAATGAATGAATGTATATAAAATCACTTTTGTAAATTTTTAATTTGGTACAAACACCAAAACAGGGCAGCTCATCTTTGATTTTCTTTTTATGTTCAATACTGAAACATTTCTTTGGTTAGCAATACACATTGTGTGTGTTTTTGTTGTTGTTCTTTATCATAGATAAACATTGAGAATCCTGCATGATATGTAATCATCACGCTGTTTATTTTATTCTCTGATTTGCTTCAAACAGCCTTCATTACAGTAATCCGTCTGTTTTGACAGTTGATCATGTGAATCTTTAGGAGACTTTCCTATTGAGAGATGGGCTCTATGTGTGCTCTTAAGAAGAACTGTTTAATCTTCTAAAACACCTTCTAAATAAAGTACAGCAAACTTGAGCTAAATAAAGTTGTTAGTCTTGGAAAGAATGCTAACATTGAATCCTTTTCATCCTCACATTTAAGTGGCGCTGTGCTATTTGCACGTTCCTAAGTTTTTGAGAAGTTTCCCTGAGCTACTTGTTGTGTAACTCTTCTCCAGGTGCTGTTGGCAGCAGCGGTCTGCACCAAGGCAGGCAAAGCCCTGGTGTCGAGGCAGTTTGTGGAGATGACACGCACGCGAGTGGAGGGTCTGCTGGCTGCCTTTCCCAAACTGATGAACACAGGCAAACAGCACACGTTTGTGGAGACGGAGAGCGTGCGCTATGTCTACCAGCCGCTGGAGAAGCTCTACATGGTGCTGGTCACCACCAAGAACAGTAACATACTGGAGGACCTGGAGACACTGCGTCTCTTCTCACGTGTGGTATAAATGAAATTTATAATAAGTCTATGATATTCATTGCTTGAAATTCACCATAAGAATAATGGTTCGTTCGTCAACACATGCGGTGGTACTGAGGGGCTCACGGCGACCCAAGTTCGATTCCCGGCTCAAGGTCCTTTGCCGATCTTTCCCCTCGCTCTGCTCCCCTCACTTTCCTGTCTGTAATCTCTACTGTCCTGTCCAAAAAAGTTGTAAACACGAAAAAATGAATAATATAAAAAAAAGAATACTATGACAGTTTTTTATTATTAGAAGGTGTATTAGAGCCTGTGTGTTTTATATGCAACTGTGTATTGCAAAGTTGAAAATATCAGTGTAGTTAAACTACTGGTTTTTACCTCAAAATGTGCTAGTAACAATGATATAATGTGAGCATAACATTATTACAGATGGTGAATAGGAAACTTTATTAAATGATGAATCAGAGTTTATTTAGAGTTTATTATTAAACAGGCAATATTTGTATATGGAATACAGGGTTGTGTTTTTTAGCCATATCTTAGATAATCAAGCGAACGATTAAAAATAAATGAATATCTATGTGTGTGGGGCAGCGTGGTAGTGCTGTCACCTCACAGCAAAAAGGTCGCTGGTTCGAGCCTCGGCTGGGTCAGTTGGCATTTTTTTGTGTGGAGTTTGCATGTTCTCCCTGTATTCACGTGGGTTTCCTCCGGGTGCTCCGGTTTCCCCCACAGTCCAAAGACATGCTGCATGCTGTATAGGTGAATTGGGTAAGCTAAATTGTCCGTAGTGTATGTGTGTGAATGAGAGTGTATGGGTGTTTCCCAGTGATGGGTTGCAGCTGGAAGGGCATCCGCTGCGTAAAACATATGCTGGTTAAGTTGGCGGTTCATTCCGCTGTGGCGACCCCAGATTATTAAAGGGACTAAGCCGAAAAGAAAATGAGTGACTGATCTATGTGTGTTTATATGTGCATAACAAATAATTTTCTGTAGATTTTTTTAGTTAGATGTCAAAATAGTGATCATTTGGTTATAAATTGTTTTAGTTAGTTTATATTCAGGAATGATGTTCATTTCAGTTCTGAAATTGACTGATTTGTGTTACTTTTTTGTCAGATTCCTGAATATTGTCGTGTCCTTGAAGAGAGTGAGATTTCTGAGCACTGCTTTGACCTCATCTTTGCCTTCGATGAGATTGTTGCCCTTGGTTATAGAGAAAATGTCAACTTGGCCCAGATTCGGACATTCACAGAGATGGACTCTCATGAGGAAAAGGTGTTCCGTGCTGTCAGAGAGGTAGGAAAGACATTTACTGAGAAAATGCTATTGTGCAGTCCATGGCTAGAGGTATCCTGCCATCCCCCATCTAATTAACAAATCTGGCAATTCCCCAAACATCAACAGCATTTAATGTCATTCTAGAAAATTCTGTAGTCTAGACTGAAGCACAAGCACTGATGCAAAGGAGGGGGATTGATAAGTTCCTAATGCAATAAATGGTTAAATAAATGGTTGAAAATTAATCAGTTTTTCCTTTAAATATCTGTACTGTCACTCTTGTTTTGTTATCCTTTATGTTAACACTAACATTTTGAAACCAATAAATAAAAAATGATAATCACAAAAAAAATTAACATCCGTGATCCCAGCCAGGTTTTTGCCATTTATAAATAACATGCTGCCAAGGGCTCTCAGTTGAAACTTTACAAATGAAATTCTCTAATTGCGTTATAATTTACTGTCAATCATCTTGTTCTCAATTAACTGTCCACCAGACTCAAGAGCGTGAGGCAAAGGCAGAGATGAGACGGAAGGCTAAAGAGCTCCAGCAGATACGGCGGGATGCTGAGCGTGGAAAGAAGGGGCCGGGCTTTGGTGGTTTCGGCAGCTCTGGCATGAGCAGCAGCAACACGGCCATCATCACAGACACACTGATCGAGCCTGAGAAACCCAAACCCACCCCTGCACCTGTTAGGTACTGCCATAGTCTTAGTGCAGTACAGCGATCTGTCATCTGTATAAAGCAGCAGACCCTAATTGTAATTCTCTTTGTTTTAGATCCAGTGGTCCAAGTAAAGCACTTAAACTGGTTGGCAAGGGGAAAGAAGTGGATGACTTTGTGGACAAACTCAAGTCAGAGGGAGAGAATATAATTTTGCCCGGCACAGGAAAAAGACCCTCGGATGCATCCAAATCGTTGCCGCCTCCAACCCACACAGAGAGGTAATGATATGTAATTGTTTGAATGAAGAATGCATTGCTATTCATTGATGCTTTAAAGCTCTGTTGGTAGGTTTAGAAATATCGAGGGGCAGATTTACTAAAACAGGGTAAATAAGCATGAGACTGCAAATCTATAAAAGCGTGAATGGGAGTGGAAAGTTCTGCAGGTGATCTACTGACAATGCACAAATAAAGGAATCACAGATGCAGTGGCCCAGTTCCATAATGACCAATAGATTCTGCCAGGAGCAGTGCTAATTAAAAATACTGTCACTTGGTAATTGAAATGTTCGATAATGTTGTCTTCTACCATTCCCAATAAATTAACAGTAGTGGATAAAATGTCCTCTTTTACCACACACTGTTCTCTGTGGTGCCAGAATCCATTACTGCATTTCAGCTGCATAATGAGTTTAGACTTGCTTTTGGAGTATTAAATAGTTGTGCGAAAACCAGTAAATGTAAGAAAATCTCATTGCATGATTTATTTAAATGGTCTTCTATCATACATTGTGCATCTGAAACACCTCCAAAAATTAGATATTCAAAATGTATATTGGGGTACTTACTTGGTTTCAGATTAACACCTGTTTTGCATGTCATGTCAGCAGCATGTTGGCATTACATATTCTATTTAGTATTGCTCATGTGAACAGTTTCAGCACTGAGCCTATTTTTGCTGCGTGTTGGGATCTGAGCTCAGCAGAACATATGATGAAAACAGATCTATTCATCAACACATAAGGACCATGTTCAAAGTCTAACTGAATCTTGATTTAAGCCCCTGCCCCTTTTTCATGTGGATAAGTTTGGCAGTAAGACACAGTTTCTTAGTGACACATTTGTGTCTTTTATTAATATTAATCAGATGTCATAGGATGTTCCATAATCCAGAAATCTATTTTTTTTATGTATAGAGCCACTGTTATGTACCATTAAATGTACAGTTCACCTATAATGTTATTCACCTTTGACTTGTTCAACACAGTTTGAGATTTAGTTTTTTTTTTTTGTTGAACACAAAAGATGTTTTAAAGAATGTTGAAAACCAGTAACCATTGACTTCTATAGTATTTGTTTTTCCTACTATGGATGTCAGTGGTTAGCAGTTATAACATTCTTCCGAATATCATCTTTTGTGTTGTGCAGAACAAAAAAAAACTCTTTTGAAACAAGTCAAGGGTGAGTAAATAATGACAGAATTTTAATTTATAACATTATATCAACTATAACATTAAACTGCAAGCAGATGATGGGTGAAACAGCACTAAAGCGTGTCCTTATAAGGGATAATTTTGCAATAATTAAAATTAACTTTTTTTTGTTTGTTTAATTTTCAGTGTGCATCTTCGAGTAGAAGAAAAGATCATCCTAACGTGTGGTCGTGATGGTGGTCTCCAGAACATGGAAATTCTAGGCATGATTACCCTCAGAGTGTCGGATGAAAAGAACGGGCGAATAAGGCTGAACATCAACAATAATGACAAGAGAGGAGTCCAGTTGCAGGTGAGCTTTTTTCAGCAGCAATGTTGAGTCATAAGAAAACCCCAAATTATTCTAATACGAATGCAACTTGTTATAAAATAAAATTTGAAGTGTGAAAAAAGAACTAAACCAGAGTTGAAAGCTAGTAAAATATTTGGTATTTTATAAAACAAATAAAATATCACTTAGTGAAATAACACTTTCCAACATCTTTTCCTTGCAGACCCATCCCAATGTGGACAAAAAACTTTTCACATTGGAGTCTGTGATTGGTCTTAAAAACCCTGACAAATCCTTCCCCTTAAAAAGCGATGTGGGTGTGCTCAAGTGGAGACTACAAACCACAGATGAATCTCTCATTCCACTAACAAGTCAGTCTGAACATCTGGTTTTAGTATTGCCAATAAAAGGAACGCGATGCATGCTTTAACCAAGGTCTGTCTGTTCTGTCTGTCCAGTAAACTGCTGGCCCTCTGAGAGTGGTACTGGCTGTGATGTTAACATAGAGTATGAGCTACAGGATGATTCTCTGGAGCTCAATGATGTAGTCATCTCTATTCCTGTACCGTGAGTACCACTTCATATAGTTCTTTACCATAATGCAGTCAAATCATGTCTTTATTGTCATATTATAGCTCTTTCTGCCTAATCAGAGTGGAGCATCTTGAGATCCTTTGAGATTTTTTATTTTTATTTACATGATTGTTTGTTTGTTTTTCTCATCACAGGGCAGGGGTCGGAGCTCCTGTGATTGGTGATCTAGACGGAGAGTATCGGCATGACAGCAGACGGAATGTTCTGGAGTGGTGTCTGCCAGTAATTGACATGAAGAATAAGAGCGGTAGCCTGGAGTTCAGCATGTCTGGTCAACCGAATGACTTTTTCCCTGTCAATGTCTCCTTTGTCTCCAAGGGCAGCTACTGTGACATTCAGGTAAGACAAGAGGTCAAGAAGCATGTTGGAGCAGTGTTTCTTAAAAGTGTCAGTGTCTGTCTATCTGAGAGTCTATGAGCGATAAGTCTACGAACTAGAACAAAATCTAAAACTATAAAAGAATTTTATAATAAAAACAATGAAAGTACTACGTGATTAAATATTTTGTTTACAGACATGTCATGTGACCCTTAGCCTGTATGTATTAAGTTGTTGGCATATGAAATTGAAATTGCAGAGCTTGTATATAAACATTCAAGATTCAAAGCGTTTATTGTCATATGTACAGTAAGAAAACCGATTCCCTGTACAATAAAATTTTGACTTTGCTGTGAATGCCAAGTACGGTTTAAGGTATATTAAAAATATAATGCTTTTACAAAATAGGCAATTGGAAGTGCATGCAAAAAAGTAAACATAAATATTAATATAAACTATAAATAAGTAAAAACAAATGGTTTGCTATATACGTGCAGGTGTGATGGTACACCAAATCATCATCTTAATCCCAATATCTATCTTTTAGGCTTTTAAGCTGATGCATGAATTGTACCACCTTCCATCTAAAAACTGAAAGCTTTGTTACCTTTGATATGGTCTTCGGTCTCTTCTTTTAAATTCTGTTAAGTTTACCAGGAAGGTCAAGCAAAAAAAATTGGATGATTTTTTTTTTTTTTTTTTATGTGACAGTTTGCTGTGTTTCAGTTCAAACTGCAGTGGTGTGAATTAATGAGATCATTGCTTCCTCTTTAGTACCGCTGGTTATAACATAAAATAGACACAAATGAATCTCACATGACATGTAATATTTCAATACTAATAAAATGACTGGTAAACAGTGTGGTCAAGTATCAGCAAGTCAAATGTATCTATATCATGCCTTCGTTTTTCTGCTTTACTTATGTTTTAACATTCTACGTTGCCCATTTATAAAGCAGTAAACAGTTTTAGTCATAATTTAGGAAAGATAGCAATTTATAGATGCTAAACATTAAAAGTAGAGGCTCTGAATGCCATGAATAATGGTGAAAAACATTGTGAGTGAAAAATAATACTAATCATTTCATGGCATTACTTTGTGAAGACCTTTGTATAATACAGTGAAATAATCTTTTTTTATGCCATATGACAACAATAGTTGGATAATTTTTTTTTTTTTATCTGCTGGTGGTTTCTTCTAACAATATTGGATAACAATTCTTCAATGGTTTCTTCATTAAACCTGAAATAATTGAAAGCAAAAAAAGACCTTTTGCTTGTTCTTATACTTGATCTATGTTCTTCCTGCCAGGTCGCTAAGGTGTCTCAGGTGGATGGGGACAGTCCGGTTCGGTACTCCACAGAAACATCATTTCTGGTCGACAAGTATGAAATACTGTAAAAGGAAAATCACTAACAAAATTCCACCCAACCTGACAGATGAGCAGATAAATGGACTGAAAACATTCATTTATTTTCAAGAAGGGAGAGACATACAAACCAAGGGAGGATGCAATCTTTATCATCTTTAGCAGTACTTTAACAGGATTCACTTTGCCTTTTTTCATTTTTATCCCCTTGAAAGAAGTCATTTTAGCCTTTGCTGGCAATATTGGCTCTTGTGGTACCAAATTTGTTTAAACCTTATAAAAGGCCATACCAGCAGATAACATTGAGGATTGGGGGGCTAAAATGGAGACTGTACCAGAAGAAGGGTGCGGGCTGGTGGAGCTTTATTTATTTGAAGCAGAATATTTTTGTATTGACGGTTCATACACCTCCACTGTAAGGGTCAAGTTGCTTGTCATTTCTTTCAGTTTGTGCTTTTCTAAACTTTTACTCATTGTGCTGTAAACTAATGTTTTTTTGTTTGTTTTTTCCGAAACACTAGAAGATTGTTGCACCTTCTTTGTAACAGATCATACCCTGAAATGGTTTCTAGTCATTGTTTTGTCTGTCTTTTGTCATCTTAAGTCCTTGTTTAGTCTAGAATGTTTTATCTCCTGGTAAACATCTGACATGTTTACCTAAGTCTGTGCTCAGATCTTTGTCTAGCTTGCTGTTCTCCTTTTTTACATTATGTAGTAATTCAAACTTTTCAGCTTGTAGTACATCTTTAAACTTTCTTTCCGATTTACCATGGCCGTTTAACATCATAAACAACAACAACATAGATTACAGAGAGATTCAAGATGAAAACGCTGCAGTCTGAAGAAAACTTGCTTCAAAGTTTACATCATGTTTTCTATTGAAAGCACGAACTACAGAACACTTCGTACTGCTAAAAGTCAACCTGCTCGTCTGGACTGTGCTGTTTGTAGATGGCGGCTCTCAGTGGAGGATGAGGATCATTTCCGTCTCTTGACTGTCTGTGAGTGATTGTGAATAGGGTCTCAGGTCTCCATTCAGCATTAAAAGAGTGAATTCCCAGCCTGCCAGGTTATTATCCTGAACTTCAGTCTTCAGTCTGAACCCTACTTGGCCCCCGCTGAAGGAAAAAAAAAAAGGAATCCCTTTGCTGTCTTGGTTCTCAATAATGCCTTGAATGTCTCTGCATTTTTCGATGATGGGAAGGGCATATTAAATGTTTTTGTTTATCTATTTTTTTCTTTTTTGGTTTTCATGGAATCATAATGTAGATTGGGGAGTGGTATTACGAGATCAGAGATTGTTTTTGTAATCTTGTAAAATAACGAATTAGGAATCATTATGAAGAACATTCCAGTGTAAACTTATTAAAAAAAACATTAAAGAGTTTAAAAAGAATTTTTTTTGTGAACTGTCCTTTTTTACACAGGTAATGTCATTCAAATATGACCATCACAATGTAAAGTGTTAGGGGTCCATGGAAATATTTGGAGAAATTTCATTTTTATTTAATAATTAAATGAAAATAAGATGTTTTTTTTAAACCAACATTATTAGGATAGTAGTGTTAATATTAGTGTAAAAGAAATTCAAATAAGCACTGAATTATTAATAGAAGAATTACTAGGATTCAATTACATTATGCTGAACTTGTTTAAAACAATAGAATAAACAAAAAAAATTACTCACAAATATTAAATAAAAAACACATCTATAAGATAATACTATCAAAATTACTGAAAACTCCCATTCTAGAAGAATGAAATATGAGCATCTTATTTTATTATAAAATGATTATAAAGCCCTGCTAGTCTGCCAGGATATCAGTGAAACGTTCTCATAGTGTTACGTACTTCACCCAGTCACATTTACAAGTAAGTTTTTTTGATTGACCACTCTGAATGATTCATGTTTCCGTTTCCCCCCCCCCCACCTATTTCTGTTCCTCTTTTTTCCACCTTTTTTTCCAAGCAGGGGTGGAGAGTTGATGAACGCTTTTATGGGCTGAACTCTTCTCATATGTGTCAGAATTAAAGGGTTAGAAGGACTGAATGTGGATTTCCTGAATATGAGCAAGCGATTATTATTGCCTGTTTTGTGAGAACAGATCAACAGAATCATAGAGGAGAACTGAGCTGTGTGCAATCAAGTCGTCTTCAGGTATAAGGAGTGTTATTTTTCAACTGATTTTATGGATTAATTACTATTCTGGCAGTTTTTTTCTTCTTCAATGGAACTAGAAGTAAAGACGCCGAGCAGCCAAACAATGTGTCTAAAATGTGAAACAACAGTGGATTGAGCTGAATTTCTGAAGGAGCTACAGAGATTTTCATCTTGATCATCTGCACTGATCCCACTCTTTAGGACCATTTCCAAACATTTTCCTGTGTTACAAACCAAGGAGCACAATGACCCATAAAAGGGTTCGCTTTAAAGTAAGTCTACTTAGTTTACTTGTCAAAAGTAGTAAGTAGTGAGGAAGAAGAAAAAATATATTTTGGTCAAGGACATGCTAAATGACAAAAAAAAATCTAAAAAATAATCACGGAAGGACAAATGTGTCCCTTGACAAGAGCTTGTTAAATTGTTACTTTTAAACGATTAGACGTTTGGTTAGGCTGAAATCAAAAATGTTGATTTAAGTGATAATTAAATACATTTGCAGAACCACTAGAGGTCACAATTTCTTCTGTTTCGTCTGCTGTTCTCTGCCCACTGCTTTTGTGTCTTGTGTGAGGGACAGAATCCCAGATTGACACGGCAGCATTAATTTGGCAGCTCAGGACATATGATTTAGTATTTGATTTAATTTGAGTGTTTTGACTCTGAACATGTTGTATAATGGGTAAATATCTAACAACCCAATATGAGTATATTCCGACCGTTCCCTCATTTACTATTAGATAAACATTGTTTTAATACAATAGTAGCTAACCATATTTTGGGTGCATTGTTTACCATTTATATAAACATAGTTTTACTACAAATAGGTTAATTTCATATTATGGGTATTGTAGCAAGCACATGGTTAATTTGTGGTTAACATGGTTTAACAACGACTTCTATTTTTAGTAAACCCATGGTTCATTTACACAATGGTAGGTAATATGGAGAACTTGTTAGAAGCATTTACACTCGTTTCATATCTCATCATACTCAGTATTTTCCCTTTTTTTTTGCTGAGTCTAAGTCATTGTTGTTACCTTCTCTAAAGTTTCCCTTACAGTCCTTCATCCCACACAACGTCCTCTCCAGACATGCGTTGGTGGAGTGTCTCGTGGGTAGGGTTGGGTTTGAAGGAGCCACAGTTGTGTATGTGTGTGTGTATTTTGGGTGATGTATTGCAACATCAGTTTCTCTGTTTTAAAAGATGACATCCAATCTCATAGTAAATCCCCACCACAATCTAAAAAAAGACAAGGTTACAAAAGTGGATTTTTGCACTGATGCCATTCCTAAAGAACATTCCTATTAACATTTCTTAAAAGAACCGCATTTTCTTAATGTGAATATTTAAATAATCTAAAGAACCTCTTTCCACATAAAGAAGTGTTTGTGCAATGGAAAGGATCTATCTATCCTGTTAAAGGTTCTTCATGGGTCCATCATTGACATTTTTAAGAGTTCAGTGTCTATTTTTACCTGTAATTACATCCATTTTGTTTTCCCTTCCATTTGTTGTCATAAGACATTTTGCAGAGGACAATTTAGGGTATTTAGAGGGCAGCCTTATTGGCTTATTGTAATTGAATTTAATTTCCCATTTTGCTTATCTGGCTTGGCAGGAGTTCAACTATGTTGTGAATTAGATTTCTGTACACAGAGAATTGAATGGACATGAGGACAAGGGCCAAGTAAGAGCCTCCCTGAACTGCGTCCATATACCAATATGCTGATATTACAAATCTAATATTATGAGACACCAGTTCTGAAATCTCTACATCAGAATGTGGCGATAAGTTGCCCCTATTGTGCTCCTGCTATCTGTGTCTCTTTTTCGGCCTGTCTCCTGATCTGGGCTCAGGGTGGGTGTCTCGTTCCAGAGGCTGAACAAGTGAGCAGCTCTTCAGCTGGGAAAATAAAAGACTGCCTTGTGGCAGTAGAATGAAAAAAGAAGGGAGGGAAGAAGTGTGTGAGAGACTATGAGGGCTGGAAAAAGAGAAGGCAAAGGGGTGGAGAGAGAGAGAGAGAGAACATATAGGTGGAGAAACAGGACAGAGAGAACGAGGAAAGATATTTTTCTCATCCTTAGTTCTGAATGATTTGTCCATCCTGGTCTGGTGCTCAGCAGAGTTTAAAGTGTCTAGAAGTGAGTATGAGTTAGAACCAGCACTCCAGCTCTCAGGATTACACATGGGACTCACACTGCTACAGTTAGGATCTGAACTCATAGGTAAGGTTTTGACTGACAGCTGAGTTTGTGTATATGATGTTTTCTGAATGCATTTAAAGATATACACTCCAAGGGAAAATGGAAAAACTGTTGGTACTGATCTGTAAGGCAGTAATGTATCTATAGATGTAAAAACAAAAAAAAAGAAGAAGAAGAAATGGAGGATTCTTAAAATTGGAAAACAAATATATTTAAATTGTAAAATTACACAAATTTTTATAAAAAAAGCCTATTTATATGTGCATACCACATTTGTTTGTTTGTGTCAAGCATTTCATAACGTAAAAGTTTTGCAATCTTAGAAATGTAATTTATTAAGAATTGAATGGCAAAGAGAGATTTCTGAAGAAAATGGACGTTTAGCAAATGACTCAATTTCATGACACAACTGCACCACATAATGGGGAAGTTGTGTTTAAATATCTCTGGACATTATGAAGAATGACCTCATATTCAAATGAATTTCTTTTTGCTTGTGGTGTGACCAAATGGAGAACTCTAGTCTTATATGTTGAATATGAGTGTGAGTGAAAAAGGGCTGCAATGGACATGCATGGGAATAATGGCCCTGACCTAAAGAATGGACAATGAGACCATTGTCCCAGCGGAGACAGCACTGCACACCAGTGTATGAGAGGCTTGTGTGTACAGGAGGGCTGTGGCGGGTCTGCTGACACATTCTTGTACCACCACTGCAAGTTTCATTAACTTTCACTAACAGGTGCTTTGGGAAAAAAAAACTCTTCAACTGTCAGTCAAATGGCTGTGCAATTAACCTGGTGCTGAGATGTGGAAACACATTCAATAGCTCTTCTATGTGACACCTGCCTTCTAGGACACCTGCAACAGTAAACATTAAAACATAGCTAAGGTACTATACCATACATGTGACATACTTGTAGATCTGGTCCATCAATTTGATTGGCTGACTGAAGTTCCAGACAGGCTGTCAGGAAGTGCATAAGGAATTGTATTTTCAGATTATAGAGCTCATCCTATGGACACTTTATGCATGAGCCTCCAGGAGAGGTAAAGAATGTATCTTTGTAACTGTGATGAAATAATGACTTAATAAAAAAAATAAAAAAATAAGATCTTAACTTTTTAAATGTGTGTTATGTAACACTCAGTATGAATTACAGTATGAATTAAAAGCTAATGTAGTTCCCCCAATTGGCTTTCCTAGAATTAATTCCTGTGGTACAAAAAAGTGAGAACTTTTGCCTGCAGTTCTAGTTCCTCATGGTGCAAAACCCCCTTATAAGACATTTCCTGTAAGATGTTAAATAGACATTTAGAAAAGCACTATGTTTTTGATTTAAAAACAGACTTTTTAAAAGATGTTTGTCAGATCTTTGTACACAGCAGATGCTTTCCATATGTAGTGCTCTTTAAAAGACATCTTGGAGACATACGTGTGTTGTCTGTGGTTCAGATGCAGCCCCTGACTGAGTGAATCCTTGAATCCACAATTCTACTGTTACTGAGAAACACCAGTACTGTTTGTTGCTTGGAGACTGCCAACTGTTTTGCTGTGGTGTTTGGACGTATTTTGTTGTCAGAGTTTTTTAACATTAATACTTATTAGGGGTGATTCACAAATAATTCTTTTTTTTCATTTACAAATGAAAAATGCAATAACATTTTTGGAATTTTTAGAAGTGAATCTACTTTGACTTGAAAGTCATACATAAAACTATGGGAAACCAGCTCAGGGGAATGTAAAAATTCAATTTGTGTGAATAGCACCATTGGCCTTTTGACATATTGATTTGTTTTGCTGTATGAAAAAAATCAGGACAACTGTGTTTACAGCTCAAGCATAGCAGAGCTGTCTGAGCAGTTGCAAGTGCAAGGGATTAGGCCACACTGTGAAATTGTGCTCCAGCATTTCCCTTGTTTAATCCACTGCTTTGCTGGAATGATAAAAAAGACACAAAAAGAGATTGAAGAAAAAGTATAACATTAGAGAGCTGTTGACAGTTTAATAGCTAAAAAAGTGTGTTTATGCACACTTGCAGGATGTTTACATATGTGTATTGTAGAAAATTTGTGACTTCGATCTCTATCCGGGTCACTGCACCAAATTGTAAGACATTTCAGAACCCAAACCAGAAGACTCGTTTCAAGAAAAATTCTTTATTGATAACATGTTGGTTGTTCTGCAGTCAAACAGTATCTTCAAAGAAGCCTACAAGAGTGTGATTTGAACAGGGTTGTCCTGTCTGTTATATATGTTTTAGGGGGGTAGTGTTAAGGTGAAGGAGGAAAACATGTAGATAGTTGACACTGCATGTGGATAGCAGACACTGGTTTCAATTATTGTTAATTTGGAACTAGATTATTTACATTTTTATTTCCACAGTATATAAAAGTTCACATCAAGCATGAAAAAAGAGGGAGTGGATGAAAAGAACGTAAAGGAGAAACGAAAAGAAGGAATTGAACACCAGTACAGACATGGTGAAAAAGAGGCTAACAGTATTTAGTGACCATGGCATGATTGCTCAGGCTTTTCTCCTAATGCTCACACCTTCGTTCAGTCAGTCTGGGTCATGCCAGATCTAGACGGCACACCCACAGCCCTTTCACTGACCGATCTATGGCAAAAAATCAAAAGTCTGGCTCTGCGAGTCTTAACCAGATCCAGTTCCAGGTGTTGCTTACCTTCTTCATAGTGTTATATGGAAAACAACACTTCAGTTCTAGACGACCCACATATATTAGCTAAGGTTAGGTGTTTGAACCACAAATTCAGACTATGTTTTTGTCCTGCAGTGACCCAAGAATTTGTTCATTCAGTCCTCATACATGAGTTCACATCTCCCTCCCTTTAAGGAATTATAAACACTACATGATGGAATCCTCATATAGGACTGCAAATGAATATCCGATTTTCTCACCCTTACAAGGGACTGAACCTGAAGCAATAGCATCAGCATTTGAACTTTTTAAAGAAACAGTTCCCTCAAATTTAATTTAACTACATATGCTAGATGGACATGTTTGGTCTCATTTACACTGCATGGTTCAAGTGACGTAATACCAAGAGACATTAATAAGTAAATGGAAATAAGTAAATGTGTCTGTAATCTAAGCACACAGAACTGATATTTACCTTTCAATGTTAGTCATACATCATGAGGTGCACACCAATGGTGACCACGAATTCTATATATATTGTAGTAAAATTAATGCTATTTTTCATTTTATGAGATAAAAAAAACCTCTATGATAGTTGAACATTTTCATTTACAACATAAACTTCACAAAATCACACCCAAAGTTCTTGTCTTGTTACTTACATACATTTTATTAAATACGACAGCTTCACAAATTCACAATTTTGAAATAGGTTTGTCTAATTTACTACATAGAGCAAAACGGTAAAGCATCATTAAGCATTATCCAGTTTCTCACCTTTACGTGGGACTGAACCTGAACATTTATGTCAGCAAACGTACATTTTTAAAGAAAGTTAACTAAACATTTGAAACCAATTATCATATATTTTCTGTTGTCAATGTCATTCCAATATGTTGTTTTCTATGGAAGATTGAACTGTGATATTTTAACGTAGTTCTTTTTCTTTAACAAAGACAGAACAAGTTACATTTTATTTTATTCATGCCAACTGTAATGAGTGATATGAGGTGTAATGGAGGATGTGGATGTCACACTCAGTTCTGAGAGTTCTGTCTGCTTGTGCAAGAAGGTGTGAAATATTTGACAGAAATTGTCAAGACAGGAAATGGTTGAATGTAGATATTTTAAGTCTAATGGTTGCTGGTGAAAACATCAACAAAAAACAAAAAACAATCCAAGAACTTTGTACTCCCTCTTGGAACCTCTAAAGAGTTTTTCCTCATACTACTGTGCCAGTGAGACAAACCCAGTCTTTCTTCTCACTCTCTCACAAACACGCTCTGATATAAACAGAGTTCAGCCATTTCTGCCACGCAAGCACTGTGCCTGTTTTCTGGGGTGAGATCTGTGGTCAATCTTTCTGACGCCTTGTTGCTTTCCTCTGATACTATAATAAGTCACTAGACTAGTGCAAAATGTTAAAAGCGATTAATCCCGCATGTTCCCGCCGTCAAAGAATTTATGAGTAAGAACAGAATGCTTAGCTTTGATATCGTGTTATTCCAAGATAGAAGTCCAGCATGGAAATACAGAAAGTTATCCAGCAGCTTGCTTTCCAACTTGTGTTGCTTGCAATGTGCTGACCATGACAGCCTCAAATGTGGACATATAAAGTTAATGGTTTATTTTGTAATATATTCTGGGTGGAATAACCATTTTGCCACATAAAATCACTGGAATTTTCATCCTCGGAGGACAACAAGCAAATAAATAACTTATATTTGGCACCACAACAAGGCTCAATACAGAGGACTGCTTTAAATTATCAAGCATATTGACATTTTTTCCTCAGATGTGGGTGAGAAGGGGGCAGCTGGAGACTGTTTATTCTCAGAGAGTAGTTAGATCACAGGGTCATCTGACAGGAAGAGACCCCGCTTTGGAACCCACACCGGAAGAGTCCGCTCCTCTTCCAGCTGTGGTTGCCTGGTTGCTGCTCAGATTTGTTTGTGTTCATTTTTTTATGTGTTTGGACTCCTTTGACATCTGTCTTACTCACTGGAAACAACCATGGAAAAAGAGCCTTTCCTTCTCGTCCCCCTCCAGACAGTTGTTTTCCTCTGATTCATGGCTTTCCCATGTTTTTTGGGATTGTTACCAATCAGTCTGGCTCAGTTTATGATGGATCACTCAGTTGTATGTTGACTAAGAGACAAAGCGTAAATGTTTGCTTAGGAGTTGCATGACAACTTTGTTCATTAGAAAAACGCGTTTTGTTCCCCACATCTTGCTTCCACAAATGAATCTAATTATGTAACAAATACTCTAAAAGTGACTCACATCAGCAGTTTCGCAGCTGTTAAACATCAAGTGGAAAACACCATTTTTGTTTTGCTTCTGCAGAGGAGGGAAGAACAGGAAGTGAGTAGGGAGACTCCACCTGGAATATCAAGGTCTTTTCCGTTCTACACAAGTGTATGTAAGCTTGAACCTGTCAGAAATACGTCCATATGTTGCAAGGATGGTGACATTCAGTTTTAATACAATTTAAGTGTTTGTTTTTTCAAAGACAGAATCTGCACATGCATCAGACGTTTCCTGCTGTCTAAAGGTTGCTATAAAATAAAAATATAAATTTTCTGCCCATTTTAAACTTTTTTGAATTTCCTTCTTCTTTTGAGCACAAAAGTAAGATATTCTGCTGGGAAAAACACCTAAAGACTTCCATAACATTTTTTTATGGATGTCAACAACCAAAAATGAAATCTTTTACTTTTTCCTTGAGCAAGTACATAACCCAAATCTTCTTCATTCATTCATTCATTCATTCATTTTCCTTTGGCTTAGTCCCTTATTTATCTAGGGTCGCCACAGTGGAACGAACCGCTATCTATTCTGGCATATGTTTTACACAGCGGATGCCCTTCCAGCCGCAAGCCAGTACTGGGAAACACCCATATACTCTCATTCACACATGCACTCATACACTAAGGCCGATTTTGTTTTACTCAATTCACCTATAGCGCATGTCTTTGGACTGTGGGGGAAACATGCCAACATGTGGAGAACATGCAAACTCCACAAAGAAATGTCAACTGGCCTAGCCGGGACTCGAACCAGCGACCTTCTTGCTTTAAGGCAACAGTGCTAGCCACCGTGCTGCCCATTCAAAAAAAAAATTCTTAGCCAAATTCACAACGTTAGGCTAGCAATTATGTTTTCTAATCAAATAGTACAGGTTTTGTCAGGAAATATGAGCATGCATAAGAAATGAGTAGCTATTGACTAGTATAGACTGCATCACATGTAGTGCATCATAGCCTTTCTTTTCTCTGGAATAATTAGGCTAAAAATATCAGTTTCTTTATATATAAATTTCAATGGTATGACAATTTAGATATATGAAAATCAGAATATACGGGTAGTCTAACGTAATACAATTTAAATATGTGCAATCACACGATAATGTGGTTAAATAAAGTGAGAACAAAGCATAACAATATGCATGATTTGATGTGGTATGATGATCTATACGATTGTTAGATTTAACCTTTAGCCTTTTGCAATGTTTTGTGGCAGACTTGTTACTTATACTTGTTTAGATAAAATTTTCAAGATGAAAACTTACAAGACACTGAAACTTTATCCAGAGCAGTGACTGACAGCATACATAGATCTCAAAAATTAATTTTCCAGTACTGAGCCCTGTCGTTGTCAAAAATATTGATATATTCGATAGATATCGATACTGAAATATTTTAAATGATATGATTTTGCTTTTGGTTAGTATCGATAGTATCGATATCCATGTTGTCCCATTTTTGCCCTTTAAATCTTCCTATAAAAGGAATGTAGGTAATCTTCCTCAGAGTTATTGAAATTATTTTAGCTGACAAGAAAAAAAATGTCAAAAACATTGACTTAGGTACTGTTGTGCTAAATGTTTGTGTAATAAAGTATTGAAAATTCTGTAATTTCCCCCCAAGATGCTTCAGCGAGCAGTTAATATTAGGATAACACTTTTGTTTTAATAAGCAAATCAGATAAGATTAGATCATTCTGATATTCTAGCATTGTTTGTCTTTTTTTTTGTCTGATGAAATGTTATACTTTTAATGTTGTGTAATTTTTTTTCCCTTCGTGGTATCAAAAACAGTATCGAATATCGATATTTTTCAAGGTACCGTATTGAAGTTAGAAATTCCAGCATCGTGAAAACACTACTATTGATGCACAACCCATGTAGCGTCAAACATGACCAGTCCACAAAAAAAACTACAATTGCAAGTCTCAAACAGAGATGCAAAGAGCTTAAACTGACTGACTGCAGCTTTAAACGTGAAAAACGCAACATAAGGCCAGCAGGGGTCACTCATTCTGTGCTCGTTGCTTCTAGTTACATAGATAATAAACAAGTTAATTTTTTTTCTAAAATAAATAATATATGGAAAACTTTCAATACTTTTTTTTTTTTTTTACTGTTGCTGGTTTAGCATGTTTCTAAGCTGTAAATTTAGCAGTAGTAAACCTAGGTGAGTCAGGTTCACATAAAATGACCTCTGCTTGACGCTGTAGATGTGTGTCCCTCGTGATTTAGCTTTCTATATTTAGACATAAACTTGACTTTTATTCATGGGTGTTTGGAAAGACAGACTGCACACCTGGATTTTGTTATTTGGATTCCTCTACTAGTGCTTCTTCTCTCTCTTTCTCTCTCTCTCTCCCTCTCGCTCTCTCCGTCCCAGCTGTGTTAGTACTATGTAATTCTGTCCTCCAGAACTTCAGAGCATTCAATAAGAGACATGAGTGAGCAGCAGAGACAAACAAACAGCGAGAGCTGGACTGTAGACGGTCAGCCAAAGGCTCAAAGGAGTAAACACAGGACATAGCAAAGAGACTGTCAGTAAACAAGGCCATGCAGAAACGCAACAGGTCTTACTTGAGCTAAAAACATGGTGAGTGGGCTTCATATTGCTTAGGTTTTCATCAGAACTTTGTATTTGGTGTTTCTGCCAGCTCTAAACACATTTCTGTGGTTGATTTTACCACTTCATTGATTTTGGAAGCTGTACAAATGAGTGAATATGAACTTGTGGTAAATGTTGCTATGTATCATTGTATCGAGCATAGTATTCGTCAGATTTGTGGCAAGAAAATGAGTGTTATAATAACTCAAAGATAAATTAAGTCTTTATTTTATTTTATTATATATTTAAATTCTTTATTTTAATGTTACTATTTTTGTGTTTAATATTGATTAGTAATTATAAGGATTTGAATATATTATTATGTGTATTTATTTACATTTTTAACAGAATTAGCTTCTTTTCTTGGTTTTGAAAATGATTGAACTTTTCCCCCCACAAGATTAACATGAAGAATTCACCAGGCCTTCAGGCTTCTAGTCATTGGTTTTCATTTCCCAGATTCACCTACTGTACCATCCATGCTACATTTAGCTGTGTTATATTAGCTCTATGTTCCTGCTGTGATTTCCTCACTTCTCCATGTAACTCCAGCATACTTCCATGTGTCTATATAAGTGTGTGTGTAGCCTGTATGATTATAACCCCTGTAAGAGGAGCTTTGTGGTTTGTGCTATGTGGTTGAGTCTATTTTCTGCAGAGGGCAGGACACTGTGGCATAACTACAGACTTAATGACATGTTTCAGAGGCAAGAAACCACTTACCGGCATGAAATACACCAGTCGAAGTGTATATTTGTGTGTATGAGTTCTGTTTGTCTGTGTAAAGGTACATTTGAGTCAAGGTGTCACTATAGGTGTATGTAAATCTCAGTGTCTCTGTATTGTGGCGTTGTGTGTATGTGTGTGGTGCGAGCAGTGGCCATATTCAGTATAGTGACAGAGGCTTTCTGTTCTTCTTTCTGTGTCACACACTGGACGTGATTGTGCGAGGTGGCCTGTTGCACGTGCCAGCTGCACTCGCGAACATGACATCAGGACTGACATAGAGAGAGAGAGGTTAGCTAGAGGAAAGAGGAAAAGAGGAAGTTTGGTTTTGTACCAGCTGTTGAGTTAAAGACTATAACCGTCCATCATCATCTTAATCAATATGCATGCGCGGTACCTAACCTGTCTTCGCTTGTATGGAGAAGCAAAGCGTCTCATTCCAGTCATTTCTCTGACTGGACATGCCAGCAGAGGAAAGAGGTTTTCTTGACTTAATTTCTCACAGCTTTGCCTTTTAAACACCCCTCAACAATGTAGGATGTCTTTTCAGTTGCTCCATGGAAGGACTTGAAGCATTGGACAACTAGAACAAGGTAATCTGTTCACTGCAAAAAAATGCTATTCTTACTTAGACTTTTTGTCTTGTTTCTAGTCTAAATATCTAAAAGTCCTTAAATAAAAAAGCATTGTCTTGACAAGCTAAACATATTTTATTGTTTTCATAAATAAGAAGTGAAAATTAAGTGAGTTTTTCGTTAAAACAAGCAAAATAATCTTGTTTTTGTTTTGAAATAAGTTGCAGATTATTTCGCTTTTTTAAAGTAAAAAATATATAATTTGATATATTATTTATGAAAATAAAACAATATTTATTTTACTTGTCTAGAAAATGCTTTTTGATTTAAGAATTTGTAGATATTTGGTCTAGAAACAAGACAAGAACTTTTTTTGCAGTGTTCTAGCTCAGGCTGTAATTGTTTTTAGTTGGTTTTTTGGTGAAGGCTGGATTTATGTGATTGAAGTTTGGAAAGGTAAAGCAAATTAATATTCGTTTCAGTATGTGGCTGCACGATACTGGGAAAAAATATGCAATATTGTTGTTGAGCATTGAGATTTATGATAATTCTTGTGATATAACATTTCCATAGAGAAATACAATCTTTATTAACTGTAATGATCATAGTAAAATAAACGGGTAATAGATATTTTTCTCATCTAATTAAATCTGGGGTGATGCGGTGGCGCAGTGGGTAGCACGTTCGCCTCACAGCAAGAAGGTCGCTGGTTCGAGCCTCGGCTGGGTCAGTTGACATTTCTGTGTGGAGTTTGCATGTTCTCCCCGTGTTCGCGTGGGTTTCCTCCGGGTGCTCCAGTTTCCCCCACAAGTCCAAAGACATGCGGTATAGGTGAATTGGGTAAGCTAAAATTGTCCGTAGTGTATGTGTGTGAATGAGTGTGTGTGAATGTTTCCCAGTGATGGGTTGCAGCTGGAAGGGCATCCGCTGCGTAAAACATATGCTGGATAAGTTGGCGGTTCATCCCGCTGTGGCGACCCCAGATTAATAAAGGGACTAAGCCGAAAAGAAAATGAATGAATAATTAAATCTGATTTAGATAAAAAAAATTTAAATCTAATTTAGATCTAACATTTTGCAGTTTAAAATCAGAACAAGTGCTTCCACTTCAAATGAGTCATTTATTTTTGGAATCATAATCACTTGTTTTGAATCTAAAGAGACTATACAGTGTGCAGCGCTGTCTGTTGGTGAATTTGATTTGAAATAATGACTCTCAATAATGAGTCATAAAATAGGAAAGTTTCATAATTTTGAGAGAAATTATGCCACCATCTCATCTTCTAAGAAATGTAGCTCAACTAAAATATTCACAAGAGACATTAAATGTCCTTCATTAATTCTCAGTGGCTGTGATGTATACAGATATGTCAATATGCACACATATGGATAATGATGGGTGTGTTTTTGTTGTTTGATTCTACCAAACCGTAATTGTTGAATGTATTTAGTTAAACTACAAATGACTCCATATGAATTTTCCAATCTAAGCTAAAATCGTCTTTTTAGTTTTAATTGTTAATTGTGATTTTAAAGACTGCTAGTAAGTCTGATTAGAAATCCTAGGTTTGGCTATTAGTTTGAACAAGTGTTTCCAGTTCAAACTAATCATTTATCTTCTGATTTAGAATCATTTCTTCTGAATCTAAGGAGAATCGCTTACTGTGTTTATTGTTGAAATATTGCCAAGAAAAATGTATGGTGAAATATTTTAGCAATATTTATTAACAGCATTTTTTACTGCCAGTTTAGAACAATTTAGATCTGACTGTAAATGGTTATTTACTATTACTTAATCAAAGAAATAGTGGTGCAACTTTATGTAATTTCTATAAGAACAGTGATGCTTCCATCTCTCTATGCAGAACCGGTGCTGAGTTGAGGCATTACTGCCCTCCACTAAATGTTGAAAGTAGTTAGCCAATACAGACTACTCTACAATTAAAGGGATGGTTCACCCAAAGAAGAAAATTCTGTGATCACTTGTTCCAAATCTATTTGAGTTTCTTTCATCTGTTGAGCACAAAATAAGATGTTTTAAAAAATGGTAGTTGACTTTCATTGATTTTACTTCAAAATATGTTTTGTTTGTGTTCAACAGAAGAAAGAAACTCATGAAGGTTTAAAACAACACAAGGGAGAGTAAATGATCATTTTCAGTTTTGGGTGAACTATCCCTTTGAGCTAAAATGAAATTGGCTAAACTAAGCTAAAACTTTCCAGTAGTTATAGTTTGTAGTTAAGTATGACTTGCTGAAAAGAACTTACTTAAAAATAACTATTTCAAAACAACATTTTTACAGTATGTTATTTTGGCCTCACAGCAAGAAGGTCACTGGTTCGAGCCCTGGGCTGGGTCAGTTGGCATTTCTTTGTGGAGTTTGCATATTCTCCCCGTGTTCGCGTGGGTTTCCTCTGGGTGCTCCGGTTTCCCCCACAAGTCCAAAGACATGCGCTATAGGTGAATTGGGTAAGCTAAATTGTCCGTAGTGTATGTGTGTAAATGGGAGTGTATGGGTGTTTCCCAGTGATGGATTGCAGCTGGAAGGGCATCCTCTGCGTAAAACATATGCTGGATAAGTTGGCGGACTTTTTTGAATCTGAGTCACTTGTCAGATACACCACTGCCTAATCAATAAAACTTTGTCCCAAAAGTTACATGATTTTAAGAAAGGTGATCCTACAAACTTTATCCTGGAAAATTATTCAAATAATACTTTGTTGTTCATTATTTAAGTTACTTATTGATGTTCCCTGCTCTGATTCTCAATGACCATTACTGTTTGTATACATGCACACAAACAAATAAGCCCTGATGCACAGTTTGTCCTGCGGGTCTGTTTCTCTGTGATTTTCTGTGTGTTTTGTCTAAGAGACAATGAAATGATTCAGAGGTGAGGTGAGGGAAAGGGGGATTTCAGGTTAGGGATGTTCCAGAATGACTGATCCTCTGCGATGTGTGTACTGACCTGAGGTCTACTCTAGTTTGTTCATGCAAATATGCCTGTGTCTGTATCATAGATAATTGGCTGCATCTGTTCATTGTGAGTCTGGGAGTGAGTGTGTGTGTGTTTGTGTGCAAAATGAGTCACACTGACTCATGCTGCGTATTTCAACCAAGATGCAGACTCCAGTCTGTTCACCACAGTTGGTTAATCACAGTATGCATTTGTTGGATCACTGCATGACTGTATTTTGTCTACAATAAGGAAATACCTAACTTATTTTGATCATTCACTGTTAAGACACCAGCTTAAGTGTTGTGACTGTGCCAGGTCTGCATATTTAATCTATTAGTCTGATTATGTAACTTGTATACAAGAAATTAGTTGGAATTATGAATTATGACTTGAAGGCGATTAAACTTAATCTGCCATTCAAAAAAAAAATATTTGGTCTTTTATTTTTGGACTTTTAAAAACATCTTGCTATTTATCTCCTTTTCCAACAGGACCTTAATGAATGTGAAGAAATGATTGATAATTCCGTAGACATGGACAGGCTGAATCGCAATGTTCCAGAACAAGGCCGTCAGACACATCAGGTCCTAAAGGTGAGCTGAAAAATTTATGTTGACATTAATTTCTTAATAAATTAACTTATCAAAGATGTATTTTCATTTATTTCATGTAAGTTAGTAAATATTGTGCTGAACTTATTATTCAACTATGTCAAAGTTCAACAATGACAATTAATAACCGCATAAGCACTAAATTGAAGTGACATTGAAGACTGGAGTAATGAAATAAAATCAGCTTTGCCATTGAAAAAATTTTAATGTGTTAAAATTTCACAACATTTCTGTTTAACTGTAATTTTGACCCAGTAAGATTAAACCTTCTTTCAGAATCATTAAAGGAAGAGTTCATCCAAAATAAAAAAGCAGTTATTTTACTCAGCTTCCACTTTACAATTTTTTTCTTTAGACATCTAGGGTAAAAAACAAAAACAAAAAAACAAGTGTATTGTAATACCTAGCATTTGTAACCTAAAAGTGCAGTCTGCAGAACTCCAAAGGAAGCCAAAATAAAGAGGTGAACGCTTCTCTGATTATAGGGTTGACCTTCACCAGTGTCATTCTGAGAGGCTGAGTTCAGCCTTTCTGTCTGCATTTAATCTTGCTCAAACACTGCACTGCATTCCACCAATCAAATATTACAGGCTCTCATAAACATCAAGCCTAAGTTAGTTCAATGCACCTGTTAAAACTTCACTAGTTAAATACACACAGAGAGAAACACAAACGACTGGGCCGCATGTGGAAAGAAAAATGTCAGAGGACAATGGAAACTGTGGAGCAGCTTTATATGCAGCCCTAATATCATGAGATGACAGGATAAGATATGAAAGCTAAAACAAACAACAGTGACATTTAATAATTTTTTTTAAATCATATATTGTTATAAAAGCTGTATTGCTGTTCACTCAGGCTCCCATAAAAAATAACATTTTACTCACATTTCTCTTGTTACCCTTTATTTTCAAGAATGCTGCTGTGGGTTGCCTTTAGCATCTACAGTATATAAAACATTATGGATGTCGTTTTCAGTTTCAGTTGTCAGTTTTTACATTTCTTCAAAATTTCTTCTTTTTTGTTCAACAGAAGAAAGAAACAGGTTTGGAGCAAGATTTAAAATAAAAAAAAAGATTAACAAAAAGACTCATATAAAAATGACATCTAAAGACACTTTGAAGATGCGTAAAACAAGGTTGTTGATTCTGAAGGGTTTTTGTCAAATAGAAGGATTCCCTGCTAAATATCATCAAAACAATATGTTGGAATAAATGTAAATGTGCAATATAAGCGTAATATTACTTACATTATTATATTATATTATAAATAATAAATAAGTGTGATATAAAGATGCATTTCTAGCTCGGAATGGTTTAGAGTGTAACCCCTGAAATTGGTCGTACTGTTAATTGTTACACAAGTAAAACCCTGCCAATTCAGTGATTATTTATTGCATACATAGTTTAATTTAATGATAGAATTAGCTGAAATATATATAATTTCATTGGGTTGGAATTTTGACCATCCTAATAGTATCAGAATATTTGCTTCCTTTTTACAAAAGAAATTCCTTTTTTTCAAGCGCTGTGCATGTTTATTTTGTATTCAAATTTGTTTTAATCCATGCTACTGGATATTCCCAGTGGTCATTCCATTCCTGGTTCATTCAGAGTATTAAATCCCAGATGGGATGTGAAGACTGATGTGAAGTTTCCAGATACAATCAGGAACTGGTTGCACTTCAGTTCCCTCCAAAATTATAATTATATAAAATTTAGAAAAAACATTAATTCTAAAAAAACATTCCATGTTGAACAGTGCCTCACCACGCTCTCAGACATCAAAGTGTGATTTACCAAGCAAATAATCCCCATGCTGCCCTCCATCTGTGACATGCTGAGGCCAAATATGTTACTCCTTTGGTCATTTATCGGTCTGATCCTTTGTCTTTCATTGAACCACTAAATCCTGTTAGCCTCTTATCCTGCATGGTGGTACCTGATGGAGCTAAACCCATTTAGCCTAGTTAGACTCTTACCCTGTTTTTGCAGTACTCAATGGCCATAACTGAATTATATTAATCGTATTTTGGAAAACCCGAGCAGTCGTCCAGAAACCTATAGGTCAATTTAATGGTGATCAAAGGCTGTAATATGATCCATTATTTAAATGTCTACTGAACTCTCCTCATATGTTCACAGAGCACGCCACTGGACCTGATTGAAACAGGCAAGACTCTCAAAGTCCAGGCAGAACGGCCTCATCTTGTCAGTTTGGGAAGTGGACGTCTTAGTACGGCAATAACCCTGCTGCCCCTGCCAGAAGGTACGTTCTTATTATAAAGTAAATAAGTACAAAACACACCCTCGTGAAGTGGTCAGCAGATTCTATCTACTCAATTTGATGTAAACATTGTCGTTTGACTGAGGATGTGGTTTGTTGTGGAATCTGTGTTTAGTGGCAGTGCACCTTTTTATGTGCTGATACCTAATTACAGTCTATGATAGCACAAACAGAGAGGATGCCAAGTGAAAAACCGGGCACTCTAGATAAAATTTGTGTAGGAAATTGAGTATTTGTGCAGGAAGTTCATGAGAGAGGACAAACCTCACTATACTGTCCTTTAAGCTTGGCTGTGCTTCGTCTCATGAAGAATGACAAATAGAGGACTTCTCCTCCCCTGACATTGAGAAAGAATGAGAGCAAGCATTCAAGTGTAAATCCCAGAGGAAGTGGATGTAGTGCACAATTAATCATCGGATCATTTTATAGAGGGCTGAATAAATACACAGTTTCATGTGCTCTGATGAGGAATGGTTGATTCAGACAGACATGTATATATGTTTGTGTAATTGTAAATAAAATATATGCATATATTTATTTGCATTTAAATGAATTGTAATTAGTTTTATGGTACTTAAAATCTATAATGTATGTCTATATATTTAATGTAAATAGTATGTTTGTATTATTAAAGGTAATACTGATACAATCTGCATTAAAATTAATTTATGGATTAATGAAATATAAATGTATTTATTTAAAGGTATTATTTCAAGTTATAGGCGGCATGGTGGCTGAGGGGTTAGCACTGTTGCCTCACAGCAAGAAGGTCGCTAGTTTGAGTCCCGGCTGGGCCAGTTGGCATTTCTGTGTGGAGTTTGCATGTTCTCCCCTTGTTCGCGTGGGTTTCCTCTGGGTGCTCTGTTTTTTGTTTTTTTTTGTAGATACTCGTATTCAAGTGGTTACAAATTTGCATGAATTTCTCTCATCTGTTGAACAAAAAAAACAAGATATTCTGAAAAATGTTGGGGAAAAAGACATCCGTTATAGGTGAATTGAATAAACTAAATTGGCCGCAGTGTATGAATGAGTGTGTATGGGTGTTTCCCAGTTCTGGGTTGCGGCTGGAAGGGCATCAGCTGCATATGCTGGAATAGTTGGCGGTTCATTTCGCTGTGGCGACCTCTGATAAATAACGGACTAAACCGAAGAAAAATGAGTGAATGAATTTCAAAATATTAAATAAAATTGTGTGTGTGTGTGTGTGAAAATATGATGACCAACCAATATGATCACCACATTTGTTCATTTGATCACAAGTAATATGAAAATGTTCCGAAATCACATTTCAGATGCTTTGAAATGAAATTAATGTGCTTTTCTGTTTTTTAAATATTTTATTGTTGTTTATTATGTAAACTATGCATTTATATTTTGAATTGAGTATTGATGTTTCAGCTGTGTCTTGTAAGCAATGGCAGTGACTTTAGAACAAGAGTTATGAGTCTTTGACCTGACTTTGACACAACCCCCTGTTGCTTCACTCTGTGTGACTGAGCTTGTTTGAGTGAGAGCATGCACATTTGTCTAAGGGAATGTGTATGACTGCCTTAAAAAGCTTTTTTTTTAAAGAATGAATTACATCAATCTTCAGTCTAACGAGCAGCCTACACCCACTTTTGCCACTTGTCTTCTCACCACTGTTTCTGTCACGTCTGCTCACACAATCGGCTGAGCTTATGGCTCTTTTCCTCGCATCTGCTACACTGACACTTTGAATGAAATAACTCAGACAGGGTTGGTCACTGGAGGAGGGGGTGTCTTTTGCTCCTGTGTCTATGTTAAAGAAGGGGGAGATATTGTTTCTCAAGCCTAAATCTAGATACACCAAATGCTGCAGTAATCAGTGTTAATAAACTGAATCTGTGTTCCAGGGAAGACTACGCTTGGTCATGGGAACACAGACATTAATATTCAGGGTCCGGGCGTGACGTCTCAGCATTGCTACATTGAGAATGTGGGGGGAGTCATCACCCTGTACCCCTGCGGTAACCAGTGCTCAATGGACGGCTTAGCTGTTACCAAGCCTGCCAGACTCACACAAGGTAAGCAGAGGCTTTGCAGTTGATCTAGTAAGGTTTATAAGTTGATATGAAGCTCATTTGCTTAAGTTGAAACAAACCCTAGTGCACTCACTGGCGCAGTCGTGGCCTGGTGGTTAGAGTGTTGGACTCGTGATCCGAAGGTTGCTGGTTCGATACTCGGTACCAGCGGGAATTGGGGGTGGGGGGAGTGAATGACCAGCACTCTCCACCACCCTCAATACCACGACTGAGGTGAGTCCCTTGAGCAAGGCACCGTTCCCCCCAACTGCTCCCCGGGCGCCGCAGCATGGCTGCCCACTGCTCCGGGTGTGTGTTCACGGTATGTGTGTGTTCACTAACTGTGTGTGTGCACTTGGATGGGTTAAATGCAGAGCACAAATTCCAAGTATGGGACACCATACTTGGCCACACTACACTTCACTTCACTTCACTTCACTTCACTCTGTTAGTGCTGTTCAGTTGAAAAAGTACAAAAACTACCATCGAAACCTAGACACCAAACAAGTAGACGGAGATTCTGATGCTTTGAATTTAATATGAATGCAACATGGACCAAAGTCATCTATGCAAAGCAAAAATAAGATGTGATGTCACAAGTAAGATATCATTTTGGATGTTCATTTAGGGCGCGTATACACCGAAGTGCTGAAAACACCAACCCTCTTCTAAAAATGCTCAGCTGTGAGCCCTTTATTCAACTGTTGGTGCATTTAAAAAACTCTGAGCACTCAATGCTTCATGTAAAATACAGCACTTCCATTGACAACAACAGAAACAAATGCTCAGCTCTGGAAAATCCAATAGAAAAATAGCGCAACTGAAAGGAAAAACAAATTCTGTGTGAACGGCCCCTTATTAAAGTGGTGGCAAATATACCATAAAGTTGTCATTTGGTTTTGAATATTCAGCTTTAATCTAAAAATGAAAGTGTAAATACTGAGCAAACCAAGATTAAAACTTTTATTTTCCCTCTTGGTCCAGACCAATCAAACCAATGCTATCTCACAGCAATTTGTAACTTTTTAATTTAGTGGCTAATTCGTATGAAATCGTACGATCTCATTTGTACAATTTATTACGATTTGCTCATCCCCCAATAATGGTTGGGTTTCGGGGTGGGGTTGGGTGCCACGCCTGCTTTTAAAAATCGTACATTTTCGTACGACTGAATTTGCCACTAAATTAGCCACTAAACTGACACAACGTAAAATACTTTGAACTATGTTTCCTTGTGAAATCAGGCTGATCAAACCAAGAAAAACTTAAAGGGATCTTAAAGGGATAGTTCACACAAAAAATGTAGATTTCTCCAAGATTTACTCATATTCAAGTGGTTATAAATTTGTATGAATTTCTCTAATCTGTTAAACAAAAAAAACAAGATATTCTGAAGAATGTTAGGAAAAAAGCAGCCATTGACATCCATAGTGACAAAAATAATATGGAAGTCAATGGCGTTTTTTTCCAACAGAAGAAAGAAACTGAAACAGGTTTAAAACAATTGGAGGGCGAGTAAATGATGACAGACTTTTAATATTTTTTGGATGAACCATGCCTTTAATGTTAAATTAGTAATTGAAACATTCGGTTCCAAGAAGACCTGCATCTGATTATACATTTATTATTTTTTTAGGTTCAATAAAGCCTCATTATGTCTCGCTAATGGTTCATTTATGGTCAAATTTCTTTAGGATTTTTTACATTTATTTTCAGCTGGTTGCTTGACCTCTTTTGACAGTCAATCGATAGGCTAGATTCAGTCTGCACATCAATAACACGCATTTCCAAATTCCATTCCACTCATCAAGAGAGGATTATGGCTTTGGTGAGCAAATGTTTCAGCTATTATCAGACTGCATGGTCTGCTTGGTTCTAAAGTTAGAAGTCATCATATACTGTAAGTAAAATAGAGTTAAGGCCTCTGCTTGCATTCAGAACAGTATGAACCGTCTATATAACGCAATAGCTGACTCAACACCAGATCATTACTAGCGCAGATAGGATTGCATTTCAAAAGCTAAAAGGACTGTGTAACCGCTTTGTGTAAATAATGATAAGGCTGTGTTTGAACATCCCTTTTGGAAAAAGAACTTGACCTTACACTATACTCTTTTAAGTTATTTCAGGCTCTCCATTTAAGCTTGGAATCACACCAGTGTAGCTATTTGTGTTATTCACAGGGCCAGGAAATGGCACCATGATAACGACGAGGGCTTGTTTGAACTTCCGTTTGAAGAACTTGACCTTGCCCTTCTCTGTTGGGTTATTTCAATCACTCTAAAATCACATTGCTCTTTATCAAATCTCCTCTTTATACATTAGGGGAATGTATTGCAAGAGAGATATGATGTTTTTTTTACTTGTATTATCAGAATGTGCTATCTTTTATTAACAAAGGCTAGCCTATTAACAAAGTAGCCTACGTGTTAACAAGTTTCATTTGATAATTTGATTACGTTTAGCTAGTGTCATTAATTTAATACCAGGTCGAGAATTAAAGGACAGTGATGGTGTTGATCCAGATGAGCTGATATGTAGTCCGCCCCCTGTTCTCAATCTGTGCATAACAATAACATGAGACCGACAGCCGGCGCGGGGACAGCTGTCCAGCGTGCCACCCGTGTGACTGATAATACATTAGTCTTAATGAGGCGTCTCTAGTCCTCCTCAACCGAATTGCATATCTTTAAAAACTCGGATTTACTCAAATTTTCGGGTTACATTAAAATAAAGCAACTTTTAGCGTTTGAACGTCAAGAGTTTCGCCAGAGGAGGACACTAAATTACAGTTTTAGCTAATACTTTGTCGTATTATGTGCTTCTTATTTATCTTGTCCGTTTTCTTTGGGCTTGTGATGACAGGCGGGCAGGTGACAGCTGTGCAGCTTTGTGTTGTAGTAGAAGTCAGTGAGTAGACGCGCTCTCGTAGCTCTTGATATTTGCATCACAAAAGCTGAGGACACACGCACGCGCTCAGCGCACTTTACTCCACGCGACGCGCGAGAGCGTCACAGAAACATACGGTCCGCTGTTTGTCAGTGTTTCCGACCCACTGGATGTAAGTTGCAGTTTTGTTCCCAAACGTGGTAGGTGAGATTGCTTTATGTCTAATATTTTGCAAGTTATTTGTCTGTTAAGATTTAGATTGGCGGTTGTACTCCTAACACTATCGATTAACCATTGAACGCAGTTTAATCTCGTAGTATTGGTTAACGTTCATAAAAGATGACAAAAAAGCCTAGAACTATTTTTCAGCGCAAGCATTTAACTATAGCTTACTGTTAAATAGCCTAGTCTAATATATAGACTATAGTCAAACTTTACTGTATAAGCCTACGTGTTGCTTTCAATGTTTAAGTCACTATCGTAAGTTACTCATTAACTTGCAGTTTTCATCTAGTTCAGTAATATGTCATAATAAAACAGTTATTACACCAAGGAATTAAATGGTATTTATTGTTTAAACATTTTTTGCTATTAAAAACTGGATATACCAGCCTACTAATGCTTTCGTTTAATGTTTTCAAAACAGATTCAAATTATGTAATTATTATTATTATTTAATATTAAACATTAGTGGCGACGCGGTGGCGCAGTGGGTAGCACGTTCGCCTCACAGCAAGAAGGTCGCTGTTTCGAGCCTCGGCTGGGTCAGTTGGCATTTCTGTGTGGAGTTTGCATGTTCTCCCCGTGTTCGCGTGGGTTTCCTCCGGGTGCTCCGGTTTCCCCCACAAGTCCAAAGACATGCCGTAGGTGAATTGGGTTAGCTAAAAATTGTCCGTAGTGTATGTGTGTGTATGTATGTTTCCCAGTGATGGGTTGCAGCTGGAAGGGCATCCGCTGCGTAAAACATATGCTGGATAAGTTGGCGGTTCATCCCGCTGTGGCGACCCCAGATTAATAAAGGGACTAAGCCGAAAAGAAAATGAATGAATGAATGAATAAACATTAGTGATATTTTTCATGAATTATAGCTAAACTCTTTTTGGACCTCATTATGCCCACTGACCCCTCTGGATGCCCTCTTGTGCCATATGTCTGTTTGATTGTTTAGTCTTTAGTTATGTAAATAGAGGTCATAATTTGTCATCAGTGATTCGACCCAACATTTGTGTCTGTACCATATTTTTAGTATGTGTACAGACTTATTTTCAGAGTTCATTTTCAGGCTGGCCTTATGTTCAGATTAGTTATTAATTGAAGAACAGTATTTTCCATGTTGAATTCTAAATGCTAATTGCAATGTTGGATTTGTACTTAGCATAAACACACACTGACTGTGATTTAGCTTTGACATGTTCATAAAAAGGGTACAATTTAATTTAGAAGACTGACAAATTGGAAACAGTCGGAGGTACACAGGTTAATCAGAGTTTAAAAAGGGGGTCTGCATCTTGTGTAGGATAACACAATGACATTATGTGGAGCTCATATCAGTGTTGCATGTCATGTCCTGTCCTCTACTGTACTGTAAGTCAGCAATGAGTCACACTGATCTTATATTCTCTCTGTGCTTTCTGTGCCAACGTTCATTATGAAATGGAGGTCTGGGTCATAATTCACTGGCATTTTGACAGACTGCATTGATCCCTCTGCTCCATTAATCACAGCACTTTCATAAGGGCAGAGGACAATGTGATATGAATGTATATGAGGCATATGTGTCTTTTCTATGAATAGACAAACTCAGTCTAATCTGATGTTTGAACTGCTATGATATGGACAGATAAGCTGTGATATTAGTTACAATAAAGTGTATAAATATAGATGCAGATTCATGCCAGACAAACACTGTGTGTGTATCTTGTACTGTTTGCTTTTGGTTTCTGTTTATTATGTTTCATCCACACCCCCGCTTTGTTTGATACACATTCTGGATTCAGATTACCTTGAAACAATATAGTTATTTTTTAAAGGTGTAATATTAGCAGTTTGAAGCATGGGTTCACTTTTCTTGAAGTATAATCTGCTCCATTCAAGGCTGTTGGTTATGAGTGACAACTCCTTATACTTTAAATAACAATATATTAATTAACAATATATTTAACAGATATTATGACGTAATAGGCTGCACGGTGGCGCAGTGGGTAGCACGTTCGCCTCACAACAAGAAGGTCGCTGGTTCGAGCCTCGGCTGGGTCAGTTGGCGTTTCTGTGTGGAGTTTGCATGTTCTCCCTGTGTTTGCGTGGGTTTCCTCCGGGTGCTCCGGTTTCCCCCACAAGTCCAAAGACATGCGGTACAGGTGAATTGGGTAGGCTAAATTGTCCGTAGTGTATGTGTGAATGAGTGTGTATGGATGTTTCCCAGTGATGGGTTGCAGCTGGAAGGGCATCCGCTGCGTAAAGCTGGATAAGTTGGCGGTTCATTCCGCTGTGGCGACCCCTGATTAATAAAGGGACTAAGCTGAAAAGAAAATGAATGAATGAATTATGACCTAATATTTGGCCTTCATTCCTTTTAAATTAGTTTTACTGGTATAACCTAGAGCAGGGGGTCACCAAACTTGTTCCTGGAGGGCCGGTGGCCTGCAGAGTTCAGCTCCAGCCTCCAACCCTAATCAAACACACCTGAACAAGCTTATCAAGCTCTTACTAGATATACTTGAAATTTCCAAGCAGGTGCATTGAGGCAAGTTGGAGCTAAACTCTGCAGGGACACCAGGGCTGTAGCCAAAATCGCCCCTATACAGCAGCCATTTTTAATGGTGTCAGAAACCATAGTGGACGTTATGAAGTGCACTCAATCAAACCCACAATGCAAAGTAGTAATAACTAGTGTTATCTAATAGAAAATCTAATCTATCGGAGGGAAATATAAACCAGCAAAGCACAAACAAAACAGCATCCTTTCCGGTGCACTAAGTGCTTCAATTCACTCACTTGGACTAATGTAGGTGACACGGTGGCTCAAAGGTTAGCACTGTCATCTCACAGCAAGAAAGTCGCTGGTTCGAGTCCCGGCTGGGCCAGTTGCCGTTTTGTGTAGAGTTTGCACCCATGTTGCATGTTCTCCCCGTGGGTTTCTTCTGGGTGCTCTGGTTTCCCCCACAGTCCAAAGACATGTAGTATAGTTGAATTGGGTAAACAAAAAATTGGCCGTAGTGTATGAGTGTGTATGAATGGGAGAATGTATGCGTGTTTACCAATACAGGGTTGCAGCTGGAAGGGCACCCGCTACGTAAAACATATGCCGGAATAGTTGGCGGTTCATTCCGCTGTGGCGACCCCTGATAAATAAGGCACTAAGCTGAAGGAAAATTAATGAATGATGTAGGGCATAGTAAATGAGGGTAAGAGATGATTTTGGATACAGCACAGCCCTCCAGGTCTGAGATTGGTGACCACTGATCTAAAGAGTGTTTACACTTGGCAAGATTTTTTTCAAATTAAAACAGTTTCTGGTGCAATTGCTCTGTTAGTGTGGTTCTTTTTTTTTTTTTTTATGTGACCGTTGCCATTGAAAAACTGGTGTGCATTAATCAAATGGACCGAGACCCCTGAAAAGATGGATCCTGGTACATACTAAAAACAACAGAAAGTCACACACGATTCAAGATTTTTAATCAGTCTTTTAAATATTATACTGATGACTTGACTGAATGCAGTGCATTTAGAAGCACTGTAAAAAAACATTTACACAGTAAAAACTATTTTCTAGAGGAATATTGTTTTTTCTATATTTTGCTAACGTATGCATTTTTTTCTCAGGGTGTATGCTGTGTTTTGGTCAGTCATCCTTTTTCCGCTTTAACCACCCAGAGGAGGCCCTCAGGATGAAGAGTCTGATGCCAGGCGGAAGTCCTGGATTTACCAATACCTACAAGAACCACTCAGGTATTTATGCAGAATTACACTGACCTAAAATCTGGCATTTAAGACAACTGTTCTGTATGCTGTGGGGAGTTAAAGTTGCTAAAGGCAAACCAAAAAAGAGAGTTACATTTGTGAACAATTGTGCGCAGTCTGTCAGTTTTCATCAATAAATGTTAAAGCAAAAGAGCTGCAGAGAGGCATTGTACCCTAGATAATTATAACAAGACAGTGCAATTATTCCAGACACTGCTCAGGTGACACAAATCTGCTTAAAATAACTCAGCATAATCCTGCCTCATTAATATCCATGGTAATGGAGGAAACTTCAGCTGTGTCTTTGCCCAGTTTTAACACTACTCTCACTCATTCAGCTTTGAGTTATTTCAAAAGTCTAGAACCCAGGAAGTGAGATCCTTGGAGAAGAAATTGTTAATTTGTAAAGAATGAGAATCTGAATGGCCTCCGGCACTCTGTCAATTGCTGGAAAGCCCCTGTTGAGTGACCTTGGCTCTGACCCTGTTAGTTTAAAATCCTTAAGCACCATATTGGACATTTACAGGAACGTGACACCATGACAGTGATGAATATCACATTGTTGTGAAGCTTGTGTGGGTGTTAACTGCTTACTGCATCATTGTTTATCTGCCCTACCCTGTGGGTCTGTCATTCAGTACTGTTAAAAAACATTGAAATTGCTTATCTTATGGCGTGATATATGGATACTAGTCTATACATGGTATGGGAGATTTACCTAAATGATTTATTGTACAATTTAATAATTAAAATACATTATATATAACCAAATGGAAACAAAGAACAAAATGTAAAAGTGCTAAACAACTGGACTAAATGGCTGTTGAATACTTTCTGTTTGGTAAAGCACGGTTGTTTTCAAGAGGGCCTACAACAGTACAATAACCAAAAAACTCCACAAAGCTGGCTAATAAATTTAAAAACAATACCATAAATGGAAAGCACATACTTTCTTTTTGACACTCCCTGTCCTATGTACATGTCCTCCCTGTAGATATACACTTGTACATAGAAAAATATTAGTGCTTCCGTCTGATTTTATCAATGAAATAGATTCAATTAAACAATACATGACATTTCTCAGTAGTGAGGCATAAATATCACTGAATCATTAATTTAAGTTTGCTTTTAGAGGAGACACACAGACTATGGTAATTCATATGCTTAATGTCTCCCTCTCTATCTCCTGTCAATGATTGGTGCCTCCATTATTAGCTTCAGAAACTTAGGATGAGATACATAAGAAAATAGTCTACATAAAAGAACACTTTAAGGGCAAAAACCTGACAAATGTTTTACAATATTACATCTAATGTCTTTACGTGAAGTAACCATAGTATAGAGTGGAATAGTTAAGTAATACTTACTTAGTCCCAGGGCCATTTATATCGAAGTTGATGTTTTTCCGCACCATATTGGTGTTTCGTAACATCTAGTTTTTATGAGGTGAGTTGTTAGCCCAACGCTCAACCCCCAATCTGGAGGACCAGAACATACACACATACACTACGGTCAATTTAGCTTATAGTTAAGTAATAGCTAACTAAAATACAGCACACACTGAGCAAACCGGAAAATTGTTGTTCCTTAAAAAGAAATGTGAAAAAAGGTTTAATGGCGAAGTCCTGCACTGCAGTATATGCTGTTGAAATCCAGCTTTTATAACCTCACATGATTTATTAATCTTTAAAACTCTTAAGTTCTTTCATATAGATTTTTAGCCACATTCATCAATATATTCAAGAAATAGAATCAGTGCAACTAATTGTTCAAGTGCAGAACCAAAGTTTCCCAAAATTATCATAGCCTTAACGTCTGGTTTGTACAATAACAGTAACCAGCATTTGAAAATAAAATTATTTTTGCTCAAAAGTGTCACTTCCCGTATGTGTTGTGAGCAGTTGTTCTATCCACTGTGCCATGGCTCTGGCAAAAATAACATGTTTATTGCGTGGTTAGTGCACCGGTAGCCCTGGCTGCAGAGCGTTAACCGAACTGAGTGCATTCAGCTGGTCTTGAGTGTGCAGAATGAGTCATACCGTAATTCAGGCTCTATTCTACTCTGTCCGCTCTGACCTTTGGGCCGAGGGTGGGATTCCTGCCATCCGCAGTCTGTAGACAGACACACCCAGTTTAGCGTATGTGTAAGAGAGGGGGAGGTGTGTGTTTGTGTGCATTATGCCCAGCCCTGTCCTGCATGGGTGTAGAGCACATGTGGTCTGAGAGAAATATGTCCCTAACCATTTTGAATATACAATTTTCAAATCTTCTTATGATTGCGAGATGGCAGTGAGAGTCTGATTTACGCTTGTTTTCATTTCTATAGATCATAATAGCTGTAATTGATCTTTTTTTGGGTCAAATTCTATGGTTCAAGATTTCTGTTGTTTATGAGTCTCCTAGATTTGTTCTAAATAACCGATTCTCTTTTTCTCACCACAGAAACTCATGGGCAGCTCAATGGCAACCACCTTCCTCTACATGAGCGATCTCGTCCTGGAGCCGGCACTCTTGTGCGCTCTATTGAGAAAGACTTTCAAGACATTATGAATTCTCTATCTATGGACGATGGCCAGGCTGAGCACTGTAAAAAAACCCGCCACCCCATTCCACAGTCTGCCATGCTCAACGGAAGCGGCCACAGTCTTGTCTCCACTCCAACTAGTCCTGGTGCTTTGTCCGTAAGCTCCAGCTATGAAAATACCAGTCCTCCTTATTCCCCCCTGTCCACTCCCTCTGTGGTTAGCAGTCCAGGGGCTTGTTTGGACTCTGCCAACACCCGCTCCAACAGCTACATCCATACCGTTCAGGCCCCAGTGCCACAACCACGCACTTTTGCATCCAAGACCAACGGCTCCAATGGGGGACTGAAGGATCAAGAAAGTCCCAGGTTTCAAAAAGCCTTGACTGAAACCCCATCAAGCCCCATTGCAAACCGTAGAGGTGAGAGTCCACACCTGGGCCATGGTTCTACCTCTGGGTCTGGTCTGGTACCTGGAGATTTAGGCAGACAGGTAAACAGCAGATTCACCTCATCTTCAACATCTTCAAGCCCCAGATCCAGCATAGGCTCATCAGTCCAAGAAGCTTCTTCCAGTATTCAGTCCCATTCACGGGCACTCCTTCCTCCAGACAGTCCCCAATCATCCCGTCGTGGTGTAGAAACGTCCAGCATGCGTGAGCTTCCTCCCCTCAGCCCATCCACATCACGCAGAGGTATACTTGGGTTGCCTGTTCTCCCTATGGCTTCAGGTGTTTCTTTGACCTCTCGTGGCCGGACTGTACCAGATAGTCCTCGTCTGCAACGACGAACCACAGCTGAGGAAGATGTTGGAAATACGAGATTGCACACCAGTAGTCCGTCTCCTGTATCAGCTCTTTTGAAGGACCAGTCCAGCAGTAAGCAGAAAGGGGGGCTCAACGTGGCTCTCGGATCTCAGACAGGGGTGTCTCCTCTCACCAGTCCTCGTAACCAGAGGAAGAACTCCAGGGAGGCTCGGCAGGTCCCGCCGCGTACACGGGAGCGCAAGAACAGCATTTCAGAGGTCAGCGACAAAGAGGAAGATCTGCTGGAGTATCATCGGTGGCAGAGGGAGGAGAGGATGCGTGAGCAGGAGATGGAGAGGCTGGTACGTCTGAGCATGTGTGTTTACGCTACCTGTCAAAAGTTTGAGCACATTTCATTGTTATTATTTTACGTCCAAGCTAATTATAATTTTGGTAAAATTACTTTACCAAACATTAGTTGAACATTTATATTGTTACAAAACGCTTACTCAAACTAATGCTCTTCTTTTGAATTTTGTCTTCATGAAAGACCAAAAAAACCCATCGATGTCAAAAGTGAACACATTCGGTTATTATTATATTACATTAAGACCTCTTAAGTTCAAGATTTTATTTTTTATTTTATTTTATTTGAGATAAGCTGAATTGTCTGTTGTGTGTGAATGGGAGTGTATGGGTGTTTCCCAGTGATGGGTTGCCGCTGGAAGGGCATCCGTTGCGTAAAACATATGCTGGATAAGTTGGCGGTTCATTCCGCTGTGGCAACCCCAGATTAATAAAGGGACTAAGCCGAAAAGAAAATGAATGAATGAATTTTATTTGAGATTTAACTTAGAAGCATTAACTTTTCCACATTGAAAGAATGAAACATTAACATTGTTACAAAACGCTTACTCAAACTAATGGTGAAAGAATATCAAAAAATGCACGTCATTTTTTCCACAAAAAAAACATTTACCATACCTTCCAGAGATATGTTGCACATATCTGACTACATATGACTTATATGACTACAAGTGGCACCATGTCAAAATTGTGTTCTTATTTACCATTCTTTTATGCCAGAAATATGTTAAGCAGCATCATAAATTAATATTTCTTCAGCATAATAAAATTATTTCTGGATCATGTGATCATGAAGACTTTAGTAATGGGAATAAATTGCCTTTCTAATATCGCCATTATGGTAATTTGTGTTTAATATTCAATATATATTTCTCCTCAAAACTAATTGAAACATTTAAGCAAAGTACTTTAGATCAAAAGGTTTTTAAGCTGTGAAGGGCATAAAACTAATGGTCAAAGTAGTTCATTCCGCTGTGTGGACCCCTGATAAAGAAGGGAATATGCCAAAGGAGAGTGAGTGAGTGAGTGAGGGTTTCAAGCTCATGAGACACATAAATTCATTAAGTCTGTTCAAACTTTTTCTAAGTGGATCTGTAAGATTTTAACATCATGTGTCCTCATTTTGAATATTTTTTATTCAAATGTCACAATACTGTTGTGTGACATGCCATTATCCTCTCTTTTATATCAAATTATGTAAATGCAATGCTTGGCACTGTTAAAGTGATATCGGTTTTGAAAGTAACGGCAGTAGAGAAGCTCTAGATTGCTTTAGAGCAGTGATGATCTTTTGTGTGGTGAGGTTCTGAGTGACACTGGCATTTGAACAGACCTAAGAGTTCAGCTCTGGAGGTTGAGCGGGTGAAGTTTATGTGGAGAGAGTTTTCTGGTAAAGACATAGAGGAGTCAGGAATAACATACGGATGTAAATTCCTGAGGCCTTTTTAAAAGCTCATGTACAGAACGTGTGGCTGCCTTAAGACTATATTTACCCGACACAATCTCAGTGCTTTGAGCTGCCCTTCCCTTATGTGCACACACACACATACAGAGTCGTCCTTTAGCAGTCTAAACATTCGTCCCTACCATAGCCCCTAAATTAACCACACACAGACATCATCTCTCTCATTTAAACCTATTAAAAACCCCAGACACTCCTTTGGTGCATCTCAGATTCCCACATGGAATTGCCATTCATCATCTTTGTTACTCCCCACCTTATTTATCCCTCAAATTATATACATCATCAGTGCCTCTAACCAATATATTAATGACATCTTCATAATAAAGTACCTCAGCCCTTTCTTAAAATACAATACACGCAGAAACCTAATTATATGCGGCTGCCTCAGAGAAGACACATTCTTGTATTTCCCTGGAGAAAAACTATTTTAGGACTTTTACTATGAGGCAGAACTGAATTAATGCTGGATAGGAAGTAATTTTTCATAATAACAGTCTCTGGTCAGCGTTTCGAGACAATGGCAGGAACGGTAGGTGTATTATGAGCACGCTTTCACTCTGTTTGGGTTAAACTTTGTCTTGTGGTCTCTTGTCTGTCTGGCACTGTTGTCATGGTTACAGCACAGCTCTATCCAATGTTATGGCAACTTGAAAGGTAGTACTATTCTTTTGGTGCAATGCCCTTTTAAATGTTGGTTAATATCACCTTTTTAAAGAACTTGTGGCACTGCTGAGCTGTATTTAGCGCTAATCTCCTCCCTAATGCCATCAAATGCAAATGCACGTAGACATTGATTGCTAGCTTCAGAAATGACATTTCAGAGGTGTGACCTCGCAGCGTGCTAATGTAAGCCGCGTGTGACCGCGCATTTAGGGATTAAAGCGGGGCAAGTGTGATATATGCTGAGAACTGCAGAACACTTTTGTCTGGTTCTTGACTGGCAAAGCATTTGGGAGATGATGAGATAAAAGCAAGAAGTGAATTATGAACAAGTGGGAAACGAAAATCCTGAAGCCTTTAGAATTTGATCTTTTCTTCTAATCCTGACAGTAAATAATGTGGCTTGAGGGGTAATGTCATATTTACTCTCAAATCCCCTCACGTGTCTGTGTTTACTCAGTTCTAGGTCATGGCCCAGTTGGCTTGAAAATGTGTTGTATTGTAGTAGCATTACTGTGCTCCACCCACCTTTTATCACACATACACGTTTTCTCTAGACAGCTGTATCCTAACAGTGGTTTTCAACTGGTATTGCTTTTTAGATTTTGCATTTGATATTGGGATATGAATGAGGTATGATGCTTGCCAAGGCTTGATCGAAAGTACAATACTATGGTAATATTGTGAGTTTGATTAAAGATTTACGTTAATATATTTAAAATGTCATTTATTTCTATGACTTCTAATTTTTAGCAGTCATTAATGCGATATACTTTGAAGTGTGACATGAATCTTCAGAAATCTCTAATATGCTGATTTGCAGCTGGAAAAAAATGTGTTATTAACAAATGTGGAAATGATTATATACTAATATAGCATTCTTTTTTTTTGTATGAAAGGATTTACTTTCATGTTGTCTTTGCTTTGCCTTCAAAACTGATTTTGACCCCAAACTGTGGACGGTTCTGTGTTACAATTTTCACTTTATGAACATGACATTGGCAGAATGTGTAAAAAAAAAAAAACAGAAAGAAAAAAGGCTGTGTTTGTAATGAACTGTGAACAATAGCATAATGTAATAGCTTGCCCAGTAATGTTTTAATATAAACCACATTAAGTGACCTGTGAATTTGTGCCAAAATAACGAGAAGTTTAATTGGATCCATGAACTTTGAAGTCAGAAAGTATTTTCCCTCCCTTTTATTTCACTATCCTAACTATGCAATATCATTTAGCAGGATTCAGTGCATTTATTATTTTGGGTCACAATGCACCAGTAGGACTGGTTTAACACCACACACAAACACATTCTCTTTGTTCACAATTTTTTTTAAGATGTGTGTCTGGTTCGCTGAATTTTTAGAGGTCATTTTGCCTTTTGTTCTTGTCTGTGTGATTGTGGAAACGACAGAGAACTGAAGCATTTCTTACTATAAACCACATGAGGGCGATATGGCACCAAATTTTAAATGAAAGAACTTTGCTTTTTTTCTTTGTTTACAAGATTTAAAGCAGTGAAAAGTCAGTTTAACAATTAACATTGAACACTGCAAATATTTAATATACTCTTTCAACATTTTTCATAGAGATATCAGAGTCTGTTTAAATTTACCTTTTATAATTTAAGTCCACCTTTTATAAATCCACATGAGCCATAGATGTGTGCCAGAAAGAGAGTAATAAATAGAGGGAAATCATGGGAAGGATTTTCTTGATCTATATTTCAGTTATTTAATTTACACAAAAAATCTCCAGAGCAAATTCTATTTAATACTCTTTAAATTAACTATTTAATTACTATTTAATTAACTTTAAATCTGTTTTACAGGCCCTTAATAATGAAGTTAATTTAGCACCTTGGCAGTTGTTCTCAAACAGAGGACGTCCGTGTCATAAAATGGCTTTTGCACACAGAGGTTTAGTGCTGTGTGCTTTGTGTTGGTCTGTGTCGTGGCATCTCCAGCATGCATACCAGCTGTGCTGACACCCTTTTGTTGGAGAAGAATGCTGTTGCTACGTTACCCATCAGTTAACGTTTACGTGTTCCAGTGCACTGTCTGCACTCTCCTGACAGTGGAGACCTCGTTAAAACAGAAGAGCATATGTTTCCAGACATTCTATTGGCTGCTCTTGTAGATAATGGCTCAGTGATAAAGACTTTTACACCCTGTGATTCCAAACCTTTATGATTTTTTTTTTCTTCTGTTGGACACAAAAGAAGATATTATGAAGAATGTTGGAAACTGGCAGCCACTGACATCCACAGTAGGAAAAATACTATGGAAGTCAATGATTACAAGTTTCCAGCATCTTTCACGATATCTTCTTTTGTGTTCAGCAGAAGAAAGAAACTGAAACAGTGCCGTGTTTGTTTTCAGAGGTCTCGGGTCTGTCTAACCATTCATTATATTCACGTAAATTATTTCGTGGTTCATCAAAAGTAAATTTGATTAGCTGAAGTGGATGGCTGTTCTCTTGTAAGCGTGCCATCCTGTGCCTTACTATTTTAGTAATGTCACTGGTGTCATCGAGCCAAACTGAGCTGAGTATTGTCCATGTAAAATATAATGAGCCCCAATGCCTAGAGCGCTAGTTAGTCTGGCTAGACCTACGAGAGAAGACTGGGGAGTCTGGCAGGCTATAAGTAGATAGTGAACACACACACACGCACTTGTACATCTATCTTTATGGGGACTTCCCATAGACGTAATCATTTTTATTCTGTACAGACTATATATTCTATCCCCCTACGCTAACACTACCCCTAAACCCACCCTCACAGGAAACATTTTCAAAATACTTCATTCTGTGTGTTTTATAAACCTTTTCCCTTATGGTGACTAAACAATGTCCCCACAAGGTCCAAATTTACTGGTATTGCTATACTTGTGGGGACACACACACACACACACACACACACACACACACACACACAGTGCTAGTAGAGTGATGGCAGCAGCTGACTATCACAGTCAGGTGAGAGGTTGCTTGAGTGTGTTTGGGGGTCAGTAACTGGGTTGAAGGGAAATTTGTTATAGTGTTTTTGTATTACACCTTGTGGATATTCATGATTTTACATTTATAATGATTTGTGTAACGTGTTAGGATCTGAATGAATCCAGAAGGTTATGTTATGTTATAGAGGGTGACGCAGCCTTCGATATGTTCTGTGGGTGTCGAGTTGCAGTGAGTTTAGAACATGCCACATGAACCTCCTAAAAGAGTGTATGAGAGCGTTGATGACATGTGTTTACATCATTTAAGGCTTTGTGTGAAGTTTTGTGCAGTTTAAAGCTGTACGCACAGCTGAGGGTCTTTCTTTTTGTGTGTGTGTTTGTTTCCAGGAGAGGCAGAGGCTGGAGACCATTCTGAATTTATGTGCGGAGTATAATAAGAGCGATCTTCCGGTTGGTGTGGACGCAGGGAGGGTATGCCAGTTCCCGGGGATGGAGGAGGTCTCTGTTCGGCGACCGGGACCTGACCCTGTGAGCGTGCCGGGCCAGTGCTCTCACAGACAGAGAGAAAGCGAGGAGGACAACCTCAAAGAGGAGTGTAGCAGCACTGAGAGCCAGCACCAGGAGGTACAGCACACACACACACACACACACATACTCATTCACAAAAACTACAGTATGAGAGAGATGTTAAGAAAGAGGGGACTGTGATCACTCTGAGCTTCAAAAATAACCATGTTAAACAAACACTAAAATGAATAAGAAAAATGAAAGAGATTCTTGGTTACTATTCAGCTTATTAAATTTGTGAGATTGATCGACTATTTGTAATGGTTGGTCAGATGTATTTGCTTTAATTGATGCTGTCTAGATCATCTCATATCATGCTTGAGAACATCATTGTCAGGTTTACAGTTTGTGCTGCTTGAGTTTACCTGTCATTTAAATGAAATATGTGAGAAAAGATTTAAATAAAATAGGGCTGTCAATCGATTCAATATTTAATCGCGATTAATTGCATGATTGCCATGATTTAACTCGCAAATAATCACAAATGAATCACAAATTTTATCTGTTCTATATGTACCTTAAGTTAATATTATGTTGCATTTTGAACTAAATAACAACAACACCAGGGACTTAAGTGCACACGATAAAACACTGAAACATAGCATTGTTTTAAAGGGATGCACTGAAATGAAAATACTTAGATGAAGAATAAAGAAGAAAAAAGAAAAAAATTATTAACTTAAATTTGAATGCTAATAATATAATTTGCCATTACAATTGTGTATTTAAAGGGATATTTCACCCAAATATTCTGTCATTGTCTACTTGTCCTCCACTTCCAAAGTCTGTTTCTCTTATGTTATTTTGGAGAATGTTGAAAAGAATAAGAAAAAAAATGAAACATTTTTCAAAACATTTTTGTTCTCTGTCATAAAGATTTGGAACCCATGAAGGGGAGTAATTATCATTTTTGAAACACAAAACAGAATAAGTGTCCTCAGACCTTCAGACCAGATTATATAAAACAAAAAAAACAACTTGAACAGGGGAACACATATAATTATGACAATTCTTCAATTCCAATCATGACTTTTTTATTATATTATTTTACTTTATATATATATTGTAAGATTTGGCAACAACACACTCCTGTATACTGCATGTGGAAAAATAAACATACTTGCCTCTTATGGTCTGCTAGTCCCTTTTGAATTCACCTAGTTCTTCACGTTTCTTCTGCTCTGTCTGTAAACACATGCCTATCTCAGCCTTTCACTTTCCCTTTTCTTTAGAGAAAAAATGGTTTTCATTCATTTAGGTCACTGTTAGAATGGCAGGTAGAGTTCTTTTGTTGGAAACATTGTCTGAGTGTTCTTGCCACACACAGACACGTACACACACACGCAAATACAATTTGTTGTAATTGACAAATGCTTTCTCAGCATGAAGATACTTCAGTGCTGGGCCAGCAGGAGCGAGTGTATCTGGAGGAAGAGCGGCTCAGGATTCTGGCTCGAGTGGATGAACTGAAGACCCGTGTCACTGACCTGGAACAGCAGATACAGGAGTCCAGGCAAGAGGTTAGACCATCGCCTGTGTAATAATGTGTCTACAAAGTATATTCAGCCCGCAGCTTCCTTCAGTTCTATCTTATCTGCATGAATGAGAAGGAGATATGTAGATAATCACATCAAAATGGGTAAAGTCTGTTCAATCACCAGTCGTTTTCTTCTACATCAGTGCTCCGCCATCTGTCATGCATAGAAACATCTTTGGTGTTGCATATCAAAATCAATGTGAAAGCCGGATTCTGCCTGCTCAGCAGAACTGCGCTATTCATATCAACAGAAACATATGGAAGCAAACAGACTGTTGAATGTGTGGTTTTATTGGCAGGCGGAGATGGAGAGGGCATTGCTGCAGGGGGAGCGCAGGGCGGAGCTTGATCAAGTGGAGGCAGAGCTGGAGATCATCAATCAACTTCAGCTGAAACTGAATGAAGTGGAAAATGCGACTCAGAGGGAGAAAGAGAAGGTACCGATAACAGACACAAACTATCAAGCATGCTTTCCGCTTTCCTGTTTGTTTCTCCTGAACAACTTTGTGTACTACCATTCTAACAGCCTGACATCTAACACTCTATTAACCTAGATGACACTCTATATAGTGCACGTTTGAATTGACACATTTATATTAATCTAAAAAATCTGAAATATAGCATTCAAGCCACATTGTTCCAGATTGTACCATAAAAACATCAGCATTCTGAAGATGTACTAAAATGCCATCAAGGCAAAAAATATCACAATTATGAACACTATATATTATACTGAGTCGAACTGTCTGCTGTATAAATATTTATTCTGCTCAGATTTACTCTGCTGCAATATGTGCCCGATTGCCATGGCAACACTATATCTAAACCTCTCTTTTAACACAGCATGGTGTTTTTATCTAGCGTTTTCCTCTTTGTTTCCACCCTCTCCACCAACACTTGCTCGCTGCAGTGTGTATTTTACCTGTGTGTGTGTTACGTGTGTAATGTTTTATTGTAGGAGAGAGCTAAAGTCTCAGCTGAGCGGGATGTCCTGGCCAGACTGAAGGACTCGTACAGTGAGCTGAAAGGCCAGCTTCATAAATGCCCCGAATCACTGAGGGAGCACTTACAGGAACAACTGACCAGGGTCAGTGTGTACTTTGATACTGCCCGAGAGAGTCACACTGATTATCCAACATATACTTGCATCTTCTCCACTATAAAGAGACACACGAGAAAGGAAATAAAATTAAAAAAAGAGTTGGGAGGAGATAATAGCAAATTATTTGATTGTTTTTAATTAGTTCTCATAATTGGTCTTGATTCTAATTAGAAAGTCCTTTTGGGAAGAAAACTTCATAAAGAAAAATGTTATTTTGCTTTTAGTCTCCGACAACTGTCCTCCAGAGGTCTTGATGTGTTTCATTTAATCCTTAATTGTCTTAATTGTCCAGTGTGGATATAATTTTGAAGAAAACGAGCTATTCGGAAATCGTTTCTCTATTGTTTGCTGTAGTATAAATGAAAGCCCTGCTACATGAACACAGATAATTGTGGTGGTTCCCTTGCTCGCGTTGAACACCATGAAATATGTAATGTCAGATTAATGTAATGGTGTTAAACATTTAATTAATTGGATTGTAACTAAACACATTAACTCTGACAGCCTTAATAAAGAAATGAATAAAACCGAAAACATCAATGTTAAAATTCTTTGTAATAAGAGTAACTGATATTGCAATTCTGTATAAATAAAAAAGGCAATCTAATTGGTGGTTTTAAATGTTAAGTGATTTGAGGTATTGCGTCAAAATGCGCAGTGTGAAATATATGGAGATTTATTCTGAGGTTCATCAAACATTGTATTTATGTAATTATTAAATTATTCATATGTTGATATAGTATAGTAGACCACAGTAAAACAGAAATACACGTGACAATCAGCCTCTATAATTACAAAATTACCATATATATATATATATATATATATGTTTTTCTAAAAACAATTCACCAGGAATAATACGAAATCATCTTGAAAAAGATTGTATGTTAGTTATATTAAATAAGGAACTAAGCCGAAGGAAAATGAATGAATGAATGAATGAATGAATGAATGAATAAATGTTTGTTATATTGAGATAATTGAACAGAAACTCCCCATAAAATAAAAAAATATATAAAGTATAGATGCTATATATAGAATCTTTGGACTGCTAAATTAAAACAGTAAGAAAAACAAATAATCAGAGATCAGCAAAGAATATTAATATATTTAAGATTAAGATTTACTCTGATTTAATCCCAATTGTAAACAAAACACACTGTTAAAATAACTATTGCTATATGGTGAATCTCCTTCCAGTATCACCAGCAATTAATCGCCGACAAACATGACATGATATAATAACAGCCTTAACTGGACAGCTTGTTAGATTCTGGATCTGTACAAATTGCACAAATATCCTATGGCTGTGTGTGCTGGCTGTGTGTCTGCGCTTCCTCTCGAGCCACAATATGCTCATGGCAATAAGAGTTTACACACTGACTGAACAACCGCGATCGTTACGATGCACCTCAGCTCTTATAGGCAGTGGAAATGCATGGGTTTCATGTATTTGTCTGTATGTCTTTTGCTTTTCACTCTTGCTTACATGCCTTTTTTCACTAAATCTTCTGACTAATTCACTGATATTATAATGAACTGAGCGAATGGCCCAACCGTTAAGCACCATGCAGAGTATATGTATGACTGTTTTTGTTTGTTTGTTTGTTTCTGGATATGCATTTTTAAAAAAATGTGTTCCACACAGCAATCATTGTTTGGCAGACAGAGTGATCTTCTTCGGCATGTCATTGAGGAACATTTGTCTGTCTGCTTGTTTGTTTCTCCCATCTGTTCGTCTGCCTCTGTCTTCCCCTCTCCGTCTCTCTGTCCATCTGTGCATGTGTGTGTGTATGTGTGTGTGTGTGTGTGTAGAAGGTGGAGGCACTGGAGTCGGCCACTAAGCGCTTTGAGGATTTGGAGTTTCGCCAGTTGGAGCGGGAGAGTGGCATTGAGGAGGAGAAGGAGATGGTTAGCAGGCAGCTGTTGCAGGAGAAGGCCGAGTATCACCGGAATGTGGCCAAAAGGAAGGTAATAGCACTGATCTCATGTCAGGTCTATTATAGGATCATAATATCAGTATTCAGCGGCAAATCTAAAGCATGGACACTTTTTTTTGGGGATATGCAGGAGAAAATGGCAGCTTTGGAGATCCAGGCTAACCAACTTGGACTTCAGGCAGCTCAGGATTGTGAAAGAATGGCCAAAGATAGAACCCTGGCCCTGCAGATGCTCCACAAGGTTGAGTACAAGGCTTAACATCTGTCTACACTGATGTTTGACACTTAAAGGAATATTCCAGGTTCGGTACAAGATAAGATCAGCTGGCAACATTTGTGATAATGTTAAAAGGAACACCACTTCCCCTCTTTTGGAAACGGGCTCATTTTACAACTCCCCTAGAGGAGTTAAATAGATGAGTTGTACCATTTTTTAATTCATTCAGCCAATCTTCCGGCATCTGGTGGGAACACTTTTAGCTTAGCTTAACATAGATCATTGAATCAGATTAGACCATTAGCATCTCGCTCAAAATGACAAAAGAGTTTCCTGTTAATTTTTATTAATTCGTTCAATTTTCCTTCGACTTGGTCTCTATTTCAGAGGTCGCATGTACATGTACAGAAAACATTATTGTCATAATTCAGCTTAGTTTAGTTAATTATTGTTCAATTTTTGTGATTAGTTAAATATTGTTCAATTAATGTAAATCCTTAAACCTTAATGTAAATCCATAAACCCCAAAATGACTGAAAAATTATTATATTGAATGTTTCTATAATTGCACATTTGACTATTGGATATCTGACTATAGGAAAAGGAGAGACTGTCTGCCCTGGAGAAGAGATACCAGAGCTTAACCGTTGGAAAGACTTTCTCCAAGCCTACCAGCACAAAAGAGGTGAGTGCATTCAACAGCCTTCACTGTACAGTATTTACCAATGGCTAATTGACCTATTTTTGGTTGACAAACGAAGTCCTTTTAACTATAAGCTGGTGAATGGACTGTACAGAAGCCTTATGATCTGAACTTGTAGAATCATTATAATTCATGAGATATCTGTGCTGTACTTTAGGATTTAGTGCATCGGTTTGAAATAACCGTATCGTTGTGTACATCCTGATGCTGGTGGTGTCCGTGGGGATCCACTCGACTCCCACTTGACGTTTTTTCTGGGTTATCGCCATCGGCAATGAGCTTCTTGTCAATGCCTCTTTGATCAGTCATGAAATATGTAGAGGGAATCTGAAGAAGTTTGATAGGACAAATAATGTTATAAAAATGTTCTTTGGCATGGTTTGTGCGACTCGTTCTGTGTGGTGCTGTTTGACTTTGGTCTTCATATTCAAAACAGGAAGTGCTTTACATCAGTGAACCTGACTTTTTAGATGAGCCCCCTACCCAGAATTCTCTGCTTCCCTCATCCTGTTGTCAAAGATCCACCCCTCAGATATGTTCTAACAGGCCACAGGAGGTAAAAGCATGAACTCGGGACAGCTATGAGTGATTTACAAACTAACAGAACCATTTTGTCTGTGGCATTTATGTGTACAGCTCGGACACTCATAAAGAAGCGTCTATGTGGCTAATGGGAATTGTATAGAATTTAATGATGACAGTTCCTTAACGGTTCCTCTTACGATTCTGCTAGTGCTTGTAAGAACTAATTTTATCAACCGTTACAACAGTGTGAAACAAATTTTTCATTTATTTTTATGAGATACTATTGACAAAATTAATATTTTTTGTCTTTACCTATCAGTTTTCATCCAGACTGTCATCCATAATTTGTAATAATAGGTTTAATATGCTAAATCTGACTTATATAAGTTTAATTGTTTGTGAATTGAACCACACTGCTTGTTCTAAATGTTTTTGATTCACTAAAACGTAAATGCTCATTACAGACATATGCTATGTCAGTTAAGTCGTAGTTTTGTGGCACCCTTACGTACGTTTTGCAGGAATTTATTTTAGTATGTATTTCAGCCACATTAGTAGGAGAGTGCAGCTGTGAGAACTGTTATCAGAACCCTAAACTAATCTTAACCCTGTTGACAGTATTTTATTAATATTAAACCTATCATCAGTGTGTTAACATGATAATACTTATTAAAAATGTCTATTTTAACATATAATACCTATCAAATGTTTGGGGTTGGTAAGATTTTTTTGAAACAAGTCTTAGATCGTGTCCAAGTTACACACAATGTGATGCTGCGACACGTGAAAAAAGCTATCTTTTCTATGATTAAATGAATTTTGTCCTAAGCAGCCATGATGGCAACACACAAAGTTTGTGTTTTAGAAACGGCTTCGATTTCTGTGGCATCGCAGCTGAAAAAAGAAACATAAACTACTATGACAGTGATCACCTCGGGTGCTGATCACATGCTTTATTAAGTATTATAATGTTACCAGTCAGAGTTGGAAATCAATTTTACATGACCTATTTACAAGCATATATTTTACATCAGATCCTGAAATAAAAAATAACTAGCAACATCCAGTTTAAACATGGAAGTTAGATCCGTGACTCAATGTAAACCTTTTAATAATGTTAATGAGGTTTAATGTTTATTCATTAGATTATAAACCTGTCCATTTCTTTGTTAGCTCAGTGCACTATTTTACACTTCTTAATGGCTGGTATTTTAAATGTATTTGAATGTCATGTAGCGTCTGTAGCAGACAGCCAAATTGCTTGTCACTGGAATCTTGTCACGTCGTGATTTGTTAGGACACGGTGTTATGCTCACAAGGACGCTGCATTTATTTGATAAAAAATACAATAAAATGACTTTATTTTGAAATAAACTGGAATTGCAATTTAAAGTAACTCCTAACCAGAACTGATTGTAATATATTGATATGGTGCTCAAGAAGCCTTTTATTTGTATGCATTTCAGAAAAAACATAATTAAAATTATAGTCAGTGTGCTAACAATTTAAAAAGTTCAAAGTTGAATAAAGTGGGAATTTTCAAGCTTTAGGGTTTATAAGACATTCAATTCCAGAATATTCATACTATCAACGCTTTTATCACTTCTTTTTGGTGGCTCTTTTAGTTCCTTTCTTTCTGTATACATTTTATCAGTGAAATCTTTAATGAAAATTCTGACCCCAAATGTTTGATTAAATGGACAAATGAATAGTGTGACACCTGGAATCCTTGCAGGACTCTGTTTGGTGTTTGTGCTGTTTGTTTGTTGACAATTCATCAGTTCAACTGGCCACAGCTTCAGTGGTGGTAATACAGACAGTTTGCATTCTGTGCGAGATGTCACCGAGCACTTAGGTGTTGTTTGCCTTGACCCAGCATGAATTCAGTTATATTGAGGCCATTCGTGATTGCTATGATCACATTACCTAGCATTGGAATGGTGTACACTGCTATTATCACACATGACAGGCTGCATGTGTGTGTATTAGCAGAAGTGGTATGTGTTGGGTGTGAGCATGCTTTTCCAGTGGGTGCATGGAGATTTGTGGTGCAGTTCTTCAAGTCTCGAGATATGAACTGAAATACTTTGTGGATGTGTGAATGGATGGATGTGTGTGTGTGTGTCTGTGTGCTCAGGAGTACCTCAAACTCTCTGATGTATATAAGATGTATGGGAACGGATGTGTCCCCGCCCAGACTGCCTCTCCTAACTCGCTCTGTCTACCGCTGGCTGTAACATCAGACACACCTCGTGAGGTACGACTCCTCCACTCACTCTTTCATCCGCGACACAATCTTTTCCCTTGCCTTTCCGCCTCCTGTTTCCCTTTCCAATGCCATTTATTCCTAGTTTGTGACTTTTCTTTCATGATGCTGTCAGAATAACCCACTGGCTGTCTTCCCTAGAAACTCTTATTTTTCACTTCTTCATTTCTTCTCAGCTCTCTGTCTCTCCAGCTGTCTTAGCTGTTGATCTATCCTCCACCTTTGCTACGCCAGCTTTATGCTTGTGTATACCTGAATATCGCCCTCATTACATGTTGTGTTTATGTGATCTGTGATTGCATAAAGGAGTATGTGACGGTCAGTCAGTTAAACCAGCTGTTCGGGATGCCTAAAGTTGAGCCCTCCCCCACCTCTTCCGTCCAATCATTCCAAGCTATTGTCGTTGACCCCGCCCACTCCAGCCACATATCCCAGTGTGGCTCCTCCCAGTCACTTCCTGTTGAGGTGTGTGTTATTGCCTGGTGTCAATGTGTGCATACTTTTATTTACCAGTGTTTGTGACCATGTTCAGAGTTGAATGTAGTGGAATTTGAAGCTGTAGGTTCTTGTTTCTTTTGGATCTATATCATACTTTCAGTAAGTGGTGGACAAAGTACACAAATTAGGCACTTGAATAAGAGTACAGATACCCTAATAAAATGTTACTACAGTAGAAGTGCAAAGTCAGTGCAAAAGTACTTGATTTTAATTGGCTTAAGTAATAAAAGCAATTTTTCATGAAAACTGAATGAACAAAACTTGTCATACACTAATAGCCGTACGGATAATTCATGTTAATTCAAGTGAAAACTTCCCCATTCAGATCAGTTTGAAAAATCAGTGAATCAATTACTGCAGACTCACTTTGAATGGATCATTTGAATCATTGAGTTGTTAACTCATCAACAGATGTCAGAACTGTTTTAATAGGTTAGCTGATCTACTTTTTCACCAATTACAAACATCTGTCTTGCCAATTTCTCCATTTCAATATATATAAATATACACATATATACATTATGTTTTGGAATGTATTGAAGTACATTTTTCCTAAAATAAATATACTCTGATATTTGAAGTACAGATACTTCAAATATGTAGTTAAATAGAGTAGTGAAGTAAACATAGTCCTTGTCCACCACTGCTTTCAATGCATGTGTCCCTTCTTTGGAATGGCTTTTGTCTAGTTTCTTTTTTTCCTGTATCAATTTTTCCTCTCTATTTCCCATCCATCTTCATTTTGCCTGGACTGCACCTCAGACCCAGCCTGCATGGAGTAGACCTTCAATCCCTAGGCTAGATTCAGAGCGTTGGTACCAGGAGATCATGGCGGCTGGGCAGCCCAGTCATGGCTGTCCTCCCCCTCTGCCCGCTAAATGTCTCTCCTCACGTAAACCAATGCAGGTAAACTGTCTTCATTTATCTTTCCTTCTGCTTGCAATCTTTATCTTTTGTCTTTCTTTAAATTCTCCATCCTGAGTGTATCCTTTGTATTGAATCTTCAGAAACAATCGGTACTTTTTTAAATGAAAAGACATTGCTTTTATGTAAAGCACATTTGAGGTCTTTGTTGTCGGTTGTGGCTGCTTTAGTATTGGGTTTCTCCTTGCTGTGGGGCCAAGCTACCATAGTTTTTAATAAATTAAATTAAATTGATGGAGAGTATGACCGACAAAGAGATGAAGAATAACACAGATGTTTTGTTTTCAGGTGTGTAAGCAGGATGGAGAGACGAATGGCAACTTATCAGGCAGAAACACACCCACCAAAGTAAGAGAGTTTATAATGTAACCGCTGATGGTTTTTTAGGAGGTTTACCATTTTGAAGACAGTGCTTAAAATTCAATGTCTGCACACTTTTTCTGCAGTGTTTGCTCTGCAAATATTTTTCACATAGATTTTTTAAGGGATAGTTCACCCAAAAATGAAAATTCTGTCATTTACTCAAAACAATTTAAGTTTTGTATGTTCTGTTGACAAAAAAAGAAGATATTTTGAAGAACGTTGGAAACCTGTAACCATTGACTTCCATACTATTTGTTTGTCCTACTGTGGATGTCGATGGTTACAGGTTTCCAGCATTCTTTAAAATATCTTCTTTTTTGTGAACTCTCTTGATAGCCATGAACCAAACTAAAAGTAGTGTAATGAACTACTTTTTGATTTAAACGAATATGTAAATACAAACAATATCACGTTTTACAGTCAAAAATAAATTTACCATAGTTTTCCATGAATGCTGGTTCTAGAAGTTTTCATATAATTCATTTATCCTATAAGGATTTTAAAAAAGGTCTTTGTTAAAGTATTGTTGCACTGTTCATTTTTTTATTTTTGTACAGTCTGTCCTGTTATAATCCCTTTTGATTCCACTTGGAGTAAAACAATAATTAATCTTATTGTAAAGACAAAGTTGATGTATAGTGATTAATCCTTCAAATATTAAATCACTCAGTGTGTCTTGTACATGGGCAGAAAGATGAACAATGTATAGACAACACAAAGAAACCAGCTTCTGATCCTTTATATCTGTCAATGTGTCACTTTCTATTTACCTCTTTCCAATTTCTCTTCAGAGTCTCCCAGATCTGTCTCCTGCTTATTTGGACATTGACTCCAAGAGACAGCTGGATCTACAGAGCAGAGGTAGCCTATCGCTCACCATCATGACTTTGTAAACAGCATGCGTTGAATAATTTAACATTGTTTTGCTAACACAGTTACATGTAACCTAAAGGGTGGTTATAGACATACTGTACCGTCTGGTGTTTTTATCGATCTGCTCTGGGTGTGTTTCTTCAGGGCTCTACACATGTGATGATTCCAGAATCAGGCCTATGGATCCTAAACTGAGCCACTGGGGGGCACCACCTTCAGGAGCGCCCATGGTCCACCACTCCATTCTGCACCACCAGGCACCCCCAACTGGAGAGTCCACGTATGACACTCTGAGTCTAGAGAGCTCCGACAGCGTGGAGACCAGCGTATCGACTGGAAACAACTCTGCATGTTCTCCCGAAAGGTGAGACACAGCCCTTCTTTCTGCCTCCACTCCCTTGACAACAGGTCATGCTGCCCAGTTTCCCCATCAATGTATTTTTCATTGCCTTGCCAAAGTATTTCCTGTTTTGTTTCCATGACAACACATACGTCCACACAAAGAGACGTGCCATTCTTCTCGTCTTCAAAGTTTGGCCTTGTCCCGAGGCAAAACAAGCACACAATGTCATTTTAAAGTATGTGCTTCTTGGAGTCATGGAGGCTTCAGGTGTTTCGTCAGATGTTGAAGTCATCAAAAGACGTTCTCTTGACGCTGTCCTACTTTTCAGCATCCATAGTCTGGACAAGAATCTTTCACCGTGCATTCTTACATATATCGGTTCCATGTTTCAGCAGTTTTAAATTCTCACAGCCCTCCTCACCCTCAGTCAACCTCTTCCTTTGAGGTGGTGAAAGAGGCCCATTGAAAAAGCATGTAGGTTGTGAAATAAAGAAAAGAGAAATCACAGCCTCCTTGACACAGCGGGAAAGAGCATAATGTCTTTTTTGAGAGGGTGCCAGTGACAAAAACATGGTTGCCTAGAGCCTGAGCAAAATAAAACATTCAGAAGGAAGAAAAAAAAAACTTCTGCAAAGTGTAGTTTCTTTTTTTTGATTCTGACCAATTGTCAGAAAAACAATAAGAGTTTTTTTTTTTTTTTTGGAACAAAATGTTACCAGACCTGTATTTTTTCAGATACTGTATTTTTATTCGAATAAATACTGTGATAATCTTAAGACACAGTTTTCAAAAAATAAAATTTTATTATTTATTTATATATATATATATATATATATATATATATATATATATATATAGTTGAAGACAAAATTTTATAATATAATATTGGCCAATATAATATAATATAATATTAGACAATATTAGCCCTCCTGTGAAATTTCTATTATTGTTCATATTAAGTAGTTTAACAGAGCAAGTAAAAAGTTTCACGGTATGTCCTATTATATTTTTCTTCTGAAGGAAGTTTTATTTCTTTTAGTTTGGCTGGAGTAAAGAATAATATTGTAACAAATTTAAAAACTGTTAATAATGGCAATATTATTAACCCCCATAACAAATTATTTAGTTCGATTGGCTACAAAACAAACCACTGTTGTCCAGTCACGTGCCTAATTATCCTAACCTGCCTAGTTACTTAATTATGCCAGTTAAGCCTTTAAAATGCACTTCAAGCTGAATACTAATATCTTGTAAAATAATTTGTAAAATATGATGTACTGTTTTTGGCAAATACAAAAAAACATTTAGTTATTAGAAATTAGTTATTAAAACTATTTTGTTTAAAAATGTGTTAAAACAAAATCTCCATTCAAACAGCGCTTGGGAAATAGATAGAAACACTGAAAAAGTGACTTTTTCTGTTTGTTCAAACTACTTATTTAAAATGAGTTGAAACCACACACTTCTTGAGTTTTTGGGGGGACAACTTAATTGTTTTATGTTTAATCCACATTAAATAGTAAAAACTAATAAGTTAACTTAATTCCTTCATGTGGCGACACAGTGGCTCAGTGGTTAGCACTGTCGCCTGAAGAAGGTCGCTGGTTCGAGTTGGCTTTTCTGTGTGGAGTTTGCATGTTCTTCCCCTGTTGGCATGGGTTTCCTCTAGGTGCTCCGGTTTCCCCCACAGTCCAAAGAGATGCGGTATCGGTGAATTGACTAAACTAAATTGGCCGTAGTGTATGTGTGTGAATGAGTGTGTATGGATGTTTCCCAGTACTAGGTTGCAGCTGGAAGGGCATCTGCTGTGTAAAACATATGCTGGATAAGTTGGCGGTTCATTCCGCTGTGGTGACCCCAGATTAATAAAGGGACTAAACCGAAGGAAAATTAATGAATGAATGAATTCCTTCATGTTGTCCTAACACAAATTGATTTTGTGGAACCCAGCATTTTTTACAGTGTAGGAGGGATAATAATCTTGTCTTCAACTGTCTGTGTGTGTATACGTATATATACACAAATCTTACAGACCACAGTCTTTTTTATTTTTTCTATTATTTTTTACAGTAATTTAAATGGTAATAACAATTTGTGAGGTCACTGTACCTGTTAGATAGTTTTAATGATTTGTTGTTACTATTCTATGTTATTTTTTAAAGGACTAAAGGAAAGTATAATATGAATGACAGCAGCTGTGGTCTGTCTAGAGTAAGCGGTCAGGCTCAGTGTCGTCTTCTGCCGCTAGAAACTCCTCAGCAACAGTAACGTTGTGTTTCTCCCTCAGCAGCAACGGGCTGGCAGGACTGAGACTGGAGGAGATGGAGAAGATGCTGAAGGAGGCCCAGCAGGAGAAAGTCAGACTGGTAGAGAGTCGAGTGAGCGCCATTAAACTTTAATTGTCTGTGAAATATAATCTATCCCTCTCCCTGTCTCCCATATAAAAGAGATCTTTTTCATGAATTTAAAAAGGAAGCCTCTGGTCCCTTTGGCATTACTGCATTAAAGATTGTTTCTTACCTACAAAGAGTGATAGACATGAAAGGCTGGATCTTAACAAGCTCTCCGACAGTAATACTCGCTCTGACAATCTCTTGCTGAATGATTTTTTCATGCATCCCCAGTCACTCTGCACTGTGTATTTTATGTATTTGTATGTGTTTTTTTCCCTATTGTCTATTAAAGCGTCTCTCACGGTACATTTGAAGCCCCTCTGTGTCCTAATCTGTCCGCCTGTCTTTATGTCAGGAGAGGGAAGTCCAGGCACGAAAGCAGATGCTGGAGGCTGAGAGACGGAGGAGAGAGGAGGTGGAGAGGAGGCTGCTGGACGAAACCGCGCACAGGCAGAGGCTCGTGGAGGAAGAGGTCAAGATGAGGGAGAAACAGTGTTCTCAGGTCAGTACTTCTGGTCGCTGCCTCGATGAACTGATCTCAGGTCGCAGCAATAGAGACGATATCATAACATGAAACATTCCCCAGTCAGAAAAAAGGGACAATACTTAATAATAAAACTTTCATTAATAAGTCATTAATAAACATTAATATTTATAATCGCAATGTTTTATAGATCAGTAGTTCATGTACATTCATATATATATTCATACATATGTATATATGGGTCAGAGATGTTGTCCTCGGGTTATTTAAATATACATCAAAAATATAAATAAAACTAAGAAATATCTTGAACATAGTGTACTTCTTGTCAGTCCCTTATGTTTGTTTTTTTTGCCGTAAACAATGAAAAATCAATGAAAGGTCACATTTTTTGCAAGCAAGCATAATTCGTAGTTTCTCCACAAAATAATAATTTTACTAAATTATCTCTAACTGAATTGAAGTTTTGATGCATTATTTTTACAAGGATATTGCATGTGTGATGTTTGCGTGAAATGTGTAACAGGCAAATCTTACTCATCTTTGATAAATTGGTAAATGTTCTTTTCTGGAAATACAGTAGTCAACATTTAAAGATGATCAAAAATGTTGAAACTGATTAAAAATTGTCCTAAAACATAAATAGATGTTCAGTAGTTTTAGGACGACTTTGATGAAAGATCCAAATGTTGATTACTTTATATATATATAGCTTGGCATAATCTTAAATAAAAATGCCTTACCATTCATCTAAGTAAAACTGAGTCAGACATAACCAAAACCAACTCCAAGACCTCTAATTTATTGCATTTATGAACAAGCTGATCAGCAAATTATAGTGTATATAAATATGAAAAGTATCATTAGGCTTTTGCCGGTTTCAAATTGTCTTGTTGCAATTTAATTTCTGAAGTTTTTATCACAATATACAGTAGTACAGCAAAAAATATTACTTTAACATGTATATTAACCAAAAAAATACTTGGCAATTGCTTTATATTCATGTTTTATTGCGTGTATATTCATGTTCAGAGTAAATAAATGTTTTAAACAAATTTAATTGCAAAACGATGATAAAGTACAATAGGTTACACTTTAGTAAACAGGTAACAGGTAAAAGTCTCATTAGTAAACTTTAATGCATCAAAATAAACAGTGAGAAAAAGCCATATTATAGTTATATGATAAAGTAAAAAATTATTTTAATGCATTATTAGGCATTAACTAAGAAAGTGATATTACCTAAGATTAATAAATGCTTTTGTAGTTGTCATTACACTGACTTTAGCCTAATTAACTGATGTTAAATGGAGCCTTACTGTACAGAGTTAACAAACAAAAAACCTATAAATAGTCAGAATTTACAATATCGTAGGCCAGATTAACATGTGAAAATGTTTGAAAATAATTCGCCTATTCTGTCTTCAAGCATTTGATGTTATGGTGAACAACCACTGCCAATACAACAATCTGAATATTCCTAAAAGGCACTCTAAAAGTTAAAATTTTAAATAATTATTCACAGTATTTTGATGTGCCCATGATATCAGCATTGTGCATGTTCATTATCACGACATATTGAATATCGGCATGTCTAAGTATCATGTCGGTGTTATAAATAGAGGCGTTTGAATGTAAGCAGAGTGTAGTAATGTTGCGCACACACTTGAACAGACAGTTTCAGTGTTCGTGTACAACTCTGAACGCAGTGGTGTGCTTCTCTGGAGCCGCTCGGGGGTCACTGAATGTTTTGAGTTGCTCTTTAAAAGTCTTTATGAGGTCACTGGCTCAGCTTGACTGGGCAGACGGGAGGCATGAATGCACAGAGAGCAGCTCCGCACAGCAGGAGGACAAGAGGAGACGCGCAGACAGATGGTGAGAGCGAGACAGCAGAAACTAGAGGCAGAGAAGGGCAGGCCGCGAGGACAGCAGCGCTTTAAACACCGATTTAAGTGACATAAGCAAAACAATGGATTCAAAACAGCATGCTTTTTTTTGCTTAAATGCAGCAATCATCCTCATTGTGATGAAAGAGACTATCATGTTATATTCTGATTGATAAACAAACTATCATGTCATGTTCTTGAAAAATATTGGATGCACCAATATAGAAATTGTGACCGATATATATATATACTTTACAATAAGGTTAATGCATTAACTAACAAGTACAAACAATAAACAATACATTTATTACAGTACTTGTTCATGTTAGTTAACGTTAGTTAATAAAAATACTGTTGTTCATTGTTGGAACTAACGTTAAGAAGCATGAATTTGGATGTTAATAATGCATTAGTAAATGTTGAATTATAATTAATAAATGCTGTACAATTATTGTTTATAATTAGTTTATGTTAGTAAATACATTAACTAATGAAACCTTATTTTGAAGTTTGACCAATATATTATTACATATTTTGATTTAAATTATTAAGTTGAATCAAATAAATTTTTCTAGTCATCTCAACTTAAATTAGTCAAACTGACTAAAAATATTTTGTTAAACTTTGTATAGCTACAAAAAAACCTGCTTAACTTATTAAATTCAGTTAACGTAACATAAAAACATTTGTTGTCATGACTTTTTGTGATTTCATTTTTTACAGTGCATGAATTAGATTTGAATTACAAAAACAAAGCACACATCTCAAATGGATGAAAATAATCCATAATTTATCAGCCAATAATTTAACAACCCATACCGATTTGGTGTCAGATGTAATGTTACGTCACTGATATTGCTACTGTGTGTGTCTGAACAAGTAGATTTTTTTACATAAACTTTATTTATGGAACAGAAGTGAATAGCATTTGTTGTATACAAATGTGCAATTTTTGCTTTTCTTTTTCGAACAAGTAGATTTGATGCAAGTATTTGTGACTGCAGCTGATCTGCGTTCTGTCCTCCTCAGGCTCGGCCGATGACGCGGTACCTGCCAATCCGAAAAGAGGAGTTTGACCTGCGTTTACATGTGGAGTCATCAGGCCACAGCGTGGACACGTGTGCGTATGTCATTGTTACAGAGAAGATGTGTAAAGGTCACCTCGTCAAGATGGGCGGCAAGATCAAATCCTGGAAAAAACGCTGGTTTGTCTTTGATCGACTTAAAAGGACCTTCTCTTATTATGTTGGTAAGACAAGTTGTTGTATTTATTCTGAATTAAATTGTCATCATTTTTTTTAAAGAGCTTTATTTTTTTCATAAATTAGAATGTGTCCTGTTTAATATTTTTTTTCTGAGAAATAGTTGTTGATGTATTTTTATTTTTACTTTGGTTTACATAAGACACCCACTAAAATGTCATTCAGTCTAACAGTAGGTTATATACCAAAAAGTCTTGTTATCAAATCATTTGATGACATTTGATTAAAGTCCATACTGAAAATACCAATTAATGATCTTTATTCTGTGATACTAGCCTTAAAACAAGCATGTTGTATTTTAAATAATTCATAAATAATAAGGCAGGACTGTCGCCTCACAGCAAGAAGGTTGCTGGTTCAAGTCCCGGCTGGGCCAGTTGGCCTTTCTGTATGGAGTTTGCATGTTCTCCTCGTGTTCGCGTGGGTTTCCTCCGGGTGCTCCGGTTTCCTCCACAGTCCAAAGACATGCGCTATAAGTGAATTGGATGAACTAAATTGGCCATAGTGTATAAGAGTGTGTGTGAATGCAAGAGTGTATGGGTGTTTCCCAGTACTGGGTTGCAGCTGGAAGGGCATCCACTGCATAAAACATATGTTGGAATAGTTGGCGGTTCATTCTGCTGTGGTGACCCCTGATAAAATAAGGGACTAAACCGAAGGGAAATGAATGAATGAATAAATAATAATTGATCACACACACACACACACACAGTTGGTCAGAATTATTAGCCCTCCTGAATTATTTGCCCCCCTGTATATTTTTTTCCCCAATTTCTGTTTAACGCAAAGAAGATTTCTTTCAACACATTTCTAAACAAAATAGTTTTAATAATTCATTTCTAATAACTGATTTCTTTTATCTTTGCTATGATGACCGTACATAATATTTTAGTAGATATTTTTCAAGATACTAGGATTCAGCTTAAAGTGACATTTAAAGGCTTAACTCAAGTTAGGGTAATTAGGCAAGTCATTGCATAACAGTAGTTTGTTCTGTAGACAATCGAACAAAAATATTGCTCAAGGGGATAATAATATTGACCTTAAAATGGTTTTAAAATATTTCAAACTGCTTTTATTCTAGTCAAAATAAAACAAATAAGACTTTCTCCAGAAATAAAAATATTCTAGGAAATACTGTGAAAAATTCTGTTAAACATCATTTGGGAAATATTTGAAAAAGAAAAAAAAAAAATATATATATATATATATGATCAATTATAATTTTTTATTTGAAGTACAGGTCAGAATAAGTGTGTGTGTGTGTAATTACACCAGTGATTTTAAACCCCCTTTTGAATATACTAAACCTGTCTCTAACCTGAATCATTGCATTTTTGGCAATACAATATAAGCAACAATTTTTGAAACAACGAAAAAAACCTGATAAGAAGAAAATTTAACTATTTAAAAAATCTCAATTTATTTTCTGACACATTGGTAAAGAAGAGAACATGCTTTTTTCCCCTTTTGCCAACTGCATAATATTTCATAAAAACAAACTAACAAACAGAAGAAAAAGGAATAAACAAACAAACCAAAACCATTTGACGGCACTTACAAAGTGGCATGTTCTGGAGAAACGTTTTATCTCTGTTCGCTCGATTTCCGATCATCCTGTCTTTTTTCTCTCTCTCAGATGTTCTCTCTCTCTCTCTCTTTCTCTCACATACACTTTTGCTCGTGTGTGTAGCCTTTTCACCCTCTCGCTCCCCGTGTTAGTAGTGATGATGATGATGGTGATGATGATGATGAAATAAACTGCAAGACTTTCTCCAGCCCGGCGTTTGTGAAGGATGGGGGTGTAGATTTACCCCTGGCTCAGTTCTGAGTAACAATACTGCTCCTCCAACTCTTCAAAAACATCAAACACAAAAACAATTTAGCCCATTACTAAGCACATTTGTGTAACGAGCAGAACATTTAAAAGGGAAGATAACAAGTGTTAATGGTCAGCGCAGGTGAAAGAGGCTCGCCGGTGACTGATGGGCTTCAAAAACAATGCTCGTTTTGGCCCATTGGAGATGTTGAATCAATCTGCAGAGAGGAGTTAATTCACGTTAAGTAGCGAGAAGGGAAGTCTGTCGGAGGAGCCGTTGGCAGTGGGTGGCAGACTGTGCTAAATTGAGACAGACAGTGCTTTTAGGTGTATCGCTCTGTGTGCTACAATTCACTTCTGCTCGGTGAGCTTGTTCAATCCCTCCGGCAAAGCTTTCAAAAAGCTGTTTTTTTTTCTTCTTTTTTTATTCCAATATCTTTCATAGAGTGATTTATTGCTGGGAAGTAAAACAAAATCACAGCAGACTCGTTGCATAATGCAAATAAACCACAAATGGGAAATGGCAAGTGTAATAATGTGTAGCTTAATGACTAATAAAGCTGATTTTATTCCCTCTATTCATTCCTAGCAGGGTTACAGTTAAACATAATTGAACTTAATTAGTAAAGAAACAAACTAATACAAATGACAGAAACATCCATCAAAAATTTTCAAACTTTAAATTGAAAATAGAAAAATGAAAACTAATTGCAGCTTATCAGTTTTCAACTGAAATGTATGTATATGTAAATTAAAAACTGTATATAACTTTTGTTTTTCAGCTAGGTGTGAAGTAAATATTTCTTAGTTGGTTAACTTTGTGTATTTAAAAACTAAAATGTACATTGATCTAAAAAAATTACAAAATGCAATTTATCAAAAATCTTAGCGCTGTCAAGAAGGTCGCTGGTTCGAGCCTCGGCTGGGTCAGTTGGCATTTCTGTGTGGAGTTTGCATGTTCTCCCCGTGTTCGCGTGGGTTTCCTCCGGGTGCTCCGGTTTCCCCCACAAGACATGCTCTATAGGTGAATTGAATAAACTAAATTGGCCTTAGTGTATGTGTGTGAATGAGAGTGTATGGGTGTTTCCCAGTGATGGGTTGCAGCTGGAAGGGCATCCACTGTGTAAAACATATGCTGGATAAGTTGGCAGTTTATTCCGCTGTGGCGACCCCAGATTAATAAAGGGACTAAGCCGAAAAGAAAAGAAATAAATGAATGAAAAATATACAAAAAATGGTACTTACTTTTATTTCAACTGGTTGCCAAGAAGATATTTATCACTTAGTTTACTTAATGCATTAGAATGCATTAAATAAAAACATAGTCATTTAGAAAAGAATAAAAATGAAAAATCACAATACAAAATCTGTAAAAATTTAAGTAAAAATGGAAAATGTTATAAAAAAAACGTTTATGAAATAAATGTTTATAAAATCTAAACTTTTTTTCAGCTGAAATAAAATATTACAGTAAATTAAAAGTAAAATATTTCAGAAGTGTAATATTTCTCATTTAGTTTAACCTTTATATATTAAAATCAAATCACTAAATACCATATAGACATTTTTAAATTGTAATAAAAAAAATTATATTAAAATGATAACAGTAAAATCAAACTGGTAAAGGATCTCAGTGATACTAAAACAACACTAGCTCATAACTCTTAATGTTTCTCAGTTTTTCTCATGTGTGTTTTTTTTGTCATCCTCAGATAAACACGAGACCAAACTGAAAGGTGTCATCTACTTCCAGGCCATAGAAGAGGTGTATTACGATCACCTGCGCAGCGCCACGAAGGTAATAACTGAAAAGCCCTCCTGTTTACCATCAACAGCTCCAGCTCGCACTCCAGCAGCGACTCTGGTGAAAGTTTAAACAGACAGGCGTCTCTTCATAAAGAGAATTTCTTACAGCACAAGCCAAAAGAGATCAAAGCAGCTTCATGTTCATGTACATTTCGTCATGCTTTTTTTTTTTCCACTTCAGCGACATGCCTTTTTTCCCTCCCCTGCCCTGCTGTTCTCCATCTTCTCACACTTTAACACACACTTTATCTTTTTTTTCTGCCTTTACAGAGTCCGAATCCTTCGCTGACCTTCTGCGTGAAGACTCATGATCGCCTTTATTTCATGGTGGCTCCATCTCCAGAGGCCATGCGCATCTGGATGGACGTCATAGTAACAGGTGCTGAAGGCTACACACAGTTTATGACCTGAAGGAGCCATCAGCTATAAGAGACGTATACAAACTTGCAAAAAAAAAAAAAGCCAGCACTGATAGATTTCTGTCATCGTGACTAGAGAAGAAATGAACTCAGGCTGGTTTAATGAGGACTGGTTATTGTTCCAATGATGGTCAAATTTGACAAAAAAAAAAGGTATTATATATATCTATAAAGAGAGAGAGAGTTTCTCTGTATTGTAATACAGAGGTGGTTACAGAACTGACAGTATTTTATGGCATTTGAAAACATATGCTCAGTACTTTTTTTTTTATATCTCAATAGTTTTATGGTGCCAAGTCTTCAAGTGTTTATAAATGAGTTTATTACCAACACAAGTTTATTGTTAGTCATTTAGGTGCAGTTATATGATTACCATGAATAACTTGAAGGCATAGTTCACCCAAAAGGAAAGCTCTCTCATCGTTTACTCACAAAAAAAGATATTTTAAGGAAAGTGAGAAACCAGTAACTCTTGATTTACCAGCTGTGGAAGTCAATCACTACCATTACAAAAAATATTTTTGTGTTGAAGAGATAAATGAATCTCATTACATTTTGGAGGGTAAGTAAAAAGTAAAGTGATTAAAATGTAATTTCTTTAAGTGAACTATCCCTTAGATAGTATTGATAGCATTCATAATTTCTTTTTGGGTAGGGAGGCAGCATTATTATATTTTTAATTGCTATAGAAGACATTTTAGCACATTTCATGTTGTTTTGTTTATATATGTATAATATATCTTTTTGCTACAGAGATTCTTAAGGAAATGGCACAGGTGCTCCGACATGTATCTAAAAACGCTTTGCCTGCTGCCTGTTTTGTAATTTTATCATGCAAGATTATTCGGTAGGGGACCATTGCAGTAAATATTTTTTCATTATCTTGGTACTTTTGTACTGACAGGTATTGTCTTGCCAAAGCTTTAACCATGTTGTTGTACTCTGATTTGCACATCTTTTTTTTCAGGGTTTCATAACATGTGGATGTGCCACTATGATATATATATATATATATATATAAAACTAGATATTTTGTGTATTGTGCTATGCAGATCAATGATATCCTCTTGGACGATGTGTAAGTTAATGAGAAGAACAGTGTGAATGTTTGATAATTTTATGCTACATCACTAACAGTGCATTTCTTTACAGTGTATTAGCTTCTTTTTGACAGAAACAAGTAGCATATACTCTTGAGGCAAATAAAAAGTCTAACAAAATGTTTGTTTTCTTGTGCTCATACGGGCTAGCTGTGATATTTTTCTCTAATGAATAATTTTCAGGATTGTTGTCTTGACTGCACAACATTTAGCCATTTTCACTATTATTACCAGCAAATTTAATAAAACCTTTTTTTTTTTTTTGCAAAAACAAACATATATTAAAAATTATGTAGCCATAACAAATAACAAGACTAACACGCAACAATATGACTTTGTTTAAAATGAGAACAGAAAATATAAAATGCACAATATTTCATACCAATTTTTTTTTCATACCTAAAGTGTTGATATTCACATGGCACAGACACAGACCATTACATTATAACCAGTGCTGCATTTGCCTAACAGACAAAACATAACTGGCAAATCTGTTTTATGGCATCAGCAGGTCAGTTCCGCATGCATGTACTGTGAGGGTTCAGTTAAAATGACTCTTCTCAGTAACAACAACACTTTATGAGCCAGACATCAGTTACATCTGTGACTACCTGTTAATGGACAGGGGAAATTCCCAAGACAGTCCCATGCAATAATTAAACTAAAAACAACATTGGCATTTTTCTACATCAACAAAGTAACTTATTTCAGTGTGTGTGTGTGTATGTATGCGTGTACGTGAGTAAAACACTTCACATTATATTTGTCTGTGACTGATTAATATATAAAGTGTAAAGCGCTGGCTGGTGAAGCGGTAGTTTTCTTCGTGTGGCCGGTAGAGGGCGCACCCCGTCACGTCTCGCCGCTCAGCGCGTTTTGCTGCTCCAGATGCGCGGGGCTGGATCTGCGTCTCCGCTCTGTTCTGCCGAGGCCCCGGGGCCCTGAGCTTGTTTTCTTCTCTGTCTCGCACCCAGTCATTACCATAACAGTTAAATGCAACCACAAATGTCATCAGCGTTATAATGATGCCATCTGTCTACAGCAGCAGAAGCTCACCAATTAATTTATCACTTGATCTTAATTCATCTCGCTTTAAAATTAAGCAACATAAAAGCAATAGGAACTAACCTAAGGAACTAACCTAAGGAAGAAAATAAATGCTAATTGTGAACAACAACAACTACAAAAATTAAATAAGGATGTCGCTTTTAGTTCAAAAATGTGACGTGTAAACAACCAGAAGAGACGCTAATTAAACTTATAAGATGTTTTGGGTTTCAAAGAGCAGCAGAAAGTCTCGCGTATCAAAGCAAGAAGGGAAGGTTTACGGCGTGAAATCACCGAGGACTGAGCTGACATGATCAACTGTTGGGATATTTGAGGGGAGCCACTCGGGAATCAAGAGCCCTTCACTTTGAAGACGTGATCAGCCGACCTAATCCAGCCATGAGAACCAGCGGCCCTTCACAACACGAGCACCGCGCGCTCCTGCACTCACACACACACACACACGCACGCACGCACGCACACACACACACACACACGCACGCGCGCGCTTTCTGTGTTTACAAACGTAAACCACTCGATCGTAAATACTAACCATTCAGAAAAATTAAGAATACATGAGAGGCAGAGGGGGGAAACACACAAACCCCCTCCTTGAGTTTGTCCTTGAGTGGCTCGTGTTTTAGTTGGAGACGCAGCTCAAACACAGCGGCGTCCCGCGGGAAGCGTGAGACAAATGCACTTTCTCAAAATCAAACAACTTCAACGCAGCCTGGCGCTCCCGAAGGAGCACTCGGTGGAATGACTGCGGTTAGTTCATGCTATGCAACATGGGTTATTAGACACCTATATCTTGCCAGTTTGTTTTTCTAAATAGGACATGTTTAGGGCAGGGGGTCGCCAAATCCCTTGAAACCTGTTGAAAGGTTATCCAATTTCCCACATTACATGCTTCAGTGGGCAATGTAATAATTAAAAGTCATTTTGCTGAGCCTTCAACTATATCAGAGGATCTCAACAATATTTGAAGGGCCCTAACTGATAAACTATGCATTTTAGAGCTTATATAAGATATACATTTATTATTAAAATATTTTGCTTCTTGTAATGCTTGTTTTTTTCTTATTTAGATCATTTTAAAAGGATGGTTTAACCAAATGAAAACCTTGCTGTTAATTTACTTAACATCTATTCATCCAAAAGAAAATTTAAGCAGATTTTTCGCTGAAACCATCTTTGATGATAAAAAAAACAGGCTCTAAATCACATTCCAGAACCTTTTAGTTTACTGTTCCTCACTGGTGGAATGATCTTCCAAAGATGAAGTCCAAAGAAATGTCCAGAAAAGAAACCAAAATCATTTTCAAAACACTCCATATGTCTTCAGTAGTTCAACTGTAATCATATGAAGCTCCAAAATAAAACCAAAAAAACTTTAAATGTGACTCTATTTACCTAAATATTCTTTCCTTTTTGTTATTGGAAATTCGGATGATTACAGTTAAACCACTGAGGTCACATGGAATCTTTTGACAATGTTTTGGCTCCTTTACTGGACTTTGAACATCTCTAGACCATCTATGGAGGGACAGAGAGCTCTCGGATTTCCTCTAAAATATTTTAATTTGTGTTCTGAAGATGAAGGGGATTGGAACTACATGAGGGTAATTAATTTCATTTTTTGGTGAACTAACCCTTTAAAAAAATTATTACCTATAGCTCCGGCCAATACAGGTCTAAGTGAAACAATGGTTCTGTGCAAGAAATGGAATGCTATTAACAACATTGTTACCTTTAATCTATAGCTTTGACAACTGTGCCTGAGTGTGTTCATGACAGTCTGGAGCACAAGCGTCCTGTCGCATAACGACATAAGTGTGAGCTACAAGTCATGTGATGTGAGCTGGCACTCTTTGTTTACAGGGAGGCCAATTGTTTATGGCAAAATGGTTATTGTGCTTATACTGAAACCTAATAAAAATGTTAGTATCTCAAGTTAGCAGCTGACATATGAGTTTGAGCCTTTGCAAACATTAAAATGAGACAAAAAGCTTTGTGGTCCAAACTGTGGTGAATGTGCTCAGGACCGTTTAATTCTCGCACAGACCAGCTGCTTTGTTTGAAACAACTGTGATGTATCATCAGGAGCCACAGGCGTTAATTTTTATTTCACCTGTGTATGTTGTCTTCTTTTTATCCTCCTCTTTTGACCATCAATGTCTTGGTAGCCATTGACTTGGTTTTGGACCACCAAGCACAACCTATCTACTGCTGTAAATCATATCCGGGCCCTACTGTGGTTCATCTCAGATGTTTCCTGTTGGACCAAACCAAAAAAGTTACAGCTAGTGATCGAAACTCTAAACGATCTGATCAGTCTTACAGGGGAAAGAAAAAAAGACAACAATGAATTGAGAAGGAGATGGTGATGAAATTGTGATGTAACTGTTACTAATGTGTGCTATACATGAACTTGGCATGGTGCGTTTGCTCCCACTCCTTACTTATTCTCTGACTAACATACAGACTGCCTGAGGGGTGGCTTTCATGAGGCCAAAACACAGTGAATGTAAAAAATAAACAAACATCACAAAAAAACAAACAAAAAAAAAAAAATCACAAGATTTGCTTTTAATAGTGTTTATCGACTTAGACCCTAAAAACTGCATCTCGCGTTTGAATGAGCTTATTTTAATTGTTTCACATATGGACGGCAGGATTTATGGAGGGGGGCAGATTTATCACTCCAACCAGCGTTTTTAATCCTCAAAAGCTGTGATTAATTAACTCCACGGCCTGGACCTACATCTCTATTTGCAACATCAGCTATTTAAGGTGGAGAGAAAAAAAATCTCAATACAAACAGAAACTCAAACTATGATGGCCCAACAGCACTGGGGCAGTCTGTGGCAGAGGTGCCAGTGTGTGTGTGTGTGTGTGTGTGTGTGTGTGTGTGTGTGTGTGTGTACTGCTGACTTTCTCTCACGCTTTGCGCAAACAGGGCGCCCCCACGGACCAATTAAGACACGGCGAGTTGGGAGAGTCAGCGCTTTCCTGGGAGAGATCCCACACTTCAACAACCATTATTATCTCAGTCTCTTCAACGTTACGACTGCGGTCACGAAGATTGCATCAGGCCTCACTTCTACAACTGCGAGGCTGAGCCGACTCACAAGAGGAATTACAGTATCACAGTACCTTCAGAAGCCCCTCTTTGATCCCGTCGCTCTCTGACTGCTCCTCGAGAAAGCAGGTGTCATCTTGGTTCACGCTGGGCTATTAAGTGCAAATAAAATCAATTTCTCCTCAGTCAAGGAAGACGTTAACCTTGTGCTAAAGCCACGGAATATTCCCTCTGACAATTTACACCGTTCTCTGTCAGTTGGCTTTCCCCATGCTTTGTCAAACGTGCTTTTAAATTATTTTACACGAACTAGCTTAAAACATAATTCTGTCTTTAAAAAAGCCAACTGTCATAAAGTAGCAACTCAACTTTTTTATGACGACTGTGAAGGGCGTGTCAACGAAACAAAAGTCACTTCCGTTAAACAAAATTAAGCCACTTGTTAAGGCTGGGCTTTGTTAAAGGACTTTGGGTAACTTTTCAGGGACTGTCGTTTTTTATCCAACAGAGACAAAACTGAAAAACACGGGCCGAAAGAGGGAGCGAGAGCGCTCGTTGCAAATCCCATGGCAACAGCAACCAGAAAACATGTCTAAAATAGGGGGCAGTGTTCGCTATTACTATAGCAACAGGAAGACATAGCTCCTTCAATCAGCTTTAGGATTTGCTGAGGGGAGAAAACAAAGCTCGATTCTTTGAAAAATCCGTTATTAACGGGAGTTAAACGAGATGTGCTTGCGAGTTTGAGGGTAATTTGTCTCGTCTTGCAGTGACCGCGCATGACTTGAATAGCTCAGCATTATGTGGCGGCAGTCCTTCAGCGGTTGACGAACAAAACGTGATAAAACATCTCTTACTTGCTCTCGCTGGATAGTGTTTGTGCTGTGCAGAGTTTAAACACCGCTTCTCCCAGGAGTAGATACTGAAATGCTGATGCTAGAGTGGAAATAATGACGATAAGGACGCTACCTGTTACACGCACTACATTACAATATTCTGCATATGTAAACAGAGCCAGTTTAATGGGAATTGATGCTTTTAAATATCTTCACATTAATTAATGTGTCAGAAAACATGTTAATACATGAATAAGTTAGTGTAAACTGTGTAAATAAAATAAACTGAGCAAAAGCATGTTTTCTACAGCTAGGTTATTAACTTGTCAAGTTTAAATTTAGATTACACACTGTATTCGCCGTCGAAATGTGAATGAGCACTGGATAAAACTTACTCGACTGAACTGCAAAGTGCAGCGTTTTAACAGGGAAGCGTACAAAACTCGTATCAGCAAATGCCACAATAAATGTTACAATGTTTTGTCAGTAAAGTTCCGTAAACTGCCCTTCCGTCACATCAAAGTTTAACCACTTTCAGAATTTGCTCTCGGGATGTTTACGTGAAACATGTGCACGGAGAGTGGAAAACTGAAGACCATTGGGAAGCAACGTTTCTCCAGCGCCAGCCAATGAGAGAGCACAACAGTTGTTCTCCAGCCAATCGCTGCGCGTCAGGATCGCTCCGTTCGGCGAATCTGCTGGCAGCTTGCAGCGCTGATGCAACTAACCTGCAACAACAGCCACGTATCTCCTGGGTAGCAGAAAGTGTTCTTCCTCGCTGGAAGAAATCAAGTAGTCCCTCTGAAACAATACATATTTGAACGTCTATGCGTGTTATGATATGAATATTTTATGTGTAACCAGATACTGCAACTGTACGATGAACATCCAAACTCTCGCGAACAGACGCTTTCATTGCGTATTCCTCTCTCAGCCTCAAAACTATAGTATTGTCAGGTTATGGGATATGCCGACGGGATTTTGTGTTTTCTCGGAAGTCACTGAGAAAAGTGAGTGCTAAATCTTGTGGGCGTTTTCACCGGTCCGTAGTGTGAAATTTATCTCGTCCAATGCATCCACTGGGCGGAGGAATCTTTAGCACTGGGGGCTGACCGCGTGACGCAGCTGGTTGCTAGGTGTGGGTGACCTGATGCATTGACTCAATTAACCGATTCTCAGTCATCAACTCCATCACAACAAAGCAAGACCAACAGCACTTAAGTCCGAGACACTCCGGAGGAGACATGGATTTTTAATTTAGTACAGTCTTCGATCCTAAAGAAACACCGTGCTTTGCTCTTGCAACGCACCCCAAGCTCAACACATTTAAGCAAGAATGGAGTAAGTACAACTCATTACTTCATGTGCTTTGTTTCAGGCATTTGTTGTGTTTGTCTCTTGGCTTTGCACTTTTTGTATTTATTGATTTGTTTAAGTGCTGTTTAGCGTGTTGTCATTTGTAACAGATAATATGGCGATGTTTTATGCACAATGTTTTTTTGCTTATTGGAAAAGTTTCTGAAACTCCTTTCAGCTCTTTTAGTCGTTTCTACACTATTTCGCAACTTTAGGAATGAACCCACATTATACAGTTTGACCTAGTTTATTAGTATTTTGACATGCTTCATGTTATTTTGACACACAACTCATTCTTTTACGCACTTTGAAGTGTTATGATGTTGAACAGCTTGTTTATGGTCTTTAATGAAGAGATTTATCTTTTTTATTATACAAAGCATTGTTTATCTGTTGAAACAATAGTACTAGGGCTACACATATTCGTCTGTCATTATTTCTTAGCAACTGTGTCGTTGGGATTTTGACTTTCATATCTGCCACGTTAATGTATAGTTTATGTAAGTTGCATGAAACGTGTTGTATTTATGCTTAAAACTGCAATTTTGAGAAAAACCCTGAGTCGTTTTTAAAGCTTTCACGAAGATTTGCTTTATTTGATTTTGCATTACGTCATTGATTGTAAGCCACGTGCTGGCCAACTTCAGACATCCAGCTTAGAGACGTCTACTCCATGGCGCACCTGCCAGACTGCTCGAAAGATTTGTGCACAATGCATGATTGCAAAAAAATAAAAATAAAGCCAATAGCTTTGTTACTGCTGTCTGCCATTTCCAAAGTAATCTCTGATGATTCTGTCAGTTTAAATAGCTGTTTTGTTTGTGACCTTAGATTGTAAACAAACTGGACTTCAGTGTAGGTGCAAAGGGCACTAGAGCATTTGGAGCTACCTTAGTTTACGTCATACAAACAAAAGAAAGCCGACATAGCTTCAAGAAGTTAGCACAATATAATGCATTTTTTTAAAATTGCATTTTAACCTTTTTTATATTATGATTTATTATTGGCATGGTCTGAAATATGGTCTAAGAGTGCTTTACATTTGTGTGTGTCTTGTATATTTAGGCTGCTAATAAATTTCCCACAAGTAGAGCATCCGCCTGCTTCTCTAGGTTCTCAGTGGAGCTCCCCTAAGTGGGCACAAGGGACTTTGATGGATGGAAGAGTGGTAGTTTTCTAAATTGGTCCCTCGCTAATCACCAGTGTGTCTAAGCTGATGCTGTAACAGAATGGGGGGTGTTATAGTTACTTTACTCAGTTTGCACACTGGGTCCCTCATTGTTAAAACTTTAAAAATATTGATTTATAGTCAGTTGGGAGATATTTTTAGATATTTTTGAAGAGCCAGTACAAGTTTAGAATGGAAAGTCAACTAGGACATATTTTTTCCCATGCTTCATCCTACTTTAGTAACTGAAGAATCATGGTTGGTGTGATAGTGCCTTTGCGAAAGACCGAAACCTCCATAGACAATGTGTTTTACCGCACTGTCCCTCATCATTATTTCCCTCTTTTTTAGGTTTCATAATGCGCACCAAGCCCTGTTTTCTGTGGCTCAACTCTCAAACTTCACTGTCGTGCACTGTAAGCTCAGGCATTTGAATCGTAGGACCAACGGACAGGATGATGACAATGTCAGCACCCATTTGGAAGACTCTACTCGTCTGCCCGGCAGACCCCCTCACTCTCTCTCACCCACAGGCTAACCACAGCCAATCGGAGGGGCGCAGAGGGGAGGGGCCAGAGGAGAACCAGCACTTAATTGGTGAGTTGCAGTGAATACAGTTTTTTATTTTTCCCAGTTTCAGGTGGGCACCGCACTGCAGCACATTTCGTTCTCCTTGAACAGTGAGTAAAACTACCAACATGGATCTATTTTATATTATTGGTTAATAATGTGCTAGTTTAATACTGCCTTTTCGCTTTTCGGATTTAGTAAATGTTTTGTAAACGATTTGTAATTTTTTTTGTTATTGTTTTTTTTTTTTTTTTTTCTGAGTTGTTAAAATGGTGCTGGTATAGTTGTTTATTTGGTTTAAATAATTGCGCTACATTGGATCTATAGGCCAGTGATTAACATGTTGACCTCTGTTTTCCCCATAGGTGATGGTCTTAGTGACTGGATGACGGAAGAAGTAGATTTCTCCTCTTACCTCCCAACCCCTCACTCCTCTCCCTCCCCAAATGCATCCCTTCCCCCCTCGCCCCTACAGAATGACATCCAGGTGCCCTCAGATTTGGAGGTCATGACCTCACTGCTGCAAGAGGAGCTTGCTCAGCTGGAGGATTACTTCCTGTCTGACCCACTCCCAGAAAAAGCCTCCAAACTGGGCAAATGCGACAAGGGTCCAACGGCAGTTGGTCCATCGACGTATTACCAGTTGCCCTACGCATCATATTCTACTTCCAACCAATCCGAATCCAGCCCTCTACTTGTTACCCTGGCAACTGGGGAACTTGACTTGCTGAGCTTCTGTGGGGGTCCCATTGGCCGTACCAAGATTCCAAGACATGCCCCCTACAGCTGCAGCCGCCCCAACAGCAACGTCTGCAGCCGCAAGAGAGTTTCCGATGGGGTGAGGGTGGGTGACAGCTACGAGAGTAGCATCTGGAGTTCCAAAGGAAATTCCTCAGGTAACTCAGCTGTTGCGCCTGGTGGGAGCTACAGCTGTGCTGAAGATGAACGGGTGGTAGGCAAGGGCTACTGCCTAGGCAGTACAGTAGAGATCAGGAGGTGTGCCATTTTACCCAAAGAGGACAAGAATTGCCGCTATACAGAGGCTGTCAGCGCGAACAAGGCTGGTGGCGGCTACAACTTTAGTGGACCAATTCAAATTCCCCATAAGAAAGACGAAATGATGTATGGCATCAGAGAAGTCAATTTAAATGGTATAGGAGGAAGCACAGAGATGGAGATGATGAGTGAACCGAAGAATGGTGCTTCCGACATGAAGGCCAACATCTCCTGGAAGACCGAACCCAACGAAAGCTGTTTCCTCCAAAATGCATCCCAAGAAGAGGCCTACCACAGTTTTCTTGGGGCCATCAATGAGCCAGTAAAGGAGGAAAGCTTAGAGATTCACCGGCAACATAACTTCCACTGCGGCTTTCTTGAAGGCCAAGGCCCCGACTGCCTGAATGGTGACCGCCACAGACCTGAAATGGGGTCCCCGTGTGCCAGAGGAGCCTGCGTGCTGAAAGAAGACCCCTGCATTGTGAAATCTGACCTAGAGGTGCCTCTAATAGAAGGGCACCGTGGTGAACGCAAACAGAAGAAGAGGGATCAGAACAAGACTGCAGCTCACAGGTAGAGTATTAATAGTCATAACAGTGTTCTAGATGAGAGCATAAAGTTGGCAAGTTTTTGAAGTCACACTTGGTCATTAAAATAAATATCCTGGACAAAGGTTAAATCGCATTATGCTTGGGGGAGGGGGGGGGGGGCTTGTGAACACATCTTATCGTATAATGTGCCAATTTCTGACTTGATTCTGCATTTGATCATTTTGAACAGGTATCGGCAACGGAAACGAGCGGAGTTGGACTCGTTGGAGGAACAGCTTCACGGTCTGGAGGGCAGAAATCGTGAGCTCCGGGACAAGGCAGAATCGGTGGAACGGGAGATCCAGTACGTGAAAGACCTCCTGATCGAGGTGTATAAGGCCCGTAGCCAACGCCTCAAGCAGGAAACCAGCGCCTGACCAAAAGCTCGACCACCTGGCGATGGTCCTGCAAGTAGAATTGATAGCAGTCTGAAAGGCAAAGGAGATTTGAATTGGAATGTTTTCTGACTGAATGTGTTTTTTAGGATATGGTGGAGGTTGTACTATTGCACGTTACTCAGTCATTTAATTTTCGTTACAAACTGACAAAGTCCATCAACAGCTGCAGCACAGACTTCCACTTTTCTCAGAAATAACTCCAAATCAGTCGATATGCACTGTGATTATGTCTTTGACTGTAATGACAGCCGTTTTTCCTTTTCTCTTGTTTTTCTCAAGAGTGGCGAGACGGCTCATCCTCTTGTTTCCATAAATGAGCTTTAACAACAGAGCGTTTACAGTTCAGGACTGACAGAAATCAACACTGAATAATGCAAGATCGACTTAAACGCATCTTTATTTATTTAGAAAAGGCTGTAAGGTAATGTCACAGGTTCCGCATATGACCTGCATGCAGAGGCTGTTTCTTTTTTTCAGTTGAATTGATTTTTATCAACTTTTATGGTACTAATACCGGCGATGTACAACATTAGTCGTTCCTCTTTTTTCCTTTCCATATATTAATTAACGAATGAGCACTGATATTAAAAGCAATCTGTTTCTTATATATTGAGTTTCAGGAGAAGCACTTCTCAAATTGAATTGCCCTCAGGAATACTGAACCTGATATTGTGTTTTTGAATCCCCCATTTTAGATTAGTCCTGCAGCTCAGGGTATACGATTTATGTCCAAAGTCATGGAGGTATGTCAGTTTGTAACTCGATGCTGAAGATATGGCACTGCCTAATAATGTTGTGTGTTGACTTCCTGTATTTTCGTTCTTGCATGCAGAAGATTTCATGGCTCTTTACAAAGAATGTTTGTTTTTCCTTTCGTCTGAATGACATGTTATTGCAGAAGTCTTTCTTGCTTAAGGAGTCCTTTTTTGTATTCTCTTGACCAACACGTTCCATTAGAGATGAATGAGTGGCATTTGATTCACAAACTACTGTTTGGCCCAATGTCTCTGCTGTTATTGCGACTACAATCAGGGTTTGTGATTTTATAAAGCTTGTTTGCTCTAATGTACAAGTGTGTGTTGGGGGACAGAAAGTAAAAATCTTTGTAGTGATGCAGCTTTTTTGAATAATCACTGAAATGATTGTGGTGGCTTTAGAATTGCAGACTTCCCAGCTTGTTAGCAATATTTCATCAACAATGTAAATGACTGAAGTTATGATCTTAATTTTCTTTTCTTGATTTTTTTTTTCCCAATTGCGATCATGCACAATTCTTGAAAAATGTTATGATTTTCATGTTTACAAATTAGTCGATTTCAGGAGTTTATTCTGGTAACCTGTGTGGTGACTCTGATTTTCTACTTGCTCAAATAGGAGACATGCATTTAGCACAATTGCAACAATAACAAAGAAATCAACTGTAAATCAGGCCTTGATTAGATTTTATTTATTCTTCCTATTTATTATTTTTTATGACTTTTGATTTTACCGAAGTGTCGTGCGTACCTTAATACTACGTAGCAATATTACAAATATCGTTTAATTCCTCTAAATAAGCAACCTAGGTACTGAGAGAGCTTAGCAAATATGCTTTCCTTGGCGGTATACAATCATGATTATGAAATATAATTAATTATGCGCTGTGTTGTACGGTCATTTTGTGAAGTTAAATTATTATTATTATAATTTTTAAAAATTCATTTCGTTTTTTTGAACAACCCAAAATGAAGGCACACGATTTCCAAGAGTTTACACCAGCTATAAATACTAAGATCACTCATTTTGTACGAGGCATTTCGATGTATCGTCTCTGATTATTTACTTTGTGTTTCCTGTTATTCCATTGAAATCAAATAAAGTGATTTGTGTCAGCAGCAGTGCACGTTGGCGATGATGGCTTCATGTGCGATTTTTAGAGCTTAATCGGTAGACCTTGAGTTTAACGGATAAACGGAGTTTATCCCTTGTTTGTCTGGAAAATTGTTTACAGCTTTGCAAGCCAAATATATGGAGCAGAGCTTCTCCCTCTCCTCACTGATGCACGACGAGGAGAGAAAAAAAAAACCTAACGACTCCGTAGTGTGTGTGTGTGTGAAAGAGAGGGACAGAGAGAGAGAGGGTGAAAACAGATATAAAAACTAAAAGCTTATAACACGATTATTATAACAGTGTGAGGATGTCTAAAATACAGCGAATTCCGAGACAGTTGTGTTTGATTATTAACTATGTTTTTCACTGTATCCCGGGAGTCTTTTTAAGTCACCAAATAATTACGTTTTTTTTCTTTCAAAAAAAGAGGCAACCAAAATGTACAAGGTGCAAAAAAAATGAGGGGAAAATACGATTCAAAAGTCTTATTTCTGTGTAGCGCTTCATTCATTCATATTTATGTAGCACCCGTTTTAACGGGTCCGGTTCACAGGCTATTTATAGATTCTGAACACCGATCAGTCCTGCTGTTTATTGTTAAAAATATTCTAATTTACAACCAACAGTCTTTAAATTTAGTCTTTATATTTGTCTTATTCCACACAAACGCACACTGTAAAAGGCGGAAACGTAAAATCAAAATCAATCAGACAGCTTGCATGTATTAAAAAAAGAATAACAATTAAATATTTCTGTGTTAAAGTGTTGAGAGAAATATTGCGAGTGTCATTGTTGGAACCAATATTTAAATAATTATACAAAACTAATTGAACATAATTCCTCTTTCCCCTATTAAATTATAAAATTTTAAGTATCCATAAAATTAAGTTTTATAATAAGAAAGAGTGTAATAATAAGAACAAACCTGCAGACTAATTTGCGCGCTATTTTAGTCTGTCCATCTTATTTTTCCCGAGCTTACATTTTTATTTTTATGCATGTGCAATAATAATAAATGTAATTCAGATAAAATCATTAATTCTAAACGAAAGTGTTAATTAACGGTTGATTTCATGCACACATAAGAATGATTTTTTAATTTTACAATCACGCCCGAAATGAAAAGTTTGTACGTTTCAAGGCGTTTGTCTCACATAAAATAAGCATCCTAAAAATTGACATAATGAGACGATTTGGCCAGTGAATACAAAAAAAACGAAATGTTCAATCACACATAAAACAGAGATATTTTTGTGAAATTCTATTTGAGCTTTATTTTATTAGATTATTGTTAGGGCAACAACAAAATAAGTAAGGTGACCAATAAAAACATTTCATGAGATCCCGCACGGATCACCTTTAGGCTGCATCATGACAATACTTTGTTTTCGAAACACATTTGAAGCACACCGATTTTTTAAATATATAATTTCTGATATAGAGTAAATTTATATAAAACGGTTTAAAATAAAATACACGCAAGGATGCAAAATAGTCACATCATAAAAATAAGCTAAGTGCATTTTAATAAGCAAAAAATGAACAATCAAAATCACTAGTTTTAAATACAATTTACGTGAATGAAAAATACAATTATTTACACAAAAAACATTGAACCTGAAATACATTTTAATGTACATTTCATTGTAAATATTTCTCTTATTTTTTCAGATGTTATTTGGTTACTGTCATTTTCTCCAAACACAACACATTCAGTTTCAGTCAAAACCTTTTGATCACAGATCAAATAAACATAAAAACCAGAAAGCATTCCCAGCCACAGAAGCAGCCAGCAAACCATATTTAGATCATGCAAAATGATGCCCTTTTTCTCACACACAAACTATGAAGCTGACATTTATGTTTTTCCTTCAACTGACCCATCCAACTTGCTGACAAGCCATTGATAATCCCTCTGAAATAAAGAGCTTTGGGATGAGCGACAGAGTTTTCTTCCTGCGTCTAGAGACCTCAGAGCCTTGAGGAAGGGAAGGGGGAAAATGTGAAAATGACAGCAAGGATTTTTTTTTTCCACCAGCTTTGTCTTTCAATTTTTTTTCTGCACAATTGTCAAAATGATGCAATACAGCACAAAAGCAGCTCTATATTCATTTGTTTCACTCTTTAAATGCAATTCCCCAAGAACTGCATTCTTTGCAGAACTATACATTTTGCTGTGGCGCAATGAATGCCACGACTCGCTTAATTCTCACCCTAGGCAGAAAATATCTAAACATGCCAGTCAAAACAGATTCACATTGCTCTTACCTGCAGTAATGTGTTTTGCTGGCTAAACACACGCAGAGTGGCCACAGCTGCCCGTCGCACTGCATGATGGGAATCATTACAGGCAGTCTGGAGAATCAAGCCTGGAGCGTCTGCATTGAGAAGAGCTCCATCTCCTCCACTGAAAGCAGCCAGATTAGCCAAGGCCCCACAGCAGTGCTGTCGAATGACATTATCAGCATCTGACAGCAGAGACACCAGAGGACGAGCGGCTCCTATGGCGAGCTGCATCCCTACGTCTCCCTCCATATACCTGACGCCCTCCGTCCTCCTCAGTTTGTCTTGTACTGACCATGTATGCGTGTCAGTCGTACTCTTGAAACCTTTGCTGGAAACAGTGGCACAGGTTTCTCTGATTACATTCAACCAGTTTCCCACAACCTTGCAGGCCGCCCTACGAACAGACGGAGCAGGATCGCATAGGCAACCTAACAGGTCCTGGAACAGGTCAAATTTTGGTTCATTGATCACCTGTCTGGCACATAAACCCAGGTGGCCCAGCAAGCCACAGCAGGCGGCTCGGATTCCATCATCTCGGTGGAGCAATGCGAGTCGCAGTTGGGTGGTTTCGACTGGCAGAAAGAAGGACGACTGATAGGTGGGATGACGTGTTAGTAGGGAGAGAAGGATGAGAAGTTCTACTGCACACCCACTGAGAGCTTCACTTTGTAGCAGCAGAGCCAACAGAGAACCTGCTGTTCTGGCCTCCTCAGGCAAGGATCGAATCGAGACCTTGGGGCGATCGCCACTTCTTCTGAACTCCTCCAGACTGTCTATGAGCATGCTGATGCCGCAGCCTTGCTGAGTTGAGAGATCCTGGAGGCGTCCTGCAGAACTGCCATGAATCTCCAGACTGTCCATGAGCTCCTCTATATGACCGATCTTTGGTGCGATTTCATCTCTTAGATGCTCCATGGCCTTCGTTGGATATATTTTGGCTTGGCTCTTGATTTTGGTTTGGCGGATGTTTCTGGATGGTGCATTCTGAGAACCGTTTTTGTCCCTGGATGCATCTACATTGCCTGTGGGTCGCTCTAAGCTCTTTTTTGATTTGATGTCTCCTTTGATATGATCAATCTTGGTTTTCTTTACAATTCCATTGCTCTTACATTGCTCAACACCATTCCCGGAGTGGTTAAGTTGAGTCTGAGTGTGGTCTGCTCCATTGTCTGAGCTTTCTGTGCTGTGCGGGAGGAAAGCAGAGGCCTGGGCGGCAGTGATAAGGCACGGAGTGGTGTGTTGTGGGTCAGATAGCAGGAGGCGATTCAGAAGACACAACGGAAGCTCCACCAAAGCAATGGGAATGGTCTGAATCATCTGAACAAGAAGACCAGTCAGCAGAAAAAATAAATTACATTTTCTGATATTCCCTAGACTTCTGAAAATCATGGAGTATTTTTTAAAACCATACCTGTACTAGACCTGCAACAATATTTGAGCTTTGATATGACTGGAGAACAGACAGATGTTTTTCCAGGGGCAAGTCCAGAGAGAAGGGGATGCAGAGGAGATGACAGCTCATCACTGATAGGCTGTTTATTTCTGAGTCACCCCAGAAAAGACCACGTTCAAGCAATGAAGCGCTGCTGTCAGGTATAAAGCGAGAAATACACTGTAAACCTCTGAGAGGAGCACTTCCAAATGAATACTAATATAAGAGAAAAAGAAAAACGCTTTATGTTTGAGGCTCACCAACTGGTGGTGAGAAGGTGCCCGAGGGTGGAGGAGCAGTTTGTGGTGTTATCTGATAGGAGAGTCACACAGTTGTATGGATTGCTGGAGAAAAGCAATAAAGCCACAGAGAGGAACATGTACAGACCTGAGAAGAAAACAGACACAAGTGTAAGTTATTACGTTATTGCTATATTAAAGTTGCAGTAGAGAAATAAATTAATGTTCTCTTCATGTCCAGTACCATTAGGAGAGAAATGGCAGCTTTGGGATGTTGTGTTTTGCAGTGTGATGTTCACTTTAGCCCACAGGCAGGGCCACAGATCTGAGTCCTGAAAGTTGAGCAGTGAGCTGCTCTCACACTATTATCAGAGAAAAAATATGAAGGTGATTAGAAAGCAAATTGAAGTCAGTATTAACAAAAAAAATAATTTGTAATGCATAATTTTGAAAGGTCCATGCATAGGTTTCATTTTTTGAGCCTGCATTAATTTTGAGTGCAACGGCAATATCTCCAAATTTCAACCATGAACTGATTGTTCATGATTGACTAAATTGGTTTGTTTCTTGATAAATCAGTTTCACATCACAATATGGAAGAAAATAAATCTGTGCCAAAGCTTTAAAATATGACCAGTGATGTTTTTGTGATAGTTTATAAGTATATATATATAATGGACCTTT
>CAIGQV010016645.1:8773420-8797369 GCA_903798115.1 Danio jaintianensis
TATATATGTGTATGTATATATATATGTATATATGTGTATGTATATATGTATGTATATATATGTATGTATATATGTATGTATATATATGTATGTATATATATGTATGTATATATATGTATGTGTAAATTTTTTTTTCTTACAAAAATCTGAAAACTAGATAAATATTTATACATAATATCACATTGCACATATCTTACACAGAATGTTTACTGTTGTCTAATGTCTAACGTCATTTTATTTTTCAAATGCATTACTTACCTAATTCTATTTTTTTTTTAAATATTTTATTTTTAATTTGTTTTCCTAAAACAGCCTACATCAGCCAATACAGTAAAATGTAGATTAGATTAGTTTATAGATTATAGATTAGCTATGTAAAACATGATCACAAGCTTTTGTTTTTATCATCATTTATCTCCTATATTGTAAACAATATTGCGCAAACAAGCTGGGATTGAAAGGGTTATTGTTTTTGAACTTCTCAGATACTGTGATAGAGGGCGCAGTTCAGTCGTTTGAAGTTCAGTCTGTCGGACAGCTTGTTAGACGCTAATCTAATTACTGAAAAGTAAAGTAGATTAGACTGCAAACGTCGACAGCAACGACATGAAGTGCAAACACTATTAATCATAATATTGTAGACAGATTTTGGGAACATAACTGATGATGAGCAAAGAAGACGAGTGTGGTCACTGAAATAATTCAATGAACACTGGGAACTGTGACCTCTCACCTGTTTTGTCTGAATACTACCTCTGAAACAGTAAGCTGACCATATTTTTTTTTTTACTATTGCTTTAGTGGGTTATCTTCTGTTAATCCCTGCTGAAATCAACAACAACAAATCAATATAATCCGTAACAGAAGTTCTAATGGTTTTGACGGTTATAGCTAATGGAAATTATATTAGTTTTATTGGAAACTATTGATCCTGTGGGCTTCTAATGTTTTGCTTTTTATTGGTGGTGTAATAAAACCAATAAATCTTAATAGAACATGTCCCAAAACACACTAGAAACAGTTATATTGCATTGGTTTTAAAAGTTAAAATGTAATGATGTAAAATGTTTTAATGGTATTTGTTGTGGAAACCATTAGAATAATCTGTGTTAGTCTCTGTTTATTCAGCAGGGGTGTGATAATGTAGGCATGTTATAATAATTTAATGATGAAATAATCAAATTAAATCGAAATACTTAAATCACATCCTCCACGTATAGATGTTTGTCTGCAAAAGAATAATTTTGCCTGTCCAGTATTTCTTAAAACTTATTTCCTAACATAATCCATTTGCCCAAATAGCACCTACAGTATTTGACTACTGTCATTTATTTATTCAAAAGTCCACCTCTTTCAGAGATTTGTGACAATGCCTGGTGTCACCAGTCCAAATCCACGGAGTCTCTTTGAGTTACTGGGGCAGAGGAGAATTCTTGGAGTTGTAGTTCTAATAACTTGGTTAGTTCTGTTCCATCTCCTGGTGAATGTGTGGTTTCTGTGCATCTTCACAAGCCTGTTGGTAGTGCTGGGTGGATGGCTGGGATCTCGTGTGGCTTTGGATGCCAACAGCCTCCTTCATTTGGAGCACTTCCTGCCATTGGGTGAGTCCCCGCAAGTTCACACTGCCTCGGAGAGCGAACAAAGGCTGGACTGGGAGATTCAGAGTGCTGTTGACAAGGCTGTGCGGGACTTTGTGTCATCCTGGTACTGCAGTTCTGTTTCTAAAGGAGGGGAAGAGTTCATACAGGAGGTGAGGGATGTCATGCTGGAGGCGGCCGGTGAACTGAAGAGAAGAGCAAGGCAGGTGGACCAGAGAGTGCTGGCACAGAGGGTTCTTGAGCTTCTCGGATGCCATCTACAGAGCTTCAGTCAAGCCAAGGAACTCCAGCGCTCACTTCAAGATGAGCCCGATCAATCGAGTTCAAAGCTTTGGAGGTTGTACAGTAAGACTGATTTGCCTCACCCTGCTCTGATCAGCCAGTCTAGCCAGCTCTGCTACTCCAGAGCACTAGTAGATCTTCTAATGCACATTCTTATTCCCAAATCTCATTTGGAAACGAGAACAGGCTGCTACATTGTTGGTGAGCTCCTCACAATTAATGTTCTTCTGCCTCTTGTGGCAAGAACATCCAATCCAGATTGGTTAAACCAGACCATTGTAGATGTGTTCACCCAATCCAATAGCAAAGAAGAACCACTTGACCCACAGCAAACACCTGAATCTGATCTGGATGAATCCTATAGCAGTTTCTGGGACTGTGACTCCCCGATTACTTTTGACTGTCCTGAAACCTCCAGCATGCAGACGGCTTGGTCTGCATCCACAGCCCCTCTGCATGATTCCTCAGAAACAAGTTTTCAGAGTCAATGGTCTTCTGATGAAAATGTGCAAGCAAGCAGAAGCTCCAGCATACTTTTTCCAGAAAGAATAGCTCAAAATGCAGCAGAATTGCTCAGATCTCCCTATCGCACCAGCCGTCTCTATAGACACACTGACTGTGACCTGGAATCACCATCTTCAGATGAGAGGAGGATGTCTAGTGAGTCTTTGAAACAAACAGACACAGATTCCGAGAATTTCTGTGATTGCATCTCGCCTTCAGACTTTTGTGGCCTGGTATGTCTGGAAGAAGATACGTTAGGTCTTTTGGGGAAGTGTTTTAAGCAAAACATGATCATTTCAGAGCCAGAATGTACAGCAGAAGAGTCTTCTGTGCAACCGCTGACTCACACATCAAACTCCATTCCCAGAAGCCTTGGTCTGGATTCATTAATTTTTGAAAATTTGGAAAGCCAAGACAGACCAGTAGCAATTAAAAACTTGCAAATTACCGGGACCATCACAGCCAAAGAGCAAAGAAGCAGCAGCACTCATCCATATACTCTTTATACTGTAAAGGTGAGATTCTCATGCATACTGTACATGAAACACATCATGTTAAATATAGATAGATGCTGAGTGTTTTAGTGTTGGCTCATTGTGTTTTGTATTGTGTGTTTGTAGTATGAAACTGCAGGAGATTCAGAGAGTTCGGCCTCTGATCAGCCTGTCCCATCTCATATGGTGAACCGGCGCTATAGTGAGTTCCTCAATCTGCAGACCCGATTGGAGGAGAGGACAGACCTCAAGAAGGCCATCAAAAGTAACATAAACACTTTTATATTATTAGTATTAAACATAAATACATATTATGAACTTAATTGTTTCATTCAGCATTGATGCATTTAATAATCAAAAGTGTCAATAAAGACATTTCAATTGAACAACTACTTGAAATGCTGTTCTTTTAAAATTTTAATTCAATAATTCTGCCAAAATGTATCATGGTTTTCACAAAAAAAATTATGCAATACTGCAGTAATACTGAAGTAATGGCTGCTGAATCAGCTTTGCAATTGCAGAAATAATTTAAAATGTAAAAAAGAAAGTAGAAATTTATTACAGTTTTTTTTATTGTATTTATGTATTTATGATATTTAACAGACCAAACACATTTTAATCTAAACACCAACCTCAAACATTTGATCAGCAACAGTTGTACTTAAAGCGCACCTTAGCTTATTGAGGGTAGTACCATGCAGCCTCAAACCCTTTAAACTTGGTAAAGTTAACATTATACTATATTTTTATCTTTTAAATTGTCATAACTAAACATGTTGGTATTTTAGGTGTACCATCTTGAGTTTGATCCATAATAAAAATGTGTGCTCACATTTAAGATGTCAAAGGCCCAAAAAAACTCTTCCCAGACCTTCCCTTCAGCAACCCAGACTCAGACAAAGTGGAAGCCAGGAGAAGCCAACTGGAATCATTCCTCAGGGTGAGAGATTTCCCTTCTCTAATAAAACTTTTAGCAAATAAAATGTGACTTTTATGCAAAACCCTGGAATCTCCCACACACCTTCTTTTTCCATTCCTTCAGAAACTGTGCACCATCCCAGAGGCAGCAAACAGTGAAGAGGTGCAGGAGTTCCTTGCCCTCAACACAGATGCCACAGCATCTTTTCAGAAGAAGCCGTCGGGTTCTCGCATAGACAAGGTCATAAAATACTTTTTGATTCCATTCAGTGTTCAGAAAATATATCTGTTTATTTGAACTTTTAGCATGCTTTTTCTGTCTTCTGAAAATATATTTTCCATTAAAAAAAGATGGTGGAGAACATAGTGGACACTTTGAAGACGGCATTTCCACGCTCAGAGCCCCAGAGCCCCACAGAGGAAGGAGACCCACAAAGAAAGTGAGTCAACATGAGATGTAGATAACAAAAGTGAAGCTTAAATTTAATGTCTTATCATTTTTTATTTTACAAACTAAACTTCCCTTTTGCATTTCAGGCCCCGTCTGAGATTCTCCAGTAAAATAGCTCCTACTCTTAACGTCCCAAGCCTGCAACCTAATGTGACATACTCAGTCAGTGAACGCTGCACAGTGAGTCCTTAATAACGCTCAAAGCCACACAAATTCCAGCCAACCTGCACAGAATCAAATATAATTAATATCAAACTATTATTGCTTTATTGTGTTCCAACACAGCCTAATTAATAAGACTTGTTGCTACTTATGGAATACATTAATTGACTTTTAAATGTGAATAATGGTAATATTTTTAGCCAACTTTGCTAATGGTTACAGAGGAAAACTGCAAGGGGGGCAAGAACATTTTGAAGTAATTTTGAATACAACAAATATGTACCCTGTTTCTAGGAGACACACGACACGTAATGTATTATAAAATTGGCTCAAAATATCAACTATGTGTTTGATATCCTAAGGCTGAATGGAATCATAAGACATGTCTGTACTTATCATTAAACCAACTTCAACTGACCAATATTTGATCACTATAGCTGTGATATGCAGCACTGATAGCAAACTGAGTCATGTGGGCAGAAGTTGTGTATTCCATTTGTTAATCTGCTTTTAAATTCACAATTTTCTGAGTTTCTCTAAGGCACCAGCAGCCTACAGTTCAACTGTTTAACTTAAAATGGCACTTTGGGGCATAAAAATTCAACAAAATGGACCAAAATTATACTGTAAAAAATCATATGACAAAAGGTCTTAACAACAAATGGTTTTGTTACTTTAATCTATATTAATAAGTTAATTATGTTTCAACTAAATATACTAAAGCAAAGTTTAACTGTTTGAATATTTTTAGTCAGTTTGATTGATGTAAGTTTAGACGACTAGAAAAGTTAATTTGATTCAACTAAAAATTTAAGGCAGCAAAATAATCTTACAATGTGGGACAAAATATCTCTGTATGAGCTCTTGTTTTTAATATTTTTAATAGGATATAGTTATACAGGATATATTGTGGCTGCGCTGACAACAGTTAAATAAACATATAGGGCAATTTATATTTCAGATACAGAATATTGTCTGTTTTTTTAAATAGTTCAACAAATCCGCAGATGTATGTTTTCAAGCAACACACTAATGTTTCATTAATGAATCTGTGTTTTTAAAAGAATCTGTCTTATGAATGACTTATTGACTCAGTCATAAATGAATCAGCCTCTTTGAACAAACCAAGGCCTCTAACTGTTTTCATTAAAACAGGCATCTCAGTTGCATAGACTGCATTTAGGATGCTTAAATATAAATGTTTTAAGGGATTCACAAAATAAAAATGGAATTAGTTTGAAATAAATATTACAACTGCCCTAATTAATTTAACATTTTATCTTAACATTTTTTTTATTTTACCTTGTTTTTTGGTTAAACACATACCACTGAAACATGAAACTCCTTTCAAAGTAGATGGTCCTTATTGGATTTTCTGTGCGTTGATGGTATCTGCTCTTTTTATCTTTTATTTATAGGTTCTTCGTGGGTTCTTGCTGTCAGATCTGGAGGGGTTTGTGGAGGAACAGGAGAAGCAGGTGGACGGAGGTGTCAGAAGTCATTTTGCAGGAGGAAGACACGTGAGAGAGCAGAGACCTGTGGAAAAGAGAGGAAAAGGAGCAGGTAAATCAACTTTCAAGCCAGAGCGTAACATCTTGTTGCATGTTAGAGTTCTGTAGGATAAAATGTCAATTAACTTTAATTGAAAATAAATGCTTGAGATTCATGAATGTTGTAGACCCAGTCAAACAGGAGATGGCAGTATAGTGTTGATGAATTGCTTACTGATTAAGGACTAGTTGTGGCTTTAATTAATTTATATGAGAGAGTAAAGCATGTATCTAACCTTACACTGACAGTTCTTGATGTTTCAAACTTTTGTGTGTTTGTGATGGTGCAGACACTGCTTTGGCAGACATCGCTCTGAACATATTGTGTTTGCTGATGAAGGACCATTGGAGCTGGCTGTGTACGGAAAACATCCAGAAAACCATCAGGCTGCTCTTTGGCACTTTTATTGAAAGGTGAGGTACCTGACTTAGTTTTGAGTGGAAAATATAATGTTTTCTTTATAAACTACTCTGTTTATATGTAGACAGGCACAATGATCGAACCAACAATTAACCAGCAATTTCTTGCTGTTTAGATTTTACATTTAGACATTTACTCACACACAAGTGGTTCTAAACTTTTATGAATTTCATTCTCCATTTTCCTTTGTGTTTAACAAATGAGAGAACTCAAACAGGTTTTGAACAAGTGTAAAATGAAAGTAAATGATGACCAAGTTTTTTTTGGATGAACTAACCCTTTTAATGCACAGTACTTTCGGTAAAATTGTATGACTTTTTTCTTCTTCCATGAAGCATATTAGAATATATTTTTGCAAATTATATTTTTGTAAAAATCTACTGATAAGTTCCACAGAATTTCAATCAAAAGCATTTTTGATTTTAAATTCAGCTAAGCTTACATCTAAGCATACAAAAACAAAATTCAAATTACAGTAATCACTCATGATACAGAAATACCCTGGACAAAATATTAATTTTGTCCCTTTAAACAGTACATTGTTTTCTTTTAGTATGTGCTTTTGCATTACAGCAAAGTCAAGCCATAAAATTATGTTCTAGCTATAAACCTTATATTATCATATATTCTCTTTTTAATTTTTGAAATTATTTGAAGACCATAAGGCCTTTTCAGGCTAAATGCTATTTTAGACAGCCCTTACAGAACCGATCTTTGAAAAACCTTCAAGAACAGAAACTTCATGTTCAAAGTTTGAAAAATTGGAATCACACAAATTAGCAATTGTGCCAAAAACTTTTGTTTTATTTTCGGGGCCAGACGGGTTGTTAATGGTTGTCATTCATTCCTCTGCTTAAATCAGACTTTTGAAGTGGAAAATAATTCTTAGAAGCACGAAAAGCATAATTTTTGTTCATGTGCTGCGCTTTACCCAATTAGAAGTGCAGTAAGGTTATTGGACTGGTTGATAACTGGCCAGCGAGCAATTCAACAGGATTGCATCTGGTTCATGAGCCTTGCGTCATTTGTGTGGGCCAGACATATGTAAGCTGTCATAAGATGTTAGAGAAGTGATGGTGAAAAAATTGCAGCACGTTGTGAAAAGACCTCATAGGCCACCCTGTCTAGTTCGCCGTATGGCCCCAAAATTAATGAGTCCTTTAGTTTAATGATCGTTATTTATTGTAGATAAGGCAACAATGTCAGCACCGTGCAAGCTGTCTGATGAACATTAGCAGGTCTACACGTGCTTAGAAAAGTACACAAGTGATTCAGTGATGCTATATGTTTGATACTGAGTGACTTTAAAATAGGCCTCAATGGGAGTGAGATTAGATGAGTAAATTGCATGAGACTGTAACACTGCCAACTGATAATCCTTAATGTCTGATCACCGGTTGATGGCTTTGTTACTCCAAAAGGAAGAATCATAACAATATGTGTGGGTGTGTTCACACTTCCTGTGAGCTTATGACTTCCTCCTGAGGATTACAGCATTTTTACAGCATATGCTGTCACTTCCCCAGAGTATCTCACTCTTCGTGCCAGTGCATTATTTAGCTAAAATGGATCACAATGGCATTTTGTTTATTTCACACAGAGTACTCTGTCAAATGTTGCATATTGGTTCAATAATAGGAGTAAAGTCCTAATCTAGATGTGTGAATATAGGCAAAATTTTATTTGTGTGTGTTTAATGATGCTATGAATGCTGACATTGTTGCTGTTAGAGTCATTCAGGGCTTTATACACGATGCACTAAGTGTTTGCATGAAAAGAAAGTCATGATAATGGGTAAAAACTTTGGGGGTTTTGCTACAGAACTTCACGTGATCAAAGAATACAAGTTAAAGATTTAGTTTATCTCAACATTAAAGGGATAGTTCACCCAAAAATGAAAATTTTGTCATCATTTACTTGCCTTCACTTTTTCAAAACCTATTTGAGTTTCTTTCTTCTGTTGAACACAAAAGAAGATATTTTGAGAAATGCTGGTTGTTGGGAGCCATTGACTTCAATAGTAATATTTTTTTTCTTTACTATGGAAATCAATGGGTTCCGGAAACCAGCATTCTTCAAAATATCTTCTTTTGTGTTCAACAGAAAAAACATAAAGAAACTCATAAAGGTTTAAAAGCACATGAGGGAGAGTAAATGATGAGTAAATTTAATTATTGGGTGAACTTTTCCTTTAACCTTATGTCATGATAGCATTATGTCATTAAACACCCATGTAATTCCCAATTCATAAGTACTCAAAAGAAGATATTTGCTTTGTAATGAACTTATAATGCATTTCAATGTATTTTACAGTTACAATATCAGGAAGACAGGCAGCAAAATGCAAGCCACTGCAGTCAGATTTAAAATGATCACGTTTTTATAGCATAAAGTATTAGTCTATGCCTTTAGTTCAGATAGCAAAGCATGGTGCTTTTAAAGTCAAGGTTAATGTAAGAAAAATGGATCTGCCAAAGTCTGCAGTTCTACTTCATAAGGGTATCTCTGGTCACTTTGAGCATGTGTTTCTTGCATTGCTGTATTTAGAATTGGGATAAAGTTAGGATTTTGGCCTCGCCCTTATTAAAACGCCACACACAGAAGCCAAAGTTGTTTTTCTAGAAAGGTTATATTAGGATGGGCCTTATGTCTGTTAAGTGATGTGACAGTTGATGCTGCGCTTGCCTGTATGACATCACCAGAACAGGACAGGTGTTAATTAGAGTGGCTAAAATCAGCTTCTTCTGTCAGCTGAATCCAAAGCTATTTTCTACGCATGACATCTTCTTAACTATTCCTTGTGCAATTACTTTGGCATGTTTTTTTCCATCCAAGTGGGGGATGTTCACTTGTTTTGGGGTCAGTACAATACATTGTTCTAAGTATAATTAGAATTACTGCAGTTTTAAAGGAATATTTTTTTGTTTTAATTGATGTGCACAGAATGTTCTTGTGTTGGATTTGAAGTGTTTAGATGTTGGATTTTAAATATGTGAATATGTGCTCAAAGATTTGCTCAGATTGCTTGAGTGGATATTGAGTAATTCTGTGTTTGAAGCATGAGGTCATGGTCGTATTGGAGTCATAGGAGTCGATTGTTTCAGAAATTGACTATGCTGGTCAAGCTGTATGTCTCTGATTCACCAGAAAGAATCAGTTCATAAGAGTCATATGGTTTTCAATCGAGTCATATGGCATTCAGGCTATATGTTGTTGAATTAGTGGAAAGAATTAGTTTATGAATCATTTGCTTTAGAAATCCAACTACTTTAGGTAAGCTGTATGTACTTGATTCACTAATATAAATCAGTTTTTTAGGGATAAGGCATCATTGCTCACACTGTATGCGTTTGATTCAGAGTAAATAATCAGTTCATAAGAGTATGTGCTTTGACAACACATTAGTCGAGCTGTATGTTCTTGATTCACTAAAAAGAACAAGTTATTTGTTTCATAAATTGTGCTACGCTGGTCATGTTGTATGTTTTGTATTCACTAAAAAGAACCGGTTCATAAAAGTCATTTGTTTTGGGAGTCACTTGTCACACTTTTGAAACACTGAAAATAATCAATTCATAATAGTCAAATCCAAATAGAAAAAATAGAAGATTTAGTACAGAAATCAAATTCATATTCACAACTTGGCTACAATATTTTTTGCCAAAGCACTGAAGATTGACAGGGGAGCAGCAGCTTTAAAAGAAAACATTACATAACAATGCATTCCTGAATTAACACAGTTCCTCAGAGCTGCAGGGTATTCTTTCCGTTTTAGCCACCATGTAAAATTATGGCCTGTAATCGGCATTTATTTAAATTTATATTAAGCTCTTTCCATAAAGTGCAAAATTCCTACATTTATTATTTATAAAATATATTAGGTGTCCTATCATAGAGCTTTTCGACAGGATATGTGAGGCCCCCGTGTCTTCAATCACTCCTGACTCCATCTGGTAAACATTTGACTGTCAAGTACAAACATTCGGCACAGTATGTCGTAGGGACCTGGAGTTCCGGAAATGTATAATAATATGGAAACAGGCAACAAATATCAATCCCTAGTAACCTTCTCTCTTCATCCTGCCTCATTGAAAGCCAAGACAATGTTGGACAGACATATGGTAAGACTTGTCTTCTTCCTAATAGTCATTTTAGGACCTTTTTCCGTGAGGGAAGTTGACTTCAAAAGTGTGACTGGGTTTAGATAAGTCATAGAGCCAGAGAGAAAGCTAGAGCGAGATCCTCTTGGGTTTGTTCTTTATATTAGCCTCTTGGCCTTGTTAAACTGGCATAACTGTTTTATATATCCACACTTTAGGCCAGCTCATAGGACAGTCAGTTCATATGTCTGCTTTGCATATATATATCATGTGAGAAGACCATTTTCACCTTTTGCCAGTAATATGTTTGTTTAGTTTGGCCAAGCGTTTTCAAGCTGTTAGCAAGTGTGTCTTATCTGTCTGGTTTCACACTGAATCATTGGTCCCTCAACAGCTATTTGTTCAAGTGGATCAGCTTGCCGCAGGATAATCATGAAAGCTTTCTGCTGGCTGTTCCAGATTTGGGGAGTTTCTGTGGTGCTTAGCTGGAGCAGAGTCTGGGAACTTATGGCTCTCTGTGGTTCAAAGCATGCATTTGCATAGCTAGAGATGGAACATCTTCAAACAGGGTTATTATGTAACGGTCTTGGTCCATTTGCCTCCTTCTGTGTTCTCAATGTGTGTGGCGTGCCTTGGTTTCATGCTTTGCACATGTACTGTAGATGAATACTGATACACAACAAGCCATTGGTCATAGTCCCCAGAGTGGGTTGCTGAAATTATAGAATATTACAGGTACACATGCTTTATTATTATTTTAAAAAATGTATTGGTATGGTATTAAATGCAATGTAATTTGCATACTTATGCACTATTGTGCATCATTTTTTGTTTGTTGAATAAATAGTGCAAGTAATGAGTTCACGCTCAAAATAACCAACAAAAAAAAGAAGTGCAGTTTAATTATCCAGATGATACCTCAATTTAAATGAAAAAACAAAGTGTGGAATATTGAACATTTCACCTTTATTACATACTGGAGGGAGATTCAGACTCTAATATTCAATGAAAAAACAACATTTTAAATATCATATATTAGATATATTAGTACATAAGGACATATGAGGAGTGTATATCTGTGTATAGTATGACAGTTAGGAGACAGCTATGGGTTTTTATTTTCATGGTTATATGAAGAATTTCCATGGAACCTTTTTTTCACTGTAAAAATCGCTGGGTTCCATACAATTCCTTCATGTTGTTCCAACACAAGTCAATTAATATAACTTAATCATTTTTCCAAATTTAGGTAGATTGAACATAAAAGAATTAAGTTGTCCCCTAAAAAACTTGAGAATTGTGTTTTAACTTTTTTATATAAGTAGTTTGAACAAGCAGCAAAAGCATTTTTTTAGTGTTGAGGTGAAAATGTTATTAAAATTATTCATAGTAAGAAAAAGTTTCAAGAACTATCCTGTTAAAGATTTTTGAGGAACCCAAAAATATATATGTACAACATCCCTGAACCCAAACCACCTTTAAAATTCTAACTTAATTTATTGAGTATTCACCTGCCTCCTGTGCAATCAATATTAAGCTAACATTCCGGTGATTTGCCACTATCCACTATCTAACAACTGAACTACAGAACCCACCTACTTTTTACTTAATTTTTGCAGTAGTCGGCTTCACTCAGATATACAGTATGTTACAATACAGAAGAAAAAAAATATTCTGTCACTTTCTTTGCATGCCAACTTGCCAGGGCTCAGTGATGAGGTTCTTTAAACTTCAATAGTTATTTAATAAGAAATAATAGATATTTCATATGTTCTGGGAACATCAATAATTTTTGATGGTAAACCTTTTGGTATTAGTTGCATGGTTTAAGCTTATGTATCAAACAAACATGAGATGTGCTTGTAATACAAAGTCTTTCCTCAGTAGGATGCAGTTACATGCTCAATGAAAAGGTGAGTTTTGGGCTGTTTTTTTCCATTTATTTTGTCAGGAATTCTGCTTTCTGGATGGGGTTGTGAAGATCGTTCCACTGTCAAGCAACAGTGAATGCAGATGTTTCGTCATTTTGTACATTTCTGTGATTGTACCATAAGGCTTCAATAACTTACAAACCACAGGTTTCTGGAAGTGATGTAGACTCATAAGAGCAAGTGATGGTAGGAACGTGCAGTGCCCATGGCTGTTCTGTATGCAAGTGTTATTGTCTTCAACTTGATACAAGCTGCAAACCTTAGCCAGTGCAGCGAGATAAAGGGCTTGTTAAAGACTGAATTATGACTTAGTCGTGAGTATGTCACGTTTTCTCATATCATGCAATTGTGTGTTCTTTGTATCTTCCAATTTAGCAATATTTCACATATTTGACTTTTTAATCTCAAAACTAAACTTGAGCTTTTATTCAGTATACCACCCCAATAGGTGAAGTTGTTTACTGTCAGCCTAACGTCCACATGTTTTGGAGAACACAATGTGCAGCTTACCAGCCTGCAAAAAAAACTCACATAAGTCACGCTTTTGCACTTGCGAACATTAGTACCATCATGTAATACACACCAGACAAACAACACGCTGCAGTCTTTTGTCAGCAGGGCGCTGCTGTCTGAGAATAAAATGTCCCACTGGAAATGCAAACCAAACGTGGCCTCGAGAATGTTCTTGCTGTGTGCACTGACATGAAATGCATTAGCCCTGTTGATTTAAGTGCTGACTAGATCCTGTTTCGTCTGGTCACTGGATTTGGAGATGCCCATTAAATGTGGTGGCATAAACACCACAGTGGGTTGTATATTTCTGCAGCAGACCTCATGTCACCACAAGAGCATCTTGGCTGGGTTCATTTGTGTCTGTGTGTGCGGAAATCTTCTGTTCTGATGTTCTGTTTTGATGTTGCATCATGCCAATTAATTACAACTTATTCTGAGAACTACACCATGTGCATTTCCAGCAGTACAAGTCATAGATATAGTTGTGAAGATGAAATCTGACTGTATTTGTTGCTGAACTGGAGGTCACTTTGTGAACAATTTGCATTAAAAGAAGTCTTATTTTTGCCATTATGGCAAGCTTTCTTAACTTAATAGTATTAGACCACTGTTGGCCGACCTTTCCAAGCAGAGGCTTTCCAGATTTTTAAAAAATAATTTTAAACAGATGGAGATGACTTAAAACCTGTAAAACTGTAAAACCTTGGTCAGATGAGCAGGTCCCAGTAGAGCTTGAGATACTGAAGTAAATGAAGGTCGTTCTTTGGTCTGATGCTGTTAATTCTGCCAACAGTTTAAATGTCAATATACAAAATACAAAACATACTCTTTAAAAACTACATTAGAGTGTACCACAAGGGGGCAGCCCACACAACTGAGGTTTGCGTCTAAAAGGGATAGTTCACCCATAGATTCTGTTATCATTTACCCTTCCTTGAAACCAGTTTGAATATATTTGTTCTGTTGTAACACAAAAGAAGATATTTTGAAGAATGTTGGAAAGCAGTAACCATTTACTTCTATAATAATTGTTGTCATTCTATGAATGTCAATGGTTACCAGTTTACAACATTCTTCAAAATATCTTCTTTTGTGTTCAACAGGAAACCAAAAAAACTAATCTGGAACAAGTCCAAGGTGAGTAAATGATGACAGAATTTTCCTTCTTGAGTGAACAATCCCATAGCAACTTCTGAAGTCAGAGTACCTAGACTACTATTTCCTTTGTTCTGCAAAGATGTAATGTACTTAGTTTTGCGTTTGCCATTTTTTGTAGACAGCTGTCTGTATGTTTTTGTCAGACATCTGACATTTTGTTAAATGATCTGAAAATCCGACTGATTCCGTCTGACAAGTAACTGAATCAGATTAGATCAGTGGCTCATTCAGCTGTCTTTACTGTTCAGTCAACTGATAATTCAAAGCACACAATAGACTATAACACAACAGAACTTCACGTGGAGAGGTCTGTGGTGAACCGCATGTGGTTATCACATTCTTGTGTATTTTATATGTAAAATAATACTTTTAGAATGATTTCGATAGAAATATATACAATTAAACAGTTTGGGGAAAAAAATCTTAAAGTTTTTAATAGAAGTCACCAAGGCATTTCTTTAATCAAAAAACAGTTTGATATATAAAAGTAAAATAATAAAACAAAGGTATGATAAAAAACAAAATCAAACTATGAAATTTTAATACAATTTTAAAAAATGTTTTTTTTTTTGATGAGCAGCATGTTCAATGTTTACTGTATATTTGATCAAGCATCCTTGCTGAAAAATTCATCTTAAGCCGAAACTGTTACAGTGAATAGCAGCGTGTGTTAGTACTTCATTAGTTCTTTTTGTTTAAATGAATTAAAAATAACCTTGACTTCAGCTGACAGAGTTAATTCATTAATTTTCCTTTGGCTTAGTCCCTTTATTCATCAGGGGTCGCCACAGTGGAATGAACCGCCAACTTATCCAGCATATGTTTTACACAGCGGATGCCCTTCCAGCTGCAGCCCAGTACTGGGAAACATCCATACACATGCATTCACACACATACACTACAGCCTATTTAGTTTATTCAATTAACCTATAACGCATGTCTTTGGACTGTGAAAACCGGAGCACCCGGAGGAAACCCTCTCGAACACAGGGAGAACATGCAAACTCCACACAGAAAGGCCAACTGGCCCAGCCTGGACTCGAAGCAGTGACCTTCTTGCTGTAAGGCGACAGAGCTAACCACTGAGCCACCGTGTCGCAGAGTTAAATTTTAGTAATGATTTTAAAATGTGTTTTGAAGCAATTGGTTTGGGCAGAACTTCTTTTTTGAACCTGCGTGTTTCTATTTAATCTTTTCTCTTTTCCTATTTTCTCTTTCTGTCCTTTCTCATGTGCACATACATAGACATGAACACACACAGAGATTGATAAATAAAAACCTGTCTAGCAAAAGATCAGATTTTATCCTTTTTCTATTTATATTTGTACTAGAACATATTGTTGTATAACCCAACACTTTGATGCTTTTTATGTTACCTGAACTAATGTCTTGCCATATTTTCTTTTATGTCTTGGCAGAGGACTGTCTGATGAGAATCAAAATCAATAAACTATTTCTTTGTATGCGAGGGGAGCTTAGGGTAAAGAAGGTTTTGTGGGAATAAGAGAAAGTAAAGCAGAATGTCATATTTCACAGCATATTTGGACGATCATCATTTGGAGCTGTAAGGTGCCTGACTGAGGTTATGTCACATCTCAAAGTTTGTTTCAGCATGATTCAGTGCACGAGCTACACTGTTCATGTTCCATAAGCTCATTCAACATTTAAACATAAACAGCTGTTACTATAATTTAATTTACCTTCTTTCATTCAGGACAGAAAATCTTCCTGTATTCAGTTGTCGGTAGAGCATAATTATGTTATTCGAAACTGAGAACGTCCTGGTTACGTACGTAACCCACGTTCCCCGAATAGGGAACGGAGACGTGCGTCTGTTAACAGACTATGGGAGTAAGTCAGATGACCAATCACTCTGAAGAGTAAGAAAACGGGCCAATGAAATGCCAAAATGAATAGGCAGAGCTCAGCTCCACAGCTGGCAGTGATGAGCCATTAGTGCTATATAAGCTGCCCGCTGAGGAGTGAGCATCAGAATTTGCCTGCTGAAGAGCCGATCATTCAGCTAACAGCTGGAGACTCAGCTGCTGTGGCAGTGGAGACGCACGTCTCCGTTCCCTATTCGGGGAACGTGGGTTACGGACGTAACCAGGACGTTCCCCTTTATATGGGAACTCCAACATGCGTTTGTTAACAGACTATGGGAGACTGTATGGAAAACGCCACAGCAGCTAAGCCCATCACGCTCCTGATGTGAAGTTTGCCAAGCATAGCGTGAGCGCACAAGCATCACCAAGAGCGCAACCTTCCAACGTCCCCTAGGCCCTTAATTACCATTACATGGGAATAATTAAAAATTTAGATCAGGGGTCGTAATGTGCTTTTACTTAGCTAATATAGACTAGGGATTTTAGAATACGACAGTACGTTGGGAAGCGTGCCAGTCCCCAAAGGGGGAGGACGCTGTGGAGACCACCTGCTACTCAAGAGGGGAGACTTGATGGTAATAGAGCATATGGACTAGCCCTGATGAGGGGTAGTACTACATATGATAAGCTGGTTAGTGGGTAGGCAAGACACGGGTCCGCCTAGTCAGGGGGAACACTCCGTGGCTGAAATAGGCATATGGGGGTAGACCAACTGGGCATACAGTCATCACACTGAGCCAGGCACTCGACTCCTCCGCTGAGTCGGGTGCTGGGGGCCTCGGAGGAATTCTCTAGGGTTCGCCGAGTGGGAAACTTACTAATAGAATAAAAAAAGGCGCACGTATCTCCAGGTTAGGGAGCATGGCGTAGCAAGCGTTTATTAACACCGAGCTTAATTTCCTCCCGATTGACTGGGGTTACCCAATAATCGGGAGGAAACCGGCTCCACTCGAAGATTGTAAAATCTCGCGAATGTGTTAGGTGTCGCCCAGCCCGCAGCTCTGCAGATATCTGTGAGAGAGGCGCCGCGTGCTAACGCCCAGGAGGAGGCGACACTTCTAGTAGAGTGTGCTCTCACGTTCGGGGGACGCGGCTCGCCCTGGCATTGATAAGCAAGGGCGATAGCATCGACTATCCAGTGGGCCAACGTCTGTTTTGATACAGCACTTCCCTTCTGCCGACCACCATAACAGATAAAGAGCTGTTCACAAGATCTTAAGTTTTGCGTTCGATCCACGTAAAGATGCAAAGCGCGAACGGGACAAAGCAGTGAATGGGCTGGGTCTGCCCCCTCCGAAGGCAGCGCTTGCAGGTTCACCACCTGATCTCTAAATGGGGTGGTAGGAACCTTCGGCACATAGCCGGGTACGAAAAAACCTTCAGTGTGGAGGGTGACAGCCTACGCTCCAGCTTATCCTGAAAGAAGGATAAAGAAAGAACGCAACACTATTCTGGCAAGGTCGGGGGTCTTCTCGGTGAGAAGCGCACCACTCAGTGAATAGACTCCACTTCAGGGTGTAGGCATGCCTCGTAGAGTGATGGTGTTAACCACCGCCGCCTATAAGTCACCTAAGTCTTCCGCGCTCCGTCTATGGACCACACGTGGAGGTTCCAGAGATCTGGGCGCGGGTGCCAGAGGGTGCCCCGTCCCTGGGAGAGGAGGTCCTCTCTCAGGGGAATGCGCCAGGGAGGGGCCGTCGCGAGGAGTGTAAGTTCGGGAACCCAGGTCCGGTTGGGCCAGAGAGGCGCAACAAACAAGACCTGCTCCTCGTCCTCCCTGACTTTGCACAGTGTCTGTGCGATTAGGCTCACTGGGGGAAACGCATATTTGCGCATACCCGGTGGCCAGCTGTGCACCAGTGCATCCATGCCGAGGGAGGCCTCGGTCAGGGAATAAAACAACTGGCAATGGGGGTTCTCGGGAGAAGCAAACAGGTCGACCTGGGCTTTCCCAAAGCGCTCCCATATCAGCTGGACCGTACCGGGGTGGAGTCTCCGTTCTCCTTGGGGTGTTAGCTGCCGTAAGAGCGCATCGGCTGCACGGTTGAGCTCGCCCGGGATGTGAATGGCGCGCAGCGAACTCAGCCGCGAGTGACTCCAGAGGAGCAGACAGGGAACGTATACCCCCCATACGGTTGATATAAGCTACTGTTGCCATGCTGTCCGTCCTGACCAGTGTTTCTGCTCTAAGACCGGTAAAAAGCGGCGGAGAGCGAGAAACACTGCCAACAGCTCTAGGCAGTTGATATGCCAATGCAGGCGGGGTCCGGACCACGAACCCGCAGCTGCATGCTCGTTGCACACGGCCCCCCAGCCTGTTCTGGAGGCATCCGTCGCACGGGGCAAAGTTTGCTCTTCTCTCGGTTGACCCGAAGCCCTAACTGGTCGAGGTGCCGAAGCACCCTGTCCCTGTGCATAATCAATTGATCCCGGGACGAGGCTAGAATCTGCCAATCGTCGAGATAATTGAGTATGTGGATGCCCGCAAGCTGGAGAGGCGCTATGGCACCCTCTGCAAGCTTGGTGAAAACCCGCGGAGAGAGAGAAAGCCCGAAGGGGAGGACTTTGTACTGCCATGCTCGTCCTTCGAACGCAAACCGGAGAAATGGACGGTGGCGTGGAAGAATGGAGACATGAAAATATGCGTCCAAACCAATCCCAAAGACGGACGCACTGAAGTATGCACTTCTGCATGAGCATCCTGAATGGCATTTTGTGTAAATGACAGTTCAGTCTGCGCAGATCTAGGATTGGTCTTAACCCCCCGCTCTTTTTTGGCACAATGAAATACGGGCTGTAGAACCCGCATTTCATCTCAGCTGGAGGGACTTGCTCGATTGCATCCTTCGCCAGGAGGACAGCAATCTCCTCTTGGAGCTCATGCATTAAGCCCGGGGAAGAACCACCCTCCTGCAGCTCAGCCAACTTCTCGGCTTGGTAGCGTTGATCGCCTCATATCCCCTGGCTGCTCCGCCATCAAGGGTTGTGAGAGTGGGAGCGCACGAGGACCGGGCAGAAAAAGGTGCCCTCCATGCCTGCGTGAGCTCACTGTGTACCTCCGGGAAGAAAGGGACGGGGGGCCTGGAGGGTCTTGCCCTTCTAGCCCCCACGTAACACCCATCTAAGCGGCCCGGATGTGGTGCTGGGGGACAAGCCATCTCCAGTTCTACGGCCGAAGCAGCCTGGAATAACATGGCCAACATGTCCGATTCCAAATCCGAGGCCACGCTGACCACCCCGGAGGGTGGCAGAGGGTCCGGATCTTCATTGGAGCATGTCAGCCCGCCCTCCGATGCAGCGATGGACATCACGTCCCCGGTGTCATCTAATGAGAGAGCGGCCATCCCGGGGGATGGACCAGAGCTCCCACTCAAAGATTGGACAGAGCCAACTGAGGAGTGAGGGGTCCGCGGGCCTGAAGGCGACGGATAAGCCCCCACTGTAACCCTCAGGTCTGCCCGTGTGTTAACCGCTTGGCGGGGAGCAGCAGGGTTGACGCCCCCTAATGCAAGAGTGCGCCACGACCATAGTTGTGCAACAGTTAAGCCCTCGCAGTGAGGGCAAAAACTGTCCGCGAGCACCGCGTCAACATGCTGGACCCCCAAACATGTGATGCAATGCTTGTGCCTGTCATCCGGGGAGAGGAAACCACCGCATCCAGAAATACACGGTCGGAACGACATCTTGAAAAAAACGGGCTGCTCGACCGTGTGCTCTCTTAGGAAATTCTGCTCTTTTAGTGTGAAACTGCTCTTTTAGTGCACCAGCGAAATGCCCAGGGGACGGAAAACCCTGATCAACCGCCGCTGTTGCGTCTTCTCCCACACTGGTGAGTAACACTGAAATTCTGGAACTCAGCTTGGCAGAATGGATTCCTCAGTCTCATGAGAGGCTCTGAAGTAAATAAATTCTGATGCTCACTCCTCAGCGGGCAGCTTATATAGCACTAATGGCTCATCACTGACAGCTGTGGAGCTGAGCTCTGCCAATTCATTTTGGCTTTTCATTGGCCCGTTTTCTTACTCTTCAGAGTAATTGGTCGTCTGACGTACTCCCATAGTCTGTTAACAGACGCACGTTGGAGTTCCCATATGAAGGGGAACTAGTGATTGTGCTGCTTGAATACTGTAAAACTCTTCTATACTCGAATGTAATTCTGTTAAATTTTATCTAAGGTTTGTTTTCATGAAAAAGATGTACAAAAACTGGACATTTGCCAAACCAGTCCCGGTTCACACACATCTGTGAAAATGATTAAATTTATTGTAATATGCATGCCACGCCAGTAGTTGGTAACTTCATATTGTAAAAGAAAGTGCCAGCGCACATAGCCTTGGAGTCTGCCATTGTCGTGTTGTCGTCAACCACCGGCTTATTGACTGAACATTTAATACCCATTTCCATGATGTCACAGTTTTCACCAAAAATCAAGATTTTGTTTATTAACTGGAGCAAAGATGAAATTATTATTTTTTTGCAATTGTTCAGTGTTTATTCTAAACCATTTGTCAGTTGCACTTAATTTTAGAGTATGTGTACTTAAAGTGTACTTTGCATATGTTAATTTAGATTCAGGGGTTAGTTTGGGAATAGCACTGTATCTAGTTTTTACCCAGTTTAAGTAATCACTATGATTTGTATAACAATCTGCTACCAATTAAACTGTGTACATTATTATTATTATTCCTTTTATTTTTTTGTAATTTACATAATTTTTGTCAATTTTGACAACATTTTCAAAAGGATTCCCCTTCCTCTTCAGTGACTTCACTTCTCTGATGATGTGTTTACCGGTGTGAGGATGGGAAAATTTGTCACTCAAATGAGATTAACCAATGGCAAACCTCAACCATCCAAAAATCTTCCCATGAACCAAATTTAACTCTGCACTACTGTTTTTTTCTTAAACTTTTTTTTTTAAAACTCAGATGTCACAGTAGGTGAGAAATAACCTCAGGTTTATGAATCAAAAAAAAAAAGTTTGAACAAGTAAAAAACTTTGTTGAATAAATTGTGACTGAAGTGAGTTCTTATTACAATACTGTAGGTATACAACTAGACTAAAAATTCTATATAAAAAAAAATACAAGAAATATAGATTTATTTTTATGCTTTTTATTCTTGTTAATTTTTAAAACCTGCCATGACACTTTTAAAATAAAGGTTTCAAAATAGAGAAATATTTCTTAAATGCACTTTTCAGTGACCAGTTCTTAAAAGAACTGTTTTGTCTAAATGTAAAGAAACCTTTTTCTCTGTAAAATACATTTTGTGCAATGAACAAGTACTATTGATGTTAAGCGTTCTTCCGGAAACCACTAATTTCAATACAAGAGTAAGGAATTGCTGTAATTCAATAAGACTTAAGACTGTCAACAAATCGAATGCAACAATATGACAAAGAAAATTAAAAAACTATAAACAATGAATGTTTTATATGTTTTCTCATATTTGTCTCAAAGGATTTTGGTGGTCTGGGCATTGATTATAATCACTGTGCAGAATGCCTGTATGTTTAGTCTGTGTCTGTGCATGCACAATGTCTCTGCATGTTTTTTTGTTTTTTTGGCAAGTGATCTCTACAATATCCTTCAAGGAATGTGTCAGTCATATTTAGTTTGAAGTTGCAGTATGTTTATGCGTGTATGTCTGTCTCCTTGTTTTTGTGTAGAGGAAACACACATCATGCTGGCCGCTATTCCTGGAGAGGAGGCACGAGACCCTGGAGACCGGTTTAGCTCCTCACTGTCAATCACTCAGATAACATGCAAAGAGCTCAGAGAACATGTGCACAGCACGGCAGACAAGTGGAAAAATAAACAGTTATGTTCAGCCAGCTGTTAGCAGAACACTGGCCTCTCCTGACCTGCCGCTTTTGAGCTGCTCTCATGCACTTGAGGAGTCTATTGTGCTTCCTTTGCCTGATTTTGGAGTGTGCAGATCTGTTCTAGTGGCTAGGTTTGGTGTGCACAATATTAGCCTTGAGTTTGCAAAGAAAGTAACAGATAGGGATAAAGATAGAGGCGATGACAAGGCCCAGCTAGAGGGGCGAGGAATAGGTTGTGGTCCAGTGCAGTCGAGATTCGAGACACATATGTCACATTTTCAGACAGGAGGAGTGGAGGTGCTGAAGTCTGTGTAAAGACTTTGACTTGAGCTGCATGTCATTGCGTAACTGAGATTTAAAAAAAGTTGTGTCTGTACTAGGACTTAGTTTTGAAAACAGTTTCATATTATATTGTTATTTAGAAGCTTGATTTTGACATTTTCGTATATTTAAACTACTTTTTTTAGGAATCAGATACCCATGCTGTTTCTACTTGATTCACTAAAAACATTTTATAAGAGTTACTGTTATTATTACTGTATGTTCTTGATTTTACAAAAAAAAACTTTTTTTAATCGTTTAAGAGTCGTTTGTTGCAGGAATCAGACTTCACTGGCCATGCTGTACACTGTCAAGATACTTGATTCGGGAATCGGTCTACACAACTTGTTTCCCATTGACTAAATAGACCTGACTCATAAGGAATGTTTGTTTTTGAAATTCAACTACACAGTTCATGCTGTGCGTTTTTGAAAATTTCTCTCATGAGAATCATTTATTTCTGTAATCCGTTTATGCTATTTGTATTTGATTCTTTACAAAGAACTAGTTGATAAAAAACAACAACACATCGTAGGATTTGCTTTTCAGTGTTTTGGCTTTCAGCAGTGACATTTACATTACACTGAACTAAACTAAACTGAACTTCAACTGTGAAAACTGGACTGAAGCAGTTTCAGTTCACTAGAATTGAATTTAATTGAATTGATAGGCGTCATTTATTTATGAGTTGGACTACGCTAGTCATGCTGTATTTCCTTGATTCATAAAAAAGAAAACATTGCAATTATTTACAGGTTAAGGGAGTTGGACCTTTAATTAATTTTTTACATAAATCACTTCAGATTACTTAGGCGTATGTACTTATAATAGTATGGCTTTCAACAAAAATTCTAAGGTATTTTATATTGTTTTGCATGGTCTCAGGTGGTTAGATGTAGGCATAGCCCACCTGACCAGCGCCCCATGCTGGGTGATCTACCTGCGGGTTCTCCAGGATGCAGTGTGGCCTGGTGGTGAGCTGCCTGCAATACCTCGGCCTGAGAGGAGCCCAGAGCAGAGAGAGAAGACCAGACTCCAGTGCCTGCAGTGCCTCATGCAGCTGTTTCCAGGTCAGTTCAAACTGCAACATTAGAGCAGCTTCAGAATTAATGAGCTGGACTGTCTTCAGACACATTTAACAGTAATCACATCCGCCGCTGTGAACTTTCATGTGTGCGTGTTTTTATATTAATGTGGAAAATGCAAGAATTTTGTAATGACACACAGTTGTGTATATGCTTTTTTTGTGAATTGTAGAGTTAATTACAGACATGCTTGGCTCTGAGAAATGCAGGCTGGTGTGGGAGCATGTACTGGAGTCTCTACAGGACCCAAGTATAAACAGGTATAATAATTTAAATTCACAAATTTACCAATAATAACAAGATCTAATGGTTTTAGTGCCTTTATAATGCTTCTTCAGATAACATAAAAGCACTGCAAGGTTTTGTATATGGCCACTTTTTCCAAATAGTTGTTTATATGTAAATTGTGTCCTGATTAGGCTATATGTAATTGCATGTTAACAACTAAAATGTGTGTTATTTGTATGGACTTGTGCAGGCACTTAGTCTACTGTATCTTTGACCTGCTTCTGGAGTTCCTCGTTCCAGAATTTTCGGATGAGTTGTTCCAGAGGTTTTTACTTCAGAGTCTCCCTGAGGATGTTGAGAGAAAACCATCATCTGCCTGAGGACACTATGTTTCTTTCCTCCCTTTTTCTGAATGCAGTGTTTTTAGAATGAGCACATTTTGATGTGTTTTTAGAATGAGCACATTTTGATGTGTGTGTGTGTGTGTGTGTGTGTGTGTGTGTGTGTGTGTGTGTGT
>CAIGQV010016645.1:8800699-8847501 GCA_903798115.1 Danio jaintianensis
ATATATATATATATATATATATATATATATATATATATATATATATACATTTTTTTGAGTACATTTCTATGGTGGCAAACTCCAAGAGAGCTCAACTTTCTGTAAATGCAGAAAATGCACACAAAGTGGAAAAAACACCAACAAATTAAGGAAGCATATTCATCAGTTTGACAACACGTTGAAACCAAATTTCTGAAAAGTGCTGCAAACATTCACAACATAAGCAAAAATGAAGTGTGTCGTGGTGTTTTCTGTATTCTGTGCATCCGGTTACATTGTGGCTATTTGCAATATCTGTTGTCAAACTGTTCTTTTTGTAAGCATTTTCTTCAGTTGCAGTTCACTGAGCTGTTTTAGCCGCTGTAGATTTTTTAGAATAATACATTTACATTAAATAAGTTGATAAAACAAGTGCATTCCATACCTGAACATTAAAAATGCCTATATTTAGTCAATTGATTTCTAATTCCTCTGTGATTCCATTGTTTTGGGCATTGTTTTTTCACACTTTATTTTGATGGTCCCTTTTATTCTGATGACGTAACATATTAACCATCTTTCATTATATTAGTAGATTAGTAGAAAGAAGAGTAAGTTGACACACTCACAAAGTTACTTATAATCAGCAGAATGTTTAAAGAAGATCATCAAAATAAAACACTAGCAGCAGATATTACAATGTCTGGTGATACTCTAGTTATCGCTCCTTAAATGTTACTTATATTCAACAGAATGTATAAAAAGGGGCCATCAAAATAAAGTTAAATAATGCTACCATTGTAATAGCAATGGCTTTAACCAAACACTTACAAGCATATTAACACTGCTGTGTCCTTGATCTTGACGCATAAACCCAGGATGTTCCACAAGGACCATTCCTAATAAGTGTCCTGCTATTTTCTTTAGTTAATAAAACATCTGCTTTTTTTAAAAACTGAAAACTACTAACGTTTATGGACTCAGCTTAACCACATCTCTGCAGCAGTCATTCAGTTTAATGATTTCACAGTCCTGCATGTCAGGAAGTATTTAGACCACTCATAATCAAAACTTTGATGCAGAAAACTTTGTGGCAAAAAGGAGAAGGTAGGACGTTACGGTCTCTTTACCGCACACTAATGAGAATTCCCAGATTCTGTAGATGGCAGAAGCAGAAGCGTTTGTGTCATTTTTGATGACAACTGTAATTGAAAGCAGTGTCAGTTTTACGGTCCATCATTGCAGGGTCAGTGACTTCAGCTGCTCAGTTATGGCAGTAATAATAATGTGAACTTTTCACTGTGTTTTTATGGCAGGTTTTGCAGATTGTGTGGTGAACTTAGCACACTGAGATCTGTGCAACAGCTCAAGTTGCTAAAGATGAGAGTAGGATATGCCACGAATTCAGGAAAGATTAATGAATGTGTGTAAATCAATAATATGTGATTTGTTAGAAGCAAGGAGCTTCAGATTTTTTGTTAAAGATAAATAAATGTGCGTTTATCTTTTTCCATCTTTGGCTTCAGTTCAGTTTCTCTCTCGTAATAGAGATTGACATGTTTACTTGCTCTGTACGCATCTGTTTATGAAATAGATCTTTTTTGAGACTACAAATTATGTATGTTGTTCTTTTGTTGTTTTACACTGAGTAGTCTTTTTACCTTTGTCTTGAATACCTGAATTGACGAAGATGATGTTTATAGTTTTGACTTTGAACGGTTGAACAGCTGAAATCTTTAACAGACATTTTACATCGGATAATGAGTGATTTTGCTCCACATGGAATAGGAGAAAATGGGGAAAGTGACACAGTGTACTAAGAACATTTCCAGCGTCAACATGCTACTTATCCCCAAAGCCCAGATTTGTCGTAATCATGATCAGATCAGAACAAATGTACAACCCTTAACCTAATTATACTACAGAGAACTGTGGGGTTTACAAGGTTATGATTGTCAGTAACAAAAAGAACTATGTGCTGGTTAGGAAGAGGTGAAAAACTACCCACTGCGCAATTACCCATTGTCGTCATGAGATGGGATGAAGGATTATGTAAAATGCAGGTGGTAGCAGCCTCAAGACCTGAGCGTGGCCTGGGTCTTACGTAAGGGCATGGTATGTTTTAAATCAATGTCAGATGAGAGGAGAATCTGAGGTATTCACTCACGTGCACAGTTTTATACGCAGACAAAAAGCACTTGAGTTCAGTATCAACAGGCACACGCTTCCTAGGAAATAGTTTCACAGCTAAATCAGACAGACAGACAGACAGACAGACAGATAGATAGATAGACAGACAGACAGACAGACAGACAGACAGACAGACAGATGGATGTGGGTACAACAAGTTTGGGAAAAACTTACCAAGAGTTAATCTGTTATTTAACAAAATTACTTATACTAACCTTGGCCACTGGTCTTTTGTACACAACTTCACATTCAATGAGACTCTGTTAGCAGCGGTTCACTTTAACTCACCCAGGAAACATTGTGAGAAATCAAGATTAATAGATATTTCTTTTCTATTAAGAGGTGAATGTGTTGTGTTCTTTGCAAATACAAGATATCGCTTTCATCTGTTTATCTGGCTGTCATCTAACAAATGGAGTGTTGGTTTGGAGATATTCAACTACTTATTGGTATTTCAAGGACTTATTTCATTTATATTCATTTGCCTGTAGTCTTGTTGATGCACTGTCCTGCACAAGACACCCATAGTCAGGAATGTCATTATGTATCAAATTTTGGTTTGTATTTCACACACAAACCTTTTGTTTACTTGCCCCCAAAATCCAGATGTGAAAGGACCATTAATTTTGCATCTTTTGAAAAAAGCTTGCTGGTTTATATAATGCACTGCAATTACACTGGCAGACAAGATATTATTAGGCCTATAAGTAATGTTGTTGTTATTGTTATTATTTTTGTTTTCCTTTTTGAGGTCTGCAAAAGAAAACTAATATGTGGAAGAGCTGAAAGAATACCTTGCTGATTAAATAACGACTGATTTGTAATTTCAAGGTTGAAATATGGTGTATAATCCGAATAAAGTAAAAACGCATGTGCCCAATTTCAGGCCATATTTTCAGCCAGCCGTTGACTTTTGGCGTGCTTTCAGTGCAAACGGAAGACGGGTAAGTCAATATGTGGCGAAAACGGAAACAGAGAACGAGCCGAGAAATTTGGAGCGGCGTTGACGAATTTGAAAGTGTTCGACGATTTACCATGACGGATAAAAGCAGTAACGTTAAACGGAATAATAAGAGACCTCCTGCACAAAAAAAGCACAAGACGTAATGAACATCTTGTTATCGATGGAGAGGTTCAACGTCGCAACTTTGCTCATACCTGAGGTAAGTACCAGTGATTTTGAAAACTTGATGTAACACCAATTCAATCCGTGTGTGTGTGTGTGTGTGTGTGTGTGTGTGTGTGTGTGTGTGTGTGTGGGGAGAGAGGCACTAAAACAGCAAATTTACATCTTACAAACACCGACGATAAGGTTTTTTACTACAAATATCGTTAAAAAATGTCAAACCAGCAACATTTGAATGTAAAATCTGTACATTATAATATATTTTTTTTATTGTGTTTTGGCACATATTTATCATTCTACTAATTGAAAGCATCAAATTACCAATGGTGTCCCAGTTTAAAACTAACTCAATTCTCACTATAACTTTTAAAATATAAAATTCTAGGTTTATTGACCCCTCCCCCACCAACATCCTGAAATGTTGCTTTGCATAATGTTTTCTTTTTGTAGAAAATGCATACATAATATGCTGTTGTGTTGTGAAAGACAAGTTATACTATTATAAAAGTTATTTCAGTAAATGGTGGACAAGGAGAGATGCTTTTATTTCAAGTTATATGACAATTTCTATGTCAAGTATACAATTCTCATAATCTGATTTGTTTCTTTAGATCTTTTTTTTTAAGATGAGTAATTTTAATTTTCATTCAGGGTAGACAACCACCCACAGCTACCCGCTCATGCCAGTTTATCCATTTGGGAGGCCTGGTGTGTGAGAAAAGAGCTTTGCGCTTGTGTTGTCATGGACGCTTGTCTTATCAGACTAAAACTGGGCACTCTTTGTGTTTTGCCCAGCAGGCTGTAATAACCGTGAAGTATGAGGAAATAACATCATAGTGACCACACAGGCTCTTTTTTTGTGGCCCTGAAAGCCTTGCAGATGGCTGTTGTGAAATGTGTTAGCTATACTGATCACTTCCAGTAACGCAACATTGCTTATTTGCATCTTGACAATAAAATGGCCACTCAGAGCTTGCATCTATAAAAGTCTTTAGATACAAGCTTGACGTTAAAAGATGGCGAGATTGAAGGGATTGATGGGAATGCTGTGAAATGTGAATAGTACTTACGCACTTGTTCCTGCTGCTCACTTTTGAGGCATTGAGAGAAATGAAAGAGTGGCAACACTTTCCAAAGAGCAGCAGAAGCCAAAAGAAAAGGGGCTCCCAATGTGTTACGTAAAGCAGTGCAGATGTTGGCACTTTACAAACTACAAAAAGAACCTGGGGATGAGGACATTTTAATACTTTTACGAGAATATAATAATAACTGATATCAATTTGTGTAGATGGACATCTTTGGTTTGGCTCATCCCGCGGCTGTCTATTCTCGCTCTCTAAACAGATCTCTGATGCTTGGCCGTTGGAGTCACAGTTGGCTACTGTGGCTTTGGCAGCACTTCCCGGTTGGAGACGTTTGGATGACAAGTTGTGACTGTAATTTCATAAGAGGCCACCCAGGATAGACTTATTGGTCAGAGGAAATATGTACTCGTGTTCCAGATCTTTGTAGTCCCTAACCACCAGGTTTTCCAGTTAATGGAAAACCTGTGTCTCTTTTTCCTTCATGTAAACAAAGGACTTTGCCTCAGATGCCATTTCCATGCATTATTGGTCTCTAGGAGTAGTAAATTCGAATGTTGCAATTTATTGTCCATATGTTGGTTTTCTTGCATCTTGCAAAAACACGAGTGAGACCATTTGTGAAATTCGGCCCAACAGCATGATTGCAAGTATGATACTGATTTAATTTAACAGCTTAATAAACAGTAAGTTAGAATAAACTCATTAATTAGACATTAAGTTAGAATTAATGGGTGTTTTCAGTTTATTAATGTTTTTGAATTGCATTATTGGATCTCTGTTTATACAGCTTTTGTTGTTGAAAGTTTAACTCTGCATACTTTTATTGATATTTTAGTAGTACAGCATATATTATGTAAATGTAGATAAAAATTTGTAAAATTATGAAATCTACTGGCAGCTAATTATAGACTTTTAAAACTACTAAAATTGCCTACTTGCCTGTAAAGCAGTTTTACTTATTTTCACAGATGTATTAATGGGAATTATTTGTTGTTCATATTACAACAATTGTTTCGTTCATGAATGAAGCAGAGTTTATGAACGAATCAGTTCGGAAATGATTTAAAGTTTATATTTTCACCACTCGTGTGACTTGCAGAAAGATTTGTTGAAAAATCTCAAAGAAATTTACGGAGCCCTGCAGATGACATGGATAAAAAAAAACAAGATATCTTTGTATTTTGTATCTTTGACATGTTTTATTAATTGCTTCCCTCGTTTTAGTAAAGTTGTGGTTGCATTCCACTAATTTGTTCCCTAATTTTATCTAAGTAGTGGTCACAGTTTTTTTTAAATAAACACAAGGGATAAAATCTATGCAATCTGGCCATGCAAAACACACTTCGACAGGACACCAGAACTAATATTTATACATTATGTATTGCAACTTGTACTCTTGTTCTTTCATAATTATCCATGTGAAATATATACAAAAAAAGAACAAGAGAGTGAGTGAAGGACTCAGGTCTGATTTTATGATTCAGTTTCTCCGGTCTTACATCCAGCATCAGTTACACTGTTGATCCCACACACATCAATCCCTCCGACCTGCAAATAAACTCATGGTTCGTCTGTGTTAAAATACAAGTGCTTTTGTATTCGTTTCACAGCACGGTGTCCTCGAGGGCTCTGTACTCTAGCACTGTGGATGAGGCTGTGGAGAGTTAGTTGTGGCTTTAGGAAGGGAAACTATGGGTCAGAAACAGGTCGGCTGGGATTTATGAGCTGATGCTTCATGGCTTTCTATGACCCAAAAGAGTCCAGATCTTCACAGACAGTCATGGGATGACTCCACACAGACTGATACACTTGTTTGGTGTCTGATTTAGACCAGCCTAGTACAGATGAGAACTGATTTTCGCTAAATGAGGCTAGAGTGATGTGGGAGAAATGTCCACAAATGAGGAATGAAGCTGATTTAGGAGTTGCTGGTTCAAATGAACTTTGGTGTTTCATAACCTGAATCCTGTTTGGAGATAATTGAGTTCACTTAGCACATGTAGTTTGTTTCACAGTAAATGAATCCAAAATGCTGGTAAATAGTAACGGTAGTGTCATTATTGTTCTCCGAGTCACGTTTGGTTGTGAGGCACAGAGTGAGGTCATTACTGGTTTGCATGTCTTTTGCTTTAATGTGTAACAGATAAGGCAATAGATATAAACCACCAAGCTGTAACAACTATAGACGTCTAACCCGTGCACTGTTGCTTTTTATCCGACAGATGGCGGTATTTGGTTATATTTTAAACAGATTAGTGAGTTTGCAGGACTCTAGTTTGTAAGGATGATGGCAGTGTAACCCTGCAGAAGGAAATCAAGTGTGACATGTTTAATGCTTGTAGTATTCTTTTAAAATTACTTTGTGACGTTAAACAAGCTTTTAAGAAAATTAGAAAATTAGTTTAATTCAGTATAATTTAAGTGAATTTTCAAAACATGTCTGTTAGTCTAAATGATCTCCATGCATCTTGTTTTTATACCAATATGTTTTAATAACCCGTAACTACAACAAAATGATTTGCTTAAACATTGAAGGCATTAATTTTGTAGAATGTAATTGTGACACGTTCGATGTTAAATGGGACTAAAGCAATGATTTGGTGCTGATATTTATTGTCCCCATTACATAAACTCTCAATTTTCTCCTGACAAATGCAGGCCTATGCTTTTATGCATAAAAATGTTTCTAATGTTAGTCTCAAAACAAGTGAGACAACTAGCTTAAAATCCTCTGGTAAGGCAATATTTTACGTTTTATAATGGATAAAGTTTGGGATCACTGATTTTAGTAATTAAGCAATATTACGTTTTATGTCATATAAATATGGTCAGGTGGTGATCCAGCAGACAGTGTATTTATTACAAGTGCTACATGTACATCATGATTGTGAGATTGACGTTAAAACAATCACAACATTATGAACTTTGCATTAAAGCAAATAACAAACACAGATCAGTTCAGAGAACCAGTGTTGTATATTATCTTGTACTTACATACAATTCTATTTTTTTTTCTGCACAAAATGATAAGCTAGCAAAGACAGCATTGCATTTATCTTGCTAAATATAGTAAATAAAACCGTGACTGGTATCTTCACCAGTACTGGATATGAATCTCCGCACAGACTGATCTGGCTCTACTCCCTCAGCTCAGATAAAAACCAAACTATTTTTCTCACAGCCTTTGCCAAGAGTGTAGTCCAACACCAGACACGCCTGATTAGTAATGGACAGCTTTAACAAAGAGTCCTGGAGACAAGAGAGAACCTTATGTTTTGTGATCGCTGTCAATCAGTGCAGATGTAAACTGACCTAACAGCTTGACCATAAAGATTCTCTAATTACAGACACTTATATCATTGATCGAATTTGTAGATTTTGTAGTATCTAGTTAAATTCTGCAATATAACCTGGTGTGTGAGTTGAAGTGGTTTCTTTTACAAGCTAGCATTGAAGTCAGATTAGCATTTTGACTAAAAAGCTGTATATCTTGATGCTTGCTAATTTACACTACTTTGATTTCTCTTTTCTTCCACCATGCTTATGGCACTTAAGAAATGTAATTATAATGATATTTGTTTTGAATATCAGCTTGAAATTGACTTCCTAAACCTGAAATTCCCATCTTCATTATCTGTGATACAGTACTGTTTCTCTCATGCCATATAGCTCTCTAACTGTATGGCGGGACTTTCTTTTACTATTGTCTTTACCCAAATGTGTTTTTCCTTGTTTTAGTGTCATCGCCAAGTGTCAGGTTTCTATTTTAATGGCTCTGCTCTTTCCCTCTTGAACTTTCTCATTCCATTTCTCTACATATGCTCTAAACCAATGCCACATGATGCTGAGCATGCAAACTCAAGCAAATTTAAGTTTCGAGGATTAAAAATGTTCCTCGTTTTGGCCTTCCATCAAAAGGACATTCTCCCTAGGCTCCAAATAAGGCATGTGTTTTGACGTGTGTTTGGATATTGGCTAAGAGGAAACCACAGACCTCTACAAATGGAGGTCAGAGGTCAGAGAATTGCAGTGTAAATTCTTGACAAGTGAGAGAGTGTCCTCTCTTTGCTTTACACTCTAACAAATGTTTTTTTTTTTTCTTTCCCAGTTCTTCCTCTTTGTTCTCTTTATTCACGTCATTTCCTGAAATCTGTTTTTCCTGAAAAAGTGTTTTCTCCATTGAAGTTGCAATAATTTGGATTTAAAATTAAACATTCTTCTCATTACTGTATCAATTCCGGAAAGAGATGCAGGTGTTGTCAGCATAGCCATTAAAAAGTGTCACAGCTAACAGATCAAACACATTCTTCTCACAGCTGAGATGTGATGAGAGTCGTCGCAAGCTGTAATCGCAAAGAGTCACCATTAGGGGAAAAACAGTGTGGAGGAGAGATCTCTGCATCTCAGAACTGCATATTTAAGCATTTTTATATGTAATACAGAACCCCCAGGTTTCTCCCAAGGCAGCTGATTCTTGCTGCTTTCAGCTCATTTTTCTCTTTCAACTTATCTTGGATCAAAATTATCCGCTTCATCGCTGTCTTGTTTTGGCTGCCAAGTCACCGTGAGAAGGCCAGCATGGGTGAAGGCAACACAGAGGTTATGTCTCATTTTTCAACTCGAAGAGGATGTTCTTTGTTATATATTAGTGGGCTGAGCTTTACTTAAAACTTATGACCCTTACAAGATGCAGGTGGAGATGTCAATGAAAATGCATTTACTGACCAGATGTTTTAGCATATACCTGCATATTCAAGGAAAAAGTACTCCAAGCTTACATTTAAAGAGATAATTTATCGTGCAGCTTTATTCCAAACCAGTTACTTTTTTGTTCTGTTGAACACGTTAGAAGAACCCCACTGATTTTCATTGTGTTTATTTAAATAAGTAAATAAATAAGAAAAAAATTTTTGTTGCAAAAGTATCTTTTAAATATGTTTTATGTCCATTGGGTATATAATTACAGTGGCCGAGAGAGCTTAACGCACTGCAATTTAAGAAAACGCATGCAATAACCCAAAAACACCAACAAATTAAGAAAATAATTTCATTTGTTTGGCAGCATACGTGTTGCAAATCCTCACAATGCAAACACATTAAGAAAATGCTCTACAAATTCTCACAACGCAAACAAATTAAGAAAATGCACGGCAAATTCTCACAACGCAAACAAATTAGGAAAACGCGCTGCAAATTCGCACAACACAAACAGCTTGGTAGAGTTGATGAGTGTGGGCGGGGCTGAAAGCCACGGGAGAGGAGTGAGCCCGTTGGAGCGACTGTTTCAGTGTCGAATTTAGTGGAGTATCGTCAAATGGAGGCTTTTGTTTTGTGTTTACTTATTGATTAAAGTTATTGCATGTCCATCAGTTCCCACATCTGAATGAGTGAGTTTGAGCCATAGACTGTAAAAAATAGGTTTAAGCTACTAGTAAGTTAGCATTACAGGTATTTCCGGTGTAAACAAAACACCCGCGCAGAAACTCGAAACAGAGTAACATAGAAACCCCACTGCGAGCTAGTGTTTCAGAAGTGTTATTGCAGAACAACACAAACAGAATGCAGAAGTATAAATGCTCTGCTACGTGCAAGGCATGCGCCATGGGTTACGGCAATCACTCTACGTAGAAGTATAATTCAGCCTTAAGCCTACAATAATGATTTAAAATGTGTGCATTGTAACCTGTGTTTTATGTATTTTTACGTGTATATTATTAATTACTTTGAACAGAGTCATTATTCATATACAGTAGGCTACATGATGTTTTACCATGCTTTACTTATATTTTTATAGCAAAAATTGCAATAAAAACGACAGATTATTATTATTTTTTAACTAATGCAGTTATTTAGGATGAATTAAATAGGTCAATGGTATTTGAGCACCTAATTCAGCATATTAGTGATTTGCCATCACAGGAATATATAATGTTTTTGAATGATATTTAAAACAAATTCATTTTCTATCGCACTGTAATTAGGTCAAATGTACAATAAAACGATAAAGACATCTTTCCTTTCTTTCCACATTCCTTCCTTATTTGGGACAGGTTTGGCCATGCATAGAGCAAAGGGTTGGAGAAAATGGCTCAATTTGCCAAGTGTCTTGAGAGTAAATGGATATGTCTGCTCTCCATTGCCTGCTCTTTGGCTCCTAATCACACTGTTAATCTGGAGACAATCCAGATATATTACATATCATCTAAAACAGCCAGTCCATGAGATTGTACAGAACACATCCATCAAAACGTCTGTTGATCCAAATCACTGATTACAGGAGAAAAGAGAGAAAGAGAGTATGTAGCTAGTTTAGATATTTGAAGCAAAACATGCTTTGCTCAGTACAAAAGCAGTCAGAGAACACACACACACACACACACACAAAATGTGACTAACACAAACCAACTGCTTGTGTTAGTCTTGTGTAACTGCTGAATCTAACGGGGCTCATTTTAGTGGGTCTAACATATATTAATCTTACATCAGTTTTGTCATTGCTATTTTAAAAGTTCACAGACGTTGGGTGGTGGAGCTGGATCAAGATGAAGGTCATTTGTAGCTCGTGGAAGCAACAAGTCGATCATCTAACAGTTTTCATGTCGGTCGAAAACATCTGAGTTCTGGATTTTAAGTTACAATTTAGTGACGTTGCTGTGTCTAATTAGTACAGCTGTGTTGTGTGTTAGCTAGTCATAAATTGAAGCCGTTTGATGTTGGCAGGCTGTTTGTGAGGGCTGCATAGGCTAAGACACTGAGTCCTGTACATCCAGTGTGTTTATGGAAATCCCCTTCACGTCGCTGTTAGATCATCAGTCTCTTTGCTGCCCAGCTGCAACTCCACGCTGTGTGTAAAACATCTGCAATGTGAGTGACAGTTTTGCATTCTCTTGGGATGTTATGGCCAGCCAAAATATGCAGTGCAGCAGCCATTGTAAGGGATCTTTTGTTTTTAGGGGTTTGTGCGTATGTGCAGTGCATAGTGTTTCATTGTATACGTGGGTTTGTCTTCTGCATACACACGTACTTGTGGGTTTGTGTGTAACTCGTGCAGCTGTGACCTGACAACGTTTCTCGAATGCTCTTGGGTCAGAACGACCCACCACAATACTTGTCAGCTAAGTATCACTAAGTTTGTGTGGGCTTACATTTCAGTTTGTGGTCCGTAAAACACCTTAGAGAGTGTTAGGTCAGTGTGCATGTGTGCGTATTTATTTCTGCAAGTGTATTGTTGTTCTGGTGGTGCTTTTGTATAGAAGCTTATCTAGGCCAAGACTCGACTTTTTTCTTGCAACTCTTCAGCTTTGAGTTTATAACTTGCATTTTTAAGAAGAAAACCCACAATGAAAGAGTTATGAGCAACTCCATGCAAATGTCAACCTTGCCATGAAAAAAATGACATTTTCACCAAAATATCGAAACTTTCTATTTTTTTTTTTTTTTGTGTGTAAGCAAGTATTTTACAGTACTTTAAAAATACTCAAAAATGTATCTGTCAATGTTTTCAAACAATTATATTTGATTTACCAAAGTCGCACAAGTGCCAATTTCACATCTGTCACATCCATAACGTATATGTTAACATATGCTTTCTCTGTGAATTTATGTTTTGAATTTTTACTGCAAATGTCACATCCATAATGCTGGAGTTGCTCACATGGGAAATTATAAATTATATTTACATTATGTTTTTATTCTTTTGATGCAAAAAGTTTTGTGAATTTCTAATTGTGAAATATAAACTTTTAGTTGCAAGGGGAAAAAAGTGAAGTGCAAGATAAGTGGTCGCTAACTTTTAGATTTTTTGTTTTAAATTTCAGTGGCAGAGACAAGCTTTCCAACACTTGGGTTTTCTCAAATAGATTTGACATTTTTCTGGAAGTAATGGAAATTCCCATTAGTATATGTATTTAGGGCACATGAAATGCATGCAACAGAATCTTTGGGTCATAGTATTAAGTTTGGCTGGTTGGTGAAGTCCGGATGTGAAATTCGTTTTGCTGGGCCAGATGGCTTGTATTTATACACTATTTATGTCCAGGTTGTGTTGACTTGGCTTGAGTCCTTAAGGTTTACAGGATGCAGCTGGATTATATTCTTATGTAGGCGATAGTAACACATCAATCAGCAAAAGCAACATGTGTGTGATTCACTGTATGAACCTCACTCTTTGTGGAAAACTGTTGTTTGACAACATTAATAGCAGAGTACCGTCACACTTACAAAAGCAACATCTAAGCACAAAATGTAAAGGAAAAATATATATATCAGCATGTAAAAGAATGAAAATGCATAACTTATTTCAGACATTCAGGAATTCCCTTTGAAAATATTTGTAGAATGTTCAGTTTTTGGATGGGACCAGAGACATAACATTGGTATTCTGGTCAGTACTTCTCTCTGATGTGGTCTGGTCAGCAATTACCAGTTGCCAGTGAAAAATGCTGCTTTCCTTTTGACAAAGTATAATTATAAATGTAAACTAGATTTAAATGTACTCTATTTGTCCAAAAGAAGGCAGAAATTATATTTGTCATTCATTATATTCATGTTTTATATGTTTTGTCTACTGCAGCTTTTGAGTCTGAAATGCTTTTACTGTCAGCAAGCACAACCTTTGTTTCTTGTGACCTCTCAACTCCAGTGTATCTCATAGCTGACCCGTGATTGAGGGATGCCGGGGAAAGAGGAGGAGGAGAGAAAGGAATGGGAACAGGCCATGCAAAATACAATGCATGCATCCAGTTTATTGAATGTTTATGATATGATTTTCCAACACAGTCTCATTGGAATCTTTCTGAAGCCTGCATTTTAGTTGAAACTGCATAAATGTAAATATACGTTCGACTGAGGTTTTTATTTAAGACGAATGCTATGGGGCAGTATAACACCAACAACTTTTGTTCCTTTTCATATTAATGGTATTTACAGGGGCATATTATCATTGAATAAATGATTATTTTTGTGCAGTTCTTTACACAACACCAACTAAATACCACAAAACAACAAAAATTTGTTTTGTGGGATTTATTAATGTACGCATAAAATGAAAATGCAGCATACCGGATGTGAACTTGCATATTGTATGCTGTATATTCAGACTTCAAACTCATTTATCCAACTTTGTTTTACTTAAACTTGAATAAATAAAGCAAACTATGCATCTGAACAATTCTACGTATCTATAATATAGTAGGCAAAACAGTTCTGTGAAATTAGTTTTATGTCCAAATTTAAGAAACTCTAAACTTTAAGAAACTTTGGCTGTGATGTAGTACATGACACTTTAACTCACATACAGTGATAGTATTTCATACAACACACACTGTAGAACCTATTTTGGATGCACCTAAATGTATTTATTTTTTGATTACTGGAGTCCACACTGCATTAAAAGTTTATTTAATCAACAGTGCAGTATGCTAGTATTTAGTTTAGAAGCCATACTCCCTAGCATGAATGTTATGATGATGCAGCATTGCTTGCTAGTGATCCGCATTAAGCTAAAATGAAGTCAGGGAAATGTTTTAGTTGTTTATAGGACCATCATTGAAGCCTATTCTTTCGTTCTGCTACACATCATGTTTATGGAATGTTGTTGTCTCTAGCGAAGAGTACAGTGGCCCAGCATTAACTGCGGATGTGTATATGCATGAGCATGTGTAACTTTAACCTCTGGCCAAAAATGCTGAAGTGTTTGTGTGTATGTGTGGGCCAGTGTGGAAACTTGTATAATATAAGTGCACAGTTTTAGGAGGGATCAAAGCACAAGTTTAAACACAAAAGTGGTGAGGCATTCTGATTCCATCATATTCTCATCCTGCCACCGGAGTTTGAAGAGTTACACAGGAAAAGCTGCTGACACAGAGTGTGGTCTAACTGATGAGTAAGTGCTCAGGTGTAGCGGAAACTGTTTAGATTGTTACGAGCCTTGCGGCACTTTTGATTGCTGCCTGTCAGGAGATTCTAACAAGCTGGAAGTATGTCAAACTTGTGCAAAGCGTTATGAAAAGACTTTGTGTACCTGTCAACTCTTTAACAAAGAAAACTTGACAGGTGCTTTAAACGAGTGTCTGTTTGATTATAATGTGTTGTGTTTTGGCTTTGTGCCCTGGAACAAGCGTCACGAGAGTACAGTTTGTGCCCCTTGGAGTAACTGCCAGCTCAATGATGTCACTGACTTTGAGTCCCGTATGTTATTAATCTTGGCAACATTCAAATTGTCATCTTGTGGTTTTCTTGCAAAGTTTTATTTTCCATTGTTTGCAAAGCTAAACAGGAACCAAGGTGTTTGGTATCAGATCTTTGTGCTGATTTATGATCTTTTGATTATTTCTTAATCAAATCAAGATTTGAATTTGATTAGCGAACGCAGATGTAGACCAGCAAACAAAAAACAAGCTCTACTTTAGTGCCAGGTGTTCTACAAGAAAGTTTATGTAGGCTTTGAGTTTAAAGGTCTGACTAATTACAGCCAGATAAAAAAAAAAACCTTCTTTAAATGGCAGAAGAAAAAAAAACTGTTTTGTGATTCAGGTGTGTCTGCAGATTTCAGTGAGGTTTACACTAAGTTCTTCACTCTGCTGTCGACCGAATCGTTTTTGAGTTCCATTAGGGAGAAAGGGAGTTTGTCTTGGCAGACATTGAGTAGATGATGGCATAAGTCTAGCTCAGTAAAACCTCTGTTCAAATGAGGTCACTCAGGGTGGAAAAAGGCAACACATACTTGTCTATTTCCAGAGACATGCAGTAATGCATTGTAGGGTAGTGTAAGGCAACCTGGTCCAGTGTTATCTGGTGTAATCCGCTTGTTAAGTGTGATGTCATTCGAAGCAGCTTCCGGGTCCAAACACTATATCAAACCGTATAGGGAGGCTCACAAAGCACTGTTTACAAAGCGCTGTAATACTTTCGAAAATCACGAATCTCGCAATATATATATCCATGCCTAATATCCGATAGCCAGTAAGTGATTTATTTTTTTATAAATTGTTAAAATATTTGTGTTTGTGATAAAGCAAGTACAGAGACTGTAGTGTACACCATGATTTTATATAAAATTCACTTTAATATGTGATATGACTAAAAAGTGGTCATAAATGAATATTTTCTCAATTCAAATGAGTAGCGCTTGGAACCGTCATGACTTAACAAGCGGATAGATCGCTGCTCATCAAACACAGGGATGTCAAATGTGCGCATTAAAGCGAAAAGGTGAGCACTCATTCATAAACTACACTTGTTACATTCTTAGATAAATCCATATTTTTGAACGAATCTCTTGAAAAACAATTGACATGCTGTCATCTACTGATGTAACAATGACCACGTCAGTGCTTATATCAAATTATGAATATTAACCCCAATGCTGAATAGCAAAATCACTGTAATTTAAGAATACGATTGCATGGGTGTTTGAATCAGAAATACATTACATTATTATAATATAAAGAATTGGCAATTCTGTTTGAGATTGACAATTTTTTTATTAAACGATGGCAAATTAAATTTCAGTTCAAGGCAAATGACCTAAACTGAAATTTGTGTGTACCGCACGTACGACGTAAAATGATAAAGAAATGAAGTGATGTCATATATGTTTCTAACTGCCCAGGTTAAATGTTTTCCAGGTGAGAGTCTGACGTGTCATAGTATTTGATTGATAGTTGCTGTAAAACGTGTTCCAGCTAAAATTTCTTATATCATCTGGAGAAGATGTATGGAAAGAGAAGGATCAGGATCATCCATCCTTTGGAGCTGACAGAGTAGGGAGGAGGCAGGAGAGAATGAGGAAGAAAGAAGGAAAGTAGGCCATTTACAGGTCAGCGAAAACCCCTTGAATAGTGAAAGAGTGAGAGGAATGACAGACTTTAACGCTCGGAACAGCTGAGAGTTCCACGCCTCATTCCGGCAAGCCAAGTGTCAGGATGTCAAGAAAAAAAATGAGCGTAAAATAAAATAAGCTTCAGAAAGGCTATTAAGAGACAGCTGGTGGGGATGGAAGAGTTAATGAGTCTGGAGGGATCGAGGTCTGTGGGAAGAGTCTAGCTTCCACAAGCGAGTGAGAGAGAGAGCACCTGCATCTGCCTGTAGGTGCTCACTGTACATGACCTATATAAAAACTGACTGCTTTTGAATAATTGGGCATGTTCATCATTCTGGATTTAATGTTTTATTTATTTTATTATTATTATTTTTTTTACATTTAGATGAACTTGACATCATCTAACATTTACTTCATATTCAGCCTGGACTTTCATACCTGTATGAATTTCATTCTTCTGATGAACACATAAGAAGAAATTTTACTGTTTTTTAAAAATATGCTACTGATGTAATGTGGTAAAATTAAATAATTAATATTAAAGAAGTAATAATTTTAAGATATTAATAATATTGATAATTTTAAGAAAACTATTGTATTAGAAAAGTATTGAAGAAATGATTCTTTCATGATTCTGAATAGAAAAGCAATGAAAATGTCATTTACTAGAGGGTGATGAAATGCTAATCACTGCATTTAAAAATATTTGATAAAAACATTTGGTTTAAAGGAATTATTTAGTAATACTATAGTAAACCCATAAAGTCATACATTTAATTTCTGGATTGATCTGTGTTTTTGAACAAATTATTTGAACAACAAATCATATGATGCAATGACAAATTCAGTATTAACAGTTATGTTTCCCCATCATGGGAACTTCAACGTGTGTCTGGTAACAGACTATGGGAGTACGCCAGGCTACCAATCACTCTGAAGAGTAAGAAAACAGGCCAATGAATGCCAAATAAATTGGCGGAGCTCAGCTCTACAGCTGCCAGTGATTAGCAGTGATAGTGGGAATTTTCGCTTCAGAGCCTCTCACGAGACTGAAGAATCCTTCTGCCAAGCTGATTTCCAGTGTGAAAAGCAGTGTTACTCACCAGTGTGGGAGAAGATGCGACAGCGGCGGTCGATCTGGGCTTCCCGTCCCCTGGGCGTTTCACTGGTGTACTAAAAGAGCAGTTTCCACTAAAAAAGCAGAATTTCCTAAGAGAGCAACACGGTCGAGCAGCGCGTCTTTAACAAGATGTCGTTCCGACTGTGCGTTTCTGGATGCGGTGGTTTCCTCGCCCCGGATGACAGGCACGAGCGCTGTATCACATGTTTGGGGTCCAGCATGTTGAAGCGGTGCTCGCGGACAGTTCTTGCCCTCACTGCGAGGGCTTGACTGTTGTACACCTGACGTTGCGGCATACCCTAGCATTAGGGTGCGTCACCCCTGCTGCTCCCCGCCAATCAGTTAGCACTCGGGCAGGCCTGAGGGTTACAGTGGGGGCTTATCCGTCGCCTTTGGGCCCGCGGACCCCTCGCTCCTCATCAGTTGGCTCTGTCCAAGCTTCGAGTGGGAGCGCTGGTCCATCCTCCGGGATGGCCGCGCTCTCATTAGATGACACCGGGGATGTGATGTCCATCGCTGCATCGGAGGGCAGGTTAACATGCTCCGATGACAATCCAGATCTCCTGCCACCCTCTGGGGTTGTCACGGGGTCTCGGATTTGGAATTGGACATGTTGGCCGTGTTATCCCGGGCTGCTTCGGCCGTAGGAGTTGAGATGGCTTGTCCCCCAGCACCACGGCCGGACCGCTTAGATGGGTGTTACGTGGGGCTAAGAAGAGGGTGAAACCCTCCAAGCCCCCTATCCCCTTCAGCCAGGGCATATGAAGCGATTCCTCATCTGCTCCGCTGCCTGCTCCACCGGCTAAGCGGCAACGCCGAGCCACCAGCAGGATTGGGACGCCCCCGCCCCAGGGCGCCATTAAGTCCGGTAAAAGGACCACGAAGCATCCCTGAGACAGGCCACCCGGAGAAGAGGGGACCTGCTCCTTCCTCGGTGAAGGGACGAGTACCATTTCAAACACCTATAACATCTCCACTGCCGGCCTCCGGGCTGGCGGTGACAAAATTTTCAATAAAAGAGCAGTTTCCTCTCTCTCCGGGTGTGCAAACCCGAGCCTTGCCAGCCTGGGACTCTCCGCCTTCCAGCTTGCGGCGCCGGGACCCCTTGCCTCAGGCTTCCAGAGTGCAAGAGAACGGACTCCTTTCTCTCACTCCAGCCATCGCGGGATCAAGGGAGGAGGTAAGAGACACTCTCTTATTTTCTGCTCTTCCTCGGGCCGCTCTGCTTCCTGGGGTGAGCACTCCCCTCCTGAGCTGCCCCTCCATTGGCACGTCAACGATCGCTCCGATGGTGCCATTAGCGTGGCCTCTGCCAGCCTGGTTAGCACTGCCCACCCCGTCGCGGTGGCTCATACGGACGATCGGACTCGGCTATGCGATACAGTTCACCATTCTCCCTCCCAAGTTCACAGGTGTTCATTTTACGAGGGTCAGCCCAGAGAGCGCCCCTGTCTTGTGAAAGGAGATTGCTGTCCTCCTGGTGAATGCAATCGAGCAGGTTCCTCCAGCCGAGATGAATTGTGGGTTTTACAGCCCGTATTTCATAGTGCCAAAAAAAAAAAGTAAGGATAAGGCCAATCCTAGATCTGCGCAGACTGAACCGTCATTTACACAAAATGCCATTCAGGATGCTCACGCAGAAATGCATACTCCAGTGCGTCCGTCCTCGGGATTGGTTTGCAGCTATAGACCTGAAGGACGCGTATTTTTATGTCTCCATTCTTCCACACCACCGTCCATTTCTCTGGTTTGCGTTCGAAGGTCGAGCATGGCAGTACGAAGTCCTCCCCTTCGGGCTCTTCCTGTCTCCGCGAGTTTTCACCAAGCTCACAGAGGGTGCCCTAATGCCTCTCCGGCTTGCAGGCATTCGCATACTCAATTATTTCGACGACTGATATTAGCTTCGTCCCGGGATCAATTGATTATGCACAGGGACAAGGTGCTCTCAGAGGAGCGCGCCAGGCTGGTGCTTTCCTGTCTGAGCTCGCTCGACAGGAATACAGTGGTCCCCCTGAAATTATTTCAGAGGCTCCTGGGGCATATGGGATCCGCAGCCGCTGTCACGGCACTCGGTTTGCTTCATATGAGACCACTTTAGTGCTGGCTTCACGATCGGGTCCCCAGACGGGCATGGCACGTGAGCACGCACCGGGTGCTCATCACTCCACTGTGTCACCGCACCCTCAGTCCCTGGGCGGTTCTTGCTTTTCTACGGGCCGGGTGCCCCTAGGGTAAGTGTCCAGGCATGTTGTCATATCGACAAATGCCTCCAGTATGGATTGGGGGGCCGTGTGCAATGTGCATGCAGCTGCGATTCGTGGTCCAGACCCCGCCATCATTGGCATATCAACTGCCTAGAGCTCATGGCAGTGTTTCTCGCTCTCCGCCACTTTTTACCGGTTTTAGAGCAGAAACACGTGCTGGTCAGGACGGACAGCATGGCAACTGTGGCTTATATCAACTGTATGGGAGGTATACATTCCTGTCGCATGTCTCAGCTCGCTTGCTGTCTGCTCCTCTGAAGTCACACGCGGCTGAGATCACTGCGTGCCATTCCTATTTCGGGCAAGCTCAACCGTGCAGCCGATGTGCTCTCACGGCAGCTAGCGCCCTGAGGAGAATGGAGATTCCACCCCGGCTCAGTCCAGCTGATATGGGAGCGCTTCGGAGGAAGCCCAGGTCAATCTGTTTGGTTCTCCCGAAAACGCCCATTGCCAGTTGTTTTATTCCCTGACCGAGGCCCCCCTCGGCACAGATGCGTTTGCTCACAGCTGGCCACCAGGTATGCACAAATATGCGTTTCCCCCAGTGAGCCTAATCGCACAGACCAAAGTCAGGGAGGACGAGGAGCAGGTCTTGTTTGTTGCGCCTCTCTGGCCCAACCGGACCTGGGTTCCCGAACTCACACTCCTCGCGACGGCCCCTCCCTGGTGCATTCCCCTGAGAGAGGACCACCTCTCCCAGGGACGGGGCACCTCCCAGGGATGGGGCACCCTCTGGCACCCACGCCCAGATCTCTGAAACCTCCACGTGTGGTTCATAGACGGAACGCAGAAGACTTAGGTGACTTACCGGCTTCGGTGGTTAACACCATCACTCAGGCTAGAGCACCCTCTACGAGGCATGCCTACGCTCTGAAGTGGACTCTATTCACTGAGTGGTGCTCTTCTCGCCAAGAAGACCCCCGAACTTGCCAGATTAGCGTTGTGTTATCCTTCCTTCAGAATAAGCTGGAGCGTAGACTATCCCCATCCTCACTAAAGGTTTACGTGGCTGCCATCTCCGCTCATCATGACGTGGTGGATGGCAACATGCTCGGGAAGCATAATCTAATCATCCTATTCCTCAGAGGTGCACGGCGACTAAATCCATCCCTCTCATGCCCTCTTGGGATCTCTCTGTAGTCCTGGTGGGTCTGCAGAGAGATCCATTCGAGCCACTCGACTCGGTATCCTTGAAAATCCTGTCTATAAAGACAGCTCTACTGATCGCGTTGGCATCGTTCAAGAGAGTTGGGGATTTGGAGGCATTTTCGGTCAGCGAATCGTGCTTGGAATTTTGTGCCCAAGGTTTCTACCACCCCATTTTGAGATCATTGGTGAACCTGCAAGCACTGCCTTCGGAGGAGGCAGACCCAGCCCATTCACTGCTTTGTCCCGTTCACGCTTTGCTCTTCTACGTGGAACGAACGCAAAACTTAAGATCTTGTGAACAGCTCTTTATCTGTTATGGCGGTCGGCAGAAGGGAAGTGCCGTATCAAAAAAGAGGTTGGCCCACTGGATAGTTGATGCCATTGCCCTCGCTTATAAATGCCAGGGCGAGCTGCGTCCCCCGAACGTGAGTGCACACTCTACTAGAAGTGTCACCTCCTCCTGGGCGTTAGCATGCGGCGCCTCTCTCACAGATATCTGCAGAGCTGCAGGCTGGGCGACACCTAACACATTCGCAAGATTTTATAATCTTCAAGTGGAGCCTGTTTCCTCCCGATTATTGGGTAATCCCGGTCAATTGGGAGGAAATTAAGCTCGGTGTCAATAAACGTTTGCTGTGCCATGCTCCCTAACACAGAGATACGTGCGCCTTTTTTATTCTGCTAGTAAGTTTCCCGCTTGGCGAACCCTAGAGAATTCCTCCGAGGCCCCCTAGCACCCGACTCAGCGGAGGAGTCGAGTGCCTGTCTCAGTGTGATGTCTGGTATGCCCATTTGGTCTACTTACATACTGAGGCTCGGTGCCAGCTATGCGCAGTTCCCCCATGGCGACCCCATATGCTTATTTAGCCACGGTGTGTTCCCCCTAACCAGGCGGACCCGTGTCTTCCCTACCCACTAACCAGCTTATCATATGTAGCACTCAACCTTCTTAGGGCTAGTCCATTTGTTCCATTACCATCAAGTCTCCCCTCTTGGGTAGCAGGTGGTCTCCGTAGCGTCCTCCGTAGCGTTACGTCCGTAACCCACGTTCCCTGAATAGGGAATGGAGACGTGTGTCTCCACTACCACAGCAGCTGAGTCTCCAGCTGTTAGGCAGGCAAGAAATTCTAAAAAAATTCTAAAAATTTGCAGGCAAAAAATTCTAATGCTCGCTTCTCAGCGGCCGGCTGATATATCCCATTAATGGCTAATCACTGGCAGCTGTGGAGCTGAGCTCCGCCAATTCATTTGGCATTCATTGACCCATTTTCTTACTCTTCAGAGTGATTGGTCACCTGGTGTACTCCCATAGTCTGTTAATAGACACAAGTCTCCGTTCCCTATTCGGGGAACGTGGGTTACGGACGTAACCAGGACGTTCACTGATGTGATTTTGTTTATTGTCTTTTTAATGCCATTCCAGCATTTATGGCTATATTCATGGCAAAAAAACTCACAAAAATACACTCACAAGACTTTTCAATACACAAGTCTTAGTAACACACAAGTTAGGAGAGGGACTTCAGTTAACCTATGGGTCAAATAAATTTTAACAGTTTATTTATATTTCGATCACAACCGTATTCATCTGTGTTTATATCCAAACAATGAAAGTGTTATAATGATGTGATGTCCCCATTCATTTTATAGAATTTATAAATGTTATAGTTTAGTTTTTATTGCTTTATTCTTAATTTTATTTTATTTTTTTAAATAAATCTTTAACATTTATGCCCTTTTTGAAAATAAGAGCTTATAAAATAATAGCTCATAATATCAGTTTATCTGTTTTTGGTCAGAAACATATCAGTTCCTCCTTGATAAATAATCAGCACTTTATTTAAACCATTAATAATTGTACTGTAGTTCTCCATTGGACAGAACAGTTTGTGAACTGCATGGCACGAGCCTTGGCCGTGTATAGCCTAGTCTTTAGTAATTCTTAGTAAAAAAAATTATTTTGAATGGAGAAGGGAGTCAGTGGGCCATTAGGGAATATTAGAGCTCTTATCCAGTTACACTTTATAAATGACTGACTTTGCCCTCAGCATTTGAAATGACAGGAAATGTAATGGTCTAAGCACTAATTAACCCCTTTTTTAAGCAATTAGGTGAAACGTTGGATGTTAAAGGTGGCACCTGTTAACTTTTTTATGGCTCAGCGATTCAGATTTTCTTTCCCAATAGACAGCTTAAGCCCTTATGGATATGCTGACATGGTATAATGTGAGCAACAATTATTCTCACAGACTAGTCAGAATGGCAAGTATTATTTGAAACATTCTTTTTTTTTTTGCTCTCTAGCAGAAACTGCACCACCAATGTGTTGCTCCCACAGGGGACGTCCATTAACACGGTGTGCTCACTATGTAAAGGGGCTTTTATTTTCATAGCTGCATGTGTTGGTACAGTAAGTCTGGGCCAAGTTAACTATACACGTTACAGTATGTTCCAATTGGCGCTCCAACATGACTCGTGGGAATCGGTCTCCAGTCTTCAGTACATGCCAGGACAGAATGATGCCTCTTGGACTGAAGAGGGCTGTATTTATTTACTTGCAAAGATAAAATTTGTCTGATGAATGATGAAATAAATGGCAGGTCAGTTGATCAGCATTTGAGGGCTGAGATACTGATAAATTAATGTTTGACATTCACTTTTGTTTTGCTATGACCAGAGGTGAAATCATTATTATTCCAACCTGGAGTTCCTGGGGTTAAATAGTCAATGAACTGGTCTTGTGTGCTTTCAGAAGAGCGAAAGGAGGAGGATGGGATTTGAAGAAATGAAGGACCATTATGTAATTCCTACGAAGAGCCATGGGATTTCTGAACGTGAAACAGGTGCGTGAGAAAGACACCTTTGGTGAGGGAGACCGAAATGTTCTCATGCTGCTTCATAGTTTGGCAAATCTTGCAAGCCTTTCATGTTCATAACTGGAGGAATTATATGCTGTCTGCACAGCTGTGTTGCTCTCTGAGAATATCGCTCTAGGTCTTTACTGACAATATGAATTTATTGCTGAATAGAATTAGGTCAGAAAGAATAAAGATTATGTCCAAGCATGGTCAGATTTATGTTGGACAGAATATCAATTTGTTTAATGCTATTTGAGGACCATCTTGTCATATCTCATAGAGCAATTCAAAATGAAACTTAAAGAAGTAGTGATTGTATGAACCTGAATGATTTGTTTTAACCTGCAGAACACACACAAATAAGGTATGTTTTAGCTGTTTTGGTTCATACTGTGAAATCTGGTAGTAATAATAATAATAATAATAATAATAAAATGTATTCCGTTATTTTATATAAAGCGCTTTACAAACATAAAAAGTACATAAGAAAAAGATACATACAAGGATGTATTATGGAAAGATCTTTCAAACCAATGGGCATGAGTTCACTTTTTTCAAAATTAACTTTAAAGCCAGAAAACTTCCCAAAAGTATTAATAAGCTTGAGTACAGCAGGGAGGCTCACTTGTGGTTGGGTGATATAAAGCAAAATATCATCCGCATACAACGATATTTTATTAATAGTATTTGAAGTATGAAAGCCATGTATGCAAAAATTAGATCAAATGGCTTCTGTAAGGGGCTCTACTGTTAATGCGACAAAAGGGGCGAGAGAGGACAACCCTGTCTGGTTCCTCTTTTAAGATAAAACGAGTCTGAAATTGTTCTATTTGTTAAAACACGTGCTAATGGACTACTGTACACAATTTTTATCCAAGTTATAAACTCATCTCCCAAATCAAATTTTTCAAGGACAGCAAACAAGTAACCCCACTCCACTCGGTCGAACGCCTTTTCGGCATCTAGTGATATTACAATCAAATTGTCTCGGGTTGCCTTAGGGTGATAAATTATGTTAAATAGTCGTCTTATATTATGGATAGTGCTTCTTCCTGGAATAAATCCATTCTGATCAACGTTAACCAATTTATAAATTAATTTACAGAGTCTATTAGGAAGTGTTTTAGATAATATTTTTTGATCAACATTGAGAAGGGAGATAGGTCTGTACGCCTCAACTTCTTCAGGATTTTTACCTTTTTTAGGAATTACTGTAATAATAGCCTCAGAAAAAGATGGAGGTAGTCCAGTTTTTAACGCTTGCTGAAATGTTTTAAGCAAATATGAAGTATGTGGCTGAATTTTTTATGTAGTTCAGCAGGCAACCCATCAGGACCGGTAGTTTTACAGCTTTTTAAAGTATTTATTGTGATCTTTAATTCCTCTAAAGTAATGTCTTTATTAAGAGATGCTCGGTCCTCTGAAGATAACTTATGGAGATTACATTTATGTAGAAATGAGTCCATTGTTTGTGAGTCCAACTCAGTGTCTGAGGAGTATAACTTTGAGTAAAATTCTTTAAAACATTTGTTTATCTCTTTATTTGCGATACAGTGAGTCCCATGTTTGGTTTTTATTTTATGAATTGTTCTTTCACTATCTATTTTGTGCAACTGTCTAGCTAGTAATTTATGAGGTTTCTCTCCAAATTCAAAATATTTCTGTTTCACATAATGAAAAGTTCTATTAATTTTAGCAGAGACTATATTATTGTATTCGTACCTTAACTGTAAAATTTTCTTATAAATATCTACTGAGGGGTTAAGTGCATTTTCAATGTCTAGCTGGTGGATTTGTTTCTCTAAATCAGTTAGTTTTGTTTTGTATAATTTGTTCTTGGACCCTTGATATGATAAAACGCAACCTCTTATAAATGCTTTTAACGTTTCCCGGAGTAATCCTGGTGATGTCTCTGGCTTATCGATGCATTCAAAAAAAATGTCCAATTGCGAACTCATGTAATCTATGAATTTAGGATCATTGATTAAATGAGGGTCCGTCCTCCACAAAGGACGAATAAAAGATGTTTGATTGAGAACAACTTTAAATGAAACAGGGGCGTGGTCTGAAATCAGTATATGGCAAATTTTAGAGTTTAGGACATTGGAAATGAGAATGCTGTCTACTAAAAAAAATAGCGTAGCGTAAGTAGCGTCCTTCCCTGTCTGCTTCCAGAGTGCTTAGTTTAAACGGAAGCCCTTGCCTAAATAAAATAGCAACTGAAAAATTAGATTGATAGATCTGTCCTATCCAGCTACCCTTCAGTTTATTTTTGGAATCTATTTTGAGATGAGTTTCCTGCAAAAATATTATATCTGAGGAAAGAGACTTTAAATGTGCTATTGTCTTGCTTCTCTTAACCGGATTATTTAATCCTTTAACATTCCACAAGATAAATTTGAGACCTTTTCTATTGCATTGAGTTGTTATTTTTTTCTTGATTTAAAAAAGCTTAGGTCAATCATCTTCACTGTTTGTTTACTATAAGGTATCTTAAACAGGCCCCCTTCCCACCTTCCCCAAAACTTAAACATTAACCCCGTCATCTAACCGACGAACCAGAACTCGCGGTACGATACGGAATTACACACACACGCACGCACGCACGCACACACAAAAATAATAAATAAAATAAATAATAAATGTTAGTCAAATAAAGCTAACAACTACTTTCAAAAATATCAAACCTTAAACTTCCAAAAACAAACTTGCATCGGCACAGCTCCGTAATAAGGAGTTTCAGAAGAACATCTCAATATAACATATACCGAAACAAGAGTCATTTGATTTAATGCTCAGGATTAAAATTCAACAGTCATGTTATTTTTATCTTGACTCAGTCCGACATCCTTTACATTGGTCCTGATATTTCAAAGTTGCTTTCAGCAAACCTAACCACTTTGTCTGGGTCGGTAAAGTAGAACTCTTTGCCGTTGTGCGATACCCTCAGTTTAGCAGGGTATTGCAGTCCGTATTTCACTCCGCGCGTTTGAAAAGTGCGCGTTGCTTTACCACAGCAAGTGGATAGTCTGGAAAGATGTTAATTCTTTGTGCCTTGAAGACAATCTGTTGCATCCTAGCCGCCTAGGTTTTGCATTATTTCTTCCATCTCGTGGACATAATGCAAGCGCAAAATGAAAGCACGAGGTGGTTCATCATTTCCAGGACGGGCATGTAGAGCTCGGTGGGCACGATCCACAAGTGGAGGTTTCTCTAGTGACAAGGCTTCTGTCAGGAGTTGGGCAGCGAAATCTCTAGGCTTCACTCCGGATTCAGCACCCTCTTTAATGTTCAGTATGCAGATATTTTGCCTTCTGCTGCGGCTTTCGAGATCTGTGCATTTTTCAGTAAGTTGCTCCACGGTAAGCTTCAGTTTTACCAGATCTTGTTTCATCTTAACCATTGTGTCCGACGAAGTGGAAGCCTAACTTTCCAGGCTTGTTAATTTCGCGGCATGATCATCCGTCGTAACTTTAATCTCAGAAATTGCCGCGTTGGCCTCGTTTTTAAATGCTGACAGTTCTCCTCTGATAGTGACAGCAAGTTGCTCGATCTTCGAATCTATAATTTCCCCAATGTCTGATTTGATTAAGTGAAGTTCCGCGCGGAGGGAAGATAACGCGTTAAGGATGACTGAACTGCCCGCCTCTGGAGCATCCTCTTCAGGCGTTTCTTCCACATTAGAGCCGGAGGCTGTCACGGCCTGGTCCAGATTTTTCCGAGATTTTGCCGGCATAATTAGAAAACTGGACAAATTAAATCCTGAGGTCGGTTAGTAGTTTCTAGAATGTGAGACTATAAGTATATTAATGCTCACAATTTTTGACAAGATGTTCTGACAAATTATATTACATTTTTTACGGAGCCATCTTAAAGTGATTGAAGGCCATAGAGATTTGGAACAATGTAAGGGTGAGTAAATGATGAGAGAATTTTCAATTTTGGAAGAACTATCGCTTTTAGTTTTTGGATTGTGGTCTCTATGCTATTTTCATGTTATGGTCAATCGTTTGTGAGTACGGTTAAGCCATAGATGTGATTCCAGCAAGCCTCTGTCTGTTTATTTGGTCAAGGAGATTTATGGCAAATTAATGCCATTAATAAGGCAAATCATCAAGTTATCAATCAAGTCATCATTTTTTCCAAGCTGCAAGAGAGCTACAGTATATGTCTAAGCCATCATGATTTGGCAGATGAAACAAGGGGTGAAGGTGAAAGAGAGAGAGAAAAGAAAGATGGAAAAGGATGAATTATTAGATTTACTGTAGGTTTCATTGTGGTACAGTGGGTTTTAGTAGTCCACTATTAACCACCTCCCCAATTTGAACATGAATGGTTGATCAGAATTTATGACCATTTTTTTTTATTTGTGAGTATTTTGTAGATCTTTAGCTGTGCCAGACCAAGTTCTTAGTAAGATTTAAAGCTATTTCTGTATAATTCATCTGGTTTTGGGGATTCCTTTGGCTTTAGTGTACTGTGGTCCAGTGTTGGGGAAGATACTTTGAAACTTTAGCTTGCCAAACAACAAGCTCCTCATAATTTAAACAAGTTAAACTACAGTTAAGCTACATCACTACAGCTACTTATGGGATGATATCTTTATAAATTCTGTTTTGTAACAACGGATAACATTATATAATTCTCCAATTTGAACAAAGTGAGTAATATCAGCACATAAAAGGGAACACAGTGAAAACCTCAATGAGATATTAATGAATCAGTGGTGTGTTGTGTCTCAAACAATACAAAGTAGTGCTAATAAGACCGAGATCTAAAAATGTGTATTAACTTTTTTTTTGTATTCGAAAAGATGAAAACCCCCCCCCAAAAAAACCATGAGACTTTTACTCATCCAGACATTTAAAGAGTGCTTGTTTGATTATATATTACTTGGCTAAGTGCTAACTAAGGGCTAAGTTTCTCTGGTTAATAGTGTCGCTACGTTTAGTTATTTTCCATCTGATTTGGATGCATCAAAATTGGAAACTGCAATTAGCTTAACTATATTAGCATCATTTATTATTATGACAAGTCAGAGACCCATTTCCCAGTAAATATGTTAACATGTCTCCAGATACATTTTTCAGAGTAAATCCCCTGCATGAATCCTACAGTACCTTAAGCATGATTGATGATGAAGGCCTGTTGGCCCTTATGTTGTTGTTCAATAGCAAGCCCCGCTGTTTTGCAATGTTCAGTGGACCTAAAAAGTACCCTCAGCTCACAGTCCACTCAGAATTAAATATGTGAATCATTCATCCCATGATGCATACTTAAACATATTTTCACAAGCCTAGACGCAGGACTCCCACATGGAGCAGATTGCATTGCATCCATCAGGTGCTTAAAAAGTGTGTTGTTTTTGTTCTCAGTTTGTTGTCCTGCAGGGTAATAGAGCTGTTGTTTACATTATACATGCATTTAAGATTTATCACTCCACTCACCCACAGTTACGCATATTTAACACCACAGGAAAACATCCTGTGAATCATCACCAGGAGATCAAACTGTCTATGTGATGCTTTGAAAGACGCATTTAATAGATGCATCATGCAAACATGCATATACTGTAAGTGGAATTAAATTCACACACTCAATCACAGACATTTCAAGTCAGTGGTGAAATCAGACACCTGCTTGGCATGAGACTCATGAGGTCACTCAAGAAAACAAAGCTATTTCCCCACATGGAAACAACAACATCATTAATTATGATGTCTTGAACTAGCAAAAGAACAATCTACTGCAAAGACAGGCTTTCATAAGAGCTAGAGATTAAAGACAGCACAAAACTTAGTTAAAACAGGCCTTTTACAAGAGTCTCTTATTTCACATTGTTAATTTAAAACCACAACATGTTATTAGTAAAGTAGATTTAAGTAAATGTATGCTCATATTTTTTACTCTTGCATTACTCTCTTGTTAGATCAGACAAAGGGACCAACCTGTGTATGTTTTGAATTATAGCATTTTTTTTATTTAAAGTAACATTGAATTAAATAAAAAACAACATTTCTTCAAAGAGAAGATTTACCATATTTGGTGTTCACTGTGAGAACAACATATCATTTTAAAAATTATTTTCACCCTGCTTTAAGCAGCTAGGAAACAAGGCACTCTAAAACTTAAAACAGGAATTCCAGAGGGTGAAGGTAATACCTTCGGGAAAAATCCAAGGGGATAATTCCTGGTCCTGGTGGGTTTAATGTTTCCCATTAATCCACACGCACACACTCACTCTCATCGTAGTGGTACTGGGGCTTCACCATGGATGACGTCATGTGTTTTCATTCTGATCGAGTGTGCACTGGTGAATGCTTAGAATGTCCTTCCAGTTTAACATGCTGCTTATTATGCCATAAATGGAATTTTGACGTTTTATTTGGAAAGATTTATGCATGCTGATAAGCTGAGATATTTTGCAGGCTGCTGGAGGGAAAAGTTTTATTGTTTAAAAGCCTTAGCAAATATAAAACATTTCCCTTTTTGTACATTGTTTTGTGTTGGCTGCTGCTTTCCATTTGCAGTCTGGGACCTTTGCTTTTTTGAAAATAGTGATTCGATACTGCTGATTAAAAGGGATTATCGTGATAATGAGATGCTTGTGTTTTAAGAGTGATTTTAGTTTCCACAACAATGGAAATTGCATACTCACTCTCTAGTTGTTCCAAACCCTTATTACTACTTTTCAAATGTGACATCAAATGACAGATTTAGAGATTTTTGTGTATTTAGTTAGATTTCAGCTCTGTCTGTCAGCTTAGAAAAGCTGAAAAGAAACATGCAGCTAGACAGTTACACTGAGTGTAAAAATGGTGGTTAAGTGGTTAGCATGGTCGCCTCATAGCAAGAAGGCCATTGGTTTGAGTCCCAGCACCAGGAGGCCTTTCTGTGTAGATTTTGCATGTTGTCCCTGTTGTTTTCCTCTGTGTGCTCTGGTTTCCCACAGTCCATAGACATGTGATTATAGCTGAATTGAATAAACTAAATTGGCCGTATAGTGTGTGAATGGTAGAGTGTATGGGTGTTTGGGTGGTGAGATGCGGCCGGAAGGGCATCTGTTGTGTAAATCAATTGCCGCTTTCTGGCTACTTTTCAAACCTTGGGGCAATACGAAGCTGGACTCGACTTTCACTTGTTTTGCTACCTCAAGAATGGATCAGTACCACCATTGATCTACCAATACACTACCATTGAAAAGATTAACCAAAGTAAGTTATCTTTTCATCAAGACCCTAAAGAATCACATCAACTTGTGTAAAATGGCCATCCGATGTCACCTTTAATGCCTTTTTTTCTGTCCATACAATAAAATTTAATGCCCAGTGGATTTAAGGCCTGTACAGTCCTGTCCTTACAATTCAGTCTTGTCATATTTGTGATGTTTATTGATGTGATGTTAATTTGATACTGCACAGAGACAAGGGAGATCTACAGATATTTGTTGATTTACCGATCAACACACACACCCAAACCGCAAGTACTGTACACCAACAGTCTTTCCCTGAAGAACCCTTGTTGAAAAAGTTGAGTCAGAAAATAATTGGCAGTTTGAAATTAAAACAAACATCACAGAGTATGAGGAGAAACAATGTGTAAATCTTTTTTTTTTTTTTAAACAAAATCACTCCAACCATATAAAAGAGGCAGGGGCATCACTTTTTGTCTAGCTTGAGCTCATTATGCTGTCTTGTGTATCACAAAGGGGGAACATATTTAATAAAATATCGCACACATCAAGTCGAAAACAATTCTTCGTTGTTTTCATATGTTATTATGTGAGAAATTGAAACAAGCCATTTAGACAAAATCAAGCTGATTGGCATCAGTGTTGGCACTGTTTGTGCTTGTTGACAGCTTCCTCAGCCTTCTGTGAGGTCGTTTGTTCTTTTTTCAGAGCCAGAACTGGCTGTTTATTTAAGATAATTGCCTGAACCAAACATTTCATAGGGCTTTTAATGTCATTTCTTTTGTAGTGCTCTTTTCATTGTTTTCATTTTTCATATTTAGTGAGCTGTGTGAGATACCAGAGTAAAGGAAGCACTGAATCGTGTTTTATGTGTGCAGCAAGGAGTAGTTTTGAGCATGAACATGCTGGCATAGTGCATGCTAAACACTCACTGGCCACATCCAAACATTTATAGATGACACTTCTGAGCTGAACGCGTCAGACAGTCAATCTTACTTAACAGAATGTGCCAACCCGTTGACACAGTCAAACTTATTGGTGGTTTCTTCCCAAAACATGATAAAACTTCCAAGACAACAGCAAAGCAGACCAAATAAACACACAGAGGCATATACAAAGCCAATATCCATCATAAATAATGAAAGAGTATGCCTGTACTGTTTGTACAAACAGGAAAGGTGGAACAGAAAAGGGTCCTGGAGTGATGGATGGAGGGGACAGAAACAAATCAAGATCAACACAAATCCCCTCTTTTTTCTCTCTCTCTCCTTTTATCACTCCCCACCCAGGAGTTGTTTTAGGTAGTAATATCACACAGCCTATGATATCAGAGACCATGTTTTATTTGGAGCAAGAGGGTCAGTTTCTGTTTTTTGTCCAGTCAGGCATTCCATAAATCTACAGATATGCTATGGCAGGTCTGGAGTGCAAAAGAAGACATGATTGATTATTTCTGTTTGTGATGATGAGTTAATGCAACTGTCTGCCAGGAGGAGCTTCAACTAAGATTAGTGATGATCTAGACCAGGGGTCCTTAACCATGAAGTGTTGCTACTGGGTTGCATGAACATTCACCCACCCCTCCTTTTCCGGATTTAGTCAACCCAGGCTCATTGGAGATATGTGCCCAGGGCTACATTTTTGAGAACCAAGAAATATGTGCTCGCATGTACATATGGCTGCATTTTGTGTGTTAAACGAAAGCAACAGTGTCATCCTAGACTTAACTACATCTTTAAGAAACACCCTGACAACCACAATATACTTTTGTCTAGCAACACTCTGACAACCACAATACTTTTCTAACCGTTTAGCAACTTCCTGACAACCACAACACTCTTCTAACTGTCTAGCAACGACAACCACAATACTTGTCTAACCATTTAGCAACACCTTGACAACCACAGCACTCTTCTAACTGTTTAGTCTTTTTTTTTTCTTTTTTTTTTTTTTAATTGCACAGTTTGTATCACCTTACAGGCAAGGCTTAGGGCTAGTCCTAGTCTTAACTGCATGTTTAAGTTGTTTAAACTGAAAATAACTCACAATTAGATATGAGTGCCATTGTTTTGACCCAAGATGCACACAAATGTGCACAAATGTTTTCTTAGGCATTTTTATTAAGGTCTAGTGCTGCATTAAGCTAAGCCCTGTTTGTGGAACTGGTGTTGCTAAATTTGTTTCGATACTCAGAAAGACACTTTTTTTTTGTCTAACTCACCAGCTAGTCTTAGTGTCTCAAAGTATTTGTTGTGCAGCACATTTCGTGTTTTTCATGAAAAAAAGTCTATAAAGCAGGCTTAAACTAACCAAAGCATGAGAGCATGCTTCCATCATTCCCAGCGGCAGCCACCTGTATTCCTCCATGTTGTCAGCTTGTTTGAAAGTCGTGTCACTCCACTTTTACTCCACCTCAGGGGTGTTGGTTAATTGTATGCGGTTTCCTTTCTCTCTGGCACGTGTCTGGTAACATGAAGCTCAGACGTTTATGGTTCCATAGTGAGGAATAAAACGCCTGCATGCCAATGAGCTCAGTACTGTGTTTCTCTCCCATTTTCCTCAGCATCTTAAACAGCAGGTGAAATAGGTTACTTCGTTTTGTAAAAAGCTCTTTTGATGGGCCTGTCTGGGTTTACTTTGTTTCTCCTCTGTGGTGTTAAGATCACATTGTTCATCACCACTGTGACTTTACAAGCTCCTGGAGGGAAGAGCACACAGAGTGGGAAACAGATGCACTCTCTGCTTGTGTCATGCAGGACAATTCAGAGCTATTTTTTTAAGTACCCTCTATTTGAATGTTGCAGATTGACGTGAAAATCACGCTGAAATGGGTTTTGCTTGCACTTGACCTACTGTAAAAGTGTTCTTGCAGTTTGTGTTCAGATAGCGTGTTATCGACAGCTAAAATCTCTTGTATTGTACACACTGAAATTTTATACTGAGTTGACACTTGAGTTATATTTGGTACTTCACAACTAATATTTGTTTAGTACAGCCTTAAATGAGGAGTAGGGTTTACTTGAAAAAAGCTTGGAAATGTTTTTCACTCAGAAATAGCTAGTAAATCTTCAAAGCTTTGCCAAGTAAAAGATTAACCAAAATTATTAGTACATTTATTTAGAAATGTTAAGTTGACTTGGGGAATTCTTAGTAAATTTGATTGACTTTTTGTTTGTAACATTTACTTGAGTCGTACATTTAAATATATTACCATTTTTAGATTTATATTTTATTCAATATTCCTAGTTATCTTTTTTAATTATCCTGAGTAAACTTTACTTCAAAATGTTAAATAAAATATGGTGATGCATTGCAACACTGCCAGACATTTTCATTGAGTACTTTAATTTGAATTAAACTTCTCAATAGACAAATTTAAAAAGTCCTTTCAGACAGAATGATGGGGTCATCTATGTTGGCATCTTCCTCTTCTGTAGTACTGCCCAATGATCTTCGCAACGATTGGTGAAGCAGTATTTAAGCAGGTCTCTCGACATCCTGTCAAATACACAAATAAGTGCAAAGTGATTAAAATACTGTTGCAATGTTATCAATGTTATCTCTTGCTTTATGCTATAATAGACTGTATTGATGTTAAGACCTGTGCTCTGTTGCATAAAGTGATTAAAGTTTTTAAAAGTTAGCCAAAACTTACAATTTTGGGGATAAAAATAATAACATCTCTTTAACACTTAAAGAACCTTACATATCCAAAGTGAAAAGTAATTTAGACATTTGTAATGTACCTGGTAGTCTTCAATGTGCTATCCAACTTACCTTACTTGAGCTTGAATGGTGTGAGCAATCTGTTGATCATATTAGAAATGTTAATATCAGAAAATTGAATGAACATATAATGATTTAAAATTTGATCAGTTAATTTATTTTGGACTCTATTCAATTATCAGCAATAAATGTTCACAAGTATAGAGGCTGCCTGAACATACTCAGTAACATTAGAATATATATCACTATAGTTTAATAAGGAACATATTTGCATATGTTTATGTGGATGGATTAATAAATACGTCTTTCTATGTCATGTTTTTTCCTCTCAGGGCTCAGGTAACTTATCATTCTGGGTTCAAATGAGTTCTGAGGCTGTCCAATCTAAGAAAACTCATATTTGTAGGTGCAGACAGCACGGGAGGGTAACTTTAATGTTTGGTTAATTATGTTTGGTTATTATTTACCGCTATGCTTGGACACTCGTATTCGTAAAAAATCATCTTTAAGTTCACTGTAGATTATACTTCACTGTAGATTATATTTAGAATGCAACACAGTTGTTTTAGACACAGATGTCGTTTGCTAATATGCTTATGCTAATAACACTTCATGGGCGTCACGGTGGCGCAGTGGATAGCACTATTGCCTCACAGCAAGAAGGTCGCTGGTTCGAGCCTCGGCTGGGTCAGTTGGCATTTCTTTGTGGAGTTTGCATGTTCTTCTTCTGTTCGCGTGGGTTTCCTCCGGGTGCTCCGGTTTCCCACACAAGTCCAAAGACATGCGCTATAGGTGAATTGGTGTATTGGTGTTTCCCAGTGATGGGTTGCAGCTGGAAGGGCATCCGCTGTGTAAAACATATGCTGGATAAGTTGGCGGTTCATTCCGCTGTGGCGACCCCGGATTAATAAAGGGACTAAGCCGAAAAGAAAATGAATGAATGAATAACACTTCATGCATTCTCTTTAACCATCAAAATTGCTGACAGGAGCTCTATACCTTTCTGCAAACAAAACCAAATTGATCAATAAACAAATAATGTAACTTACCTTGTAAATATCACATCAATCTGTGTGAGGAAATCTTCGGTTGCTCTCATCTGCTCCACCCTCCAAGTTTGAATTCAACAGAGCCTGCGCATAGACTTCCTGACTTTATGGAGTAAGTTTTACTCGCGTATGTCTTTTTTTGCATTAGTTCAATATATTACGAAACACTAAGTAAATATTACTTGGGCTTGTCCATTTGAATTTACTATTGTATTTTAAGCACAATAAATTAAAAAGAAATATTAAGTAGCTTATTGAATTAAACGTGACATTTTGAAGTAAAAAGACAAAATATTATTTATTTGTAAAATGTACTTGGATTATGCTATCTTTATTTACAAGCCCCAAAAATCATTTTTTTTTTACAGTAGTTACAGCAGAAATAGTTATCTTGTTCTACAAAAATGAACTCACTGCTTATTAGCAAAACGCAATGTTAGAGACACTAATTTATTAGCTAGTCAGGACTTTCACACTATTTAAAAATATTGCTTTAACACATACACTGTAAAAAACAACCTATAGAATCTACCCAGTAAAATTGAGGTAACAATTTGCACTCACTTTTTTTAGGGTAAATTCTTTCTTAATTCTTACCTTAATTTAACAGCTATAACATACCAAAATAAATTATGTAAGATCTAACTAATAACTCTCATTAGTAATTATTTACAAAATTGAGTTACGTTGATTCTACTTTTAGCAGGTAGCAGTTCTTCTACTGCATTAATATTAATTATAATTAGCCAATAAAAACGATTACATATTACTACTTTTGTGAAGGTTAAGTTTAGTAAATAATTGTCAAGACACAGGAAATTCTATTAATTGCGTTTTTTATTGAAGAAATACTATTAAAAAAAACATTTTAAACTATTAACATACATTTCAAGCAAAATCCAACTATAGTGTTACATATATTTTACATAATTACTGAAAAATAAAGCAAAGTTTAAACATACATATTGTCAAAACATACATTGTAAACAATTTAAACACTTTGGTGCTGTTCATGCCAACACTCATCTTAGTATACTTGGATTAGACCACTTGATTCATGTGGATTACTGTACAATCTATAAAATGTTTCAAAGCATCAATAGGTTTGCATGAACAGAATTTCAGTGGACGGATGGATAGATCTTACAATAAAAATAAATATACTACTCAAATACTACTCTGACTATTTAGCCAATATTAGGTATTGTATTTGTTGCTTGGCTAAATCATGGTGATCAATAAGGGAAATGAAACAATGTGTATCTAATGTGTAAATGTGAAAACAATGTTCACACTCAATTGACAAATCAATTATCAACATACCTGTCAGTCTTGGAGTTCTTCTTGATCTTTTCCAAGGCACTCTGAGGTAGATAAGCAAAGACATGCATTTTAGTGACAATACAGTGACTCTGTGAGCTTCGTGCACTGTAATATAAAAAAAAAAATGTAAACAGACAAATTACAAGCAAATTAAGAAAACATTAATTCATTCATCTGTAAATAAACACAATAATAAAATAGGGTTATAAATGGATCCCTTCTAACATAAAAGCTCACCAGATAAATGCAAAAAAAAAACATCAGACCGATTGCTTTCCATCTGTTAAAGGTTTTAATTGTGATGGGAAGTTATTTTTCTGCAAACCGGTTCCCTCGGACGGTTTAATTCAATGAACCTTTTCAATGGACTTCTTGCACTGATTAGGCATATTCCAGTTTCACTTGTTATTAAATAAATTAGTTTACCCCCTAATCATGTCATCGGTTCATCTGTGCTGCAGTCAAGAATCGCTGTCTCATCAGCCGTCATCAGCTTCGGACGCGTCCGACAGAGACTTGGTTCAGAGCTGATGATTCGAGAACTGTTGAATCCAGTTCATGATTTTGAAAATCATTAGATGACCAGCAGCCGTTTTAATTTAAATCATGTAAGCACTGCAATGGCATCTGCTTCTGAACATGCCAGACACGTAATAAATACAAGCAACTTTAATAACTTGTGGTGACTCGTTCACTAAAATGAACCGATTCGAAAGAACAAGAATCGTGTGCTGCAGATTTACTCATTTCAGCCATGTACAAAAAATATCGGAAGCCAACAACAATATATTTTAATAATTATAGATGGAGGAGGAGATGCTTAACGTAACTTACTCTCATTTGCGGGTGAACGTTTTATCTGTCGTTACTGACAGATGTACGTTAGCAGTCAGCAACCTTAGCAGTCAGAAGCCTATAGCATCAACAACAAAGACATGGAAGCACATAAATGACAAATATCTTTAAACAAAACAAGCTTACATTTGCATCCATATTTATATCGAAAAAATAAACAAAAACTTACCGTTAACTCGACAAATTGCGATGCCGCCTCTCCGCTGCAGTCATGACACAGAAAATTATGAATTCCACACTTGCTGCCTGGATGTTGACGCATGCGCACTTTCCAAAACCAAAGCTAATATTTATGCGTTAGTTTTACTAATTTTTTTAATGTTTCTGTTATTACTGTTAAAAAATTAATTTACACAACAGTGTTTCTAAGTGTGTGTTTTAAAAGGACAGCTACTACAACAATACAATTTTGTAAAATTGTGCATATTGTATTACGTGTTCAGTCTATAGGGATGTGTGAGATGTTTACAACCAAATAGTGGACTGCAGAGTTGTATGTGCACATATATGGAATATTTCTTTACAAAATGACATCCCCAACTACTGGTCTGGCATACTTACTATAGCATTAGTGCATCTGTGTGAACATTTTTTGACTGATGTGCTGTCATCTCTCTGCAGAAATGCAAAGAAAAGATTTTCTGTTTGTAGTACTTGGCTTGTTTGTTTGCATATGCCATTTATTTTTTATCTGAAATTTTTCATGTGATAGGTCATGTCATTCCAATAAGAATTTGTTAGATTGTGTGTTTGCGCAGAGCTGAAAAGGTTAAACAGGTAGGCTGCTTGCTTTAAAAGTGACTTCTGTGTGAGTTGTTCTTTATACATATTGCCTCACCTTAAATGAAATTTGTACATATATGGGTTGTTTGTTTGTTTGTCTGATTTGATTGATTGATTGATTGATTGGATGGGCTACATTATATTTGTTATACTCAAGCACATTGTCTCAACCATTATAATAAGAAACTATGATTCCAACCACTGGTTGGGAGGTGTAGTTGCAAACACACACTCGATGATGCAGTTTGTGACTGTTTGGAGCTATAGATTTGGGAAACACAGAGCCACTGGACAATGCTGGTAAAGAAGGTACTTGTGAACATAGCTGGCTAACATTTGGTTAGGTAAACACATCCTAAGTTTGGGATAAAATGAAGGTTGAGTGGCAAATTTTCATAATTCCTTTAAGCATCTTTAAAACAGATAAATATGAATCCTGACATTCTTAATGCAAAAGTCACTCAAAACATGTGCACAGTGTTTAAGAGTAGACGAGACCTGCTTTGAATCATCACAGAAATCAATCCTGTTTTCTAATCTTATCAAATTTGCTTTAGTCTTGCGTCAGCAGCATGATTGAACAGAAGGTCAGCCGTATGCCATGCTGATGTGGGTTTGTGGTGGTGGTACAGTATACAGCAGGTCCACTGAGACCTTGTTTTGGAACATTATACTGCACACCTAATCCAAACCCTGCTGGCTATCATTATTGTAAACTTGTGAGTCTCGGGGGGGTAGATTTACCCTAGGGCTGTCAGAGGATATTACAATCAAACTCTACAGCAGGTATAACGCATTACAGCCGTGGCTCAGATGACTTCATACAGGACGTATGTGGTTTTCATTCAATTTGTTTTTACATAAGGCACAATGTACTGGTTGTGATAAAAGCAGTTTATATATCAGACACAAATGTCATTGCATATGCCTTCAAGTTGTAACTTGTCATCATGTTCATTAGAACACGTATAATAGGTCATATAGACTATGAATGAAAGCAATATCTTATGACCAAACAGTTCATACATTTGTCTCAAAGTCATTTGTGCATTATCATTTTTGTAATCTCAACATTTTGTGTTTTAGTGTTTTCTGCCTGGTTTATGTCCCTGTCATCAGGTTTCACAGCTTGTTTTACTCTAAAGCAGTACGAGAAACCAGAAAAGAGCAAAGCTCAGGGAATGAGAACAAAGTGGGAGAGAACGTTTGTATAACTTTAAAAAAAAAAAGACCAGCATTAGGTTTGAGGATTAACCACATTTTTCTGTGACTATAAATTGAGGCTAATTTAATGCCTTGAGGTCTGGAAAAAGATGTTTTCTGAAGGTTTCTTAACTGCGGTTTTTGAAATCACAAATCATATAATTTTCTTTAAAGGCTGCCAGAAAAACTGATAAACGCTGAAAACATTGAATATTTTTGGTCATTATTTTTGGACTAAATTAATGTTTTCCCCAAAGAAAAAACAATCTGCGTCTTCAAGGATGAGATTTTATCAAAGTATGTTTATGCAAACATTTTTGTCAATTAAATGGCAATTCACAGTTGAGTACATAATTTGGCAGATGTTGATCATTAAAAAGAAATAGAAGGGATCATAAAAAATGTATTCTATTTTTAATTTAGTTGCATATTTTCACAAGACAAAATAAAATACAAGTTTGCAAAGATCTTATTGTCTAAGAATAAATAGCCTAATATAAAAAAATGTCAGAACGGTATGTCCTTCTAATGACATTATGTGTAGATGTTCATTCAAATGTGTAGGAGGTTCTAAAGTTATTGAGGATGTCAATAGTGTATAAAAATGCAATAATCATATTGACACTAATATTAAATGCCTCCTTCTTCATAAACGCCTATATACTGTAATATTGAAAGTACCCAGAAGACGTGATCCCCACACGCGCGAATTTAGACTTCATCAGATAGGTCCATATTTTAAGAGATCCTTTAATACTTCGAGGACTTCAGTCTTAGTCCAACTCATCTAAATCTCACTCATCTTGCATTCACATTTGATTCTTCTGTTTTCCTATTTTAAGGCTTAATAGTCTATCTCAAGGGCCCGTCTTTTCAGCTCACCTGTCTCTGCTCCTCGTTTGCCCGTCTTTTTCCAAATCTTACTCTTTTTAAATTGATGACTGCTGCTTTCCTGCTTCACCGCTTTTTAATTTCCCTTATTTTTTGGCTGTCTTTTATCTGCGTTGCTCTTGTGTTTTGCTGTGAGGCCTTCCAGACTCGACTCCAGACTTATGTAACAGTGCAGGTTCTTTTTTGATTTACTGCGCAGGTGTTCAGAGACACTTCACCGGCAGGTTTTCACTCATAAAATAACAGCAAGAACACATTTTGGGGGAGAGAGGAATAAAAAAGAAAGGGAGAGAAAGAGAGCAGACTGGGAGGTTAACGGGGAGAGGAGAATATATGATAAAATGCTGAAACGGTTTAGAAGAATCACAACAGTCTAATCCTTAGAGCCTATAGGGATGACATCCAATGAAAACTGATATATCGTTCATCACATAATTTGGGAATTATGGATATCTTTGGCTTTTAAATGTATGGAGACCCTTAGATTTCATTTGACATTTACTGGAAATACTGGAATATCACAAATCTACTGTAAAAGAAAGAATCTAAAAGAAGCCTTATGGATTCTGAAAGAACAGTGATGACCAATATGGTGACCAATTGAAAAGAAATCACCGTCTATTGGTGTCTATTGATTGACTGGATTTTTTTAGTAATCAAAGTTTAAAAACAACAATTGAAAAAAAAGGTTTCCTCGTTGTTGTTTTTTGGTGATTGGTGGATTGATTGGTTGATTTTTTGCTAAACGTCAAGTTGATAAATGTGTGTACACACTATTAAACTGTTATGGGTCGTTTTTATTTCAAGTAAATGCAGATTATTCTATTGATCAAGGAATCCCGAAGACAACAACTGACAATACAAAGAAATGTTTGTGTGTAGTTTTATTTATTTATTTTTGCTCCAAATCCGAAAATTAGATTATTTCTGAAAGATCATGTGACACTGAAGACATGAATAATTAATTTAGCTTTACCATCACATGAAAGAAATACATTTTTAAATTGTATTAAAATAGAGTTGATATAATAAATAGAATTTTTATAAGTATTTAAAAAATCTTTGAGATCCAAACATTTAAATGATTGTGTATATTCTTGCATCTTTAAGCTCTCATTTGGTTTGTCCAAACCAGTATGTGTGATTTTGTCAAATTCAGTTTTCTTTCCAACTTTAATAAAATCTCCATTTGGTTTTCAGCTCTTCTTGTTTTTAATGTGCAGAGGATTTACACCTGTAATTTAAAAGTTGCCAAAACTAATACCCACTTGTTTTGACATTTTAGATTATTGGAGTCAGCTAAAGATGATTTCAGCAAATGCTTTCCAAACTGCATGCAATCAGAAAACAGTCTGTTGAAACTACTCAGACAAAAGAGCCTCTTCAACAGCTGACTGAATGTAGCACATTAAGAAAATAAAAAAAACAGGCAAACATTTTTGCCAACAGCCATCAGGCTCAGCTATGCATCCCACAAGCCAACTAAACAAAGTCCTACTAATTGGTGGCTGTTGAAGCAATATGGGCTCTGTAGTAACTATTTAGTCATTGTCATAAAAATAAGTCAAGGCTATCAGCAATGAAAGTTTCCTACTATCATGGCACTCACAAACTATAAAATGCCAGTTATTAAATAGACATTGTGTCTTATTGTATTAATTTAGTCTTTGGCTCCGGCCTCTCACACTTGAAGATTCCCTTATATGCACATGGTTTACAATCCGTTAAAATCTCAGTCCAGCAATTGATGTGGTCAGGCACATAAGGCCATTTTACAATCATTCCATAAGCTTTTTCTTCAGGCATTTTCTTTTTTAATTGAAATACTGGGGCTATAATTCTTAATTCTGTGTGTGGAGAAGATCTCTTTTTCTCAGTTAGCTAGCCTTCACATGTAGGATTAAGTTCGGCATGTGCGTGGAGGCTGTAAACATGGCTGTTTGTGATTATACCACCCATTGGAGATCACACAGCGGGCTTTTGTTAACAAACATCCATGCTCCTCAGGGGGCACATGCTTAAAACTATAGCCTTCAACTCAAAGTGAAGTCATCGTAGATGCTTGACCGTAATGCTACAAAAAGATGACTGTTTAAATGTGTGTATGTCTGTAAGAGGGATAACAAAAACACTTTAATTACGTGTTTGAGTTCAGATTACAGAACATTTGTACAATAGCTGTTTGAAAAAGAGAAACGTTTTCTGGTTTTGAAACCTTTTGTATTAAGTCAGTATTATCAAAATTACCCCATTTACACAGATATACAGAAATGACAATAAACAACAACAACAACAACAACAATAAAAAAACAAACCATTATATTTCAGGCCAGGAGTTGGTAATGTCACTTTGTGAGGATACACTGTGTGTCTGCGGATATGTGGTCTTGCAATCTGCTCCTGTTGTTTTGGTTGTTGGTGGCCATAGACTGAACATGATATTGTACATGACATCACAAAATTGCATTTTTGTAGTTTACACAGATTCTGTAATGGTATTGTTGGTACTTGAAAATCAGCATTTTCAGGCTCCCAAACTTCAAAATCGCAAAGTAGCTTTTCAGTTTTTACAACCCAAAATCATAAAAAGTTAGGATAGTATGGAAAATGCAAATAAAAAAGGAAGTGATTTCAAAATTTACTTTGACATTGCAGACAATACAGCAACACATTATTTAATTTGTTTCTCGTAATATTTGTTTTTTAATTAACACTTATTCTAATTTTGATTCTTGCAACACATTTAAAACAAAATTGGAACAGTAAAGCATTTACCACTTTGTAATGTTGCCATACCTTTTCACAACGCTTAAAATACATTTAGGGACTGAAGACACCAAGTGATCAAGTGTTTCAGGTGTAATTTTGCCCCATTCTTCCTGCAAACAAGTCTTAAGGTGGGCAACCGTACAGGGTTTTCGTTGTCGCATTTTGCGCTTCAAAATGCACCACACATTCTCTATTGGAGACAGGTCAGGAATGCAAGCAGGCCAGTCAAGTACCTGTATCCTCTCCCTCCGCAGCCAGGACTTTGTAATGTGTGCAGAATGTGGTTTTGCAATGTCTTGTTGAAATATGCATGGGCGTCCCTGGAAAAGAAGGCAGCATATTGTGCTCCAAAATCTCTATGCACTTTTCAGCATTAATGGTGTCATCACAAAAGTGTAAGTTACATTTGTGTAAGTACACAACCCCAGACCATGACATACCCTGGCTTTTGGATATGTTGCTGGTAACAGTCTGGATGATCCTTTTCTTCTTTTATCCGGAGCACACGGCATCCATTTCTCCCAAAAGAATACCTGAAATACTGATTCATCTGACCACAGTACACGTTTCCACTGTATGATGGTCCATCCCAGATCCTTCCGAGCCCAGAGAAGTCGACAGCGCTTCTGGACACTGTTAACATAGGGCGTCCTTTTGACAGTTTTAACTGGCATTTGCCAATGTAGTCCTGAGTCCTGAAATGTCATCCTATCTTTCTTTGAGGAACATTTCAATAATTTTCTCACGTATTTGTTGGCAAACTGGCGATCCTCTGTCCATCTGTGCTCCTAAAGGACTAGACCTTTCTTGGATGCTGCTTTTGCATCAAATCATAATTACAGTCACCTGTTGACATCACCTGTTTCAAATCACATAATTATTTAACCAATTTACCTGAGCCCTAAATTGCTCCTGTTCCAACTTTTTGTTGTGTTGCAGGTCTGAATGACAGGAAAGGATGTATATTTGCAAATGAAGAAATATGAAGTTGACCAGACAAAATATGAAACATTTTGTGTTCATATTGTCTTCAATGAAATACAAGTCAAAGTAAATTTGGAAATCACTACTTTCTTTTTTATTTGCATTTTCCGTACTGTGCCAACTTTTTCTGATTTGGGGTTGTAATATAAAACGATGCATGTAAACAGCCGCTAAATCATAATCATATAATAAAAAAAAAAGAGATTGTTCATTCAAAAATTATAATGTGCTGTAAATTTACCCACCCTAAGGCCATTCTAAGAGTTTTTTTCCTTCAGTAGTCACAGTCACAAACCACACTAGAGGGCCACTCCATCAGTTCACTTGATCAGATATCCGCACTTCAAATCCCACCAATTCATTACATTTATTTTTTTCCAGCTTATGCACATTTACAGGACTATTTAAGACACACATTCACTCTTACCCTTCACAAAGTCTTTTCTAGCTGAGCGTTTTCCTTGATTCCTTGTTTTACCTTGCTTTTTGGACTGTTTCTGGCATTGCAATTGTTTGCTTCCTATCCTGACTATTGCATTTGTATTTGAATTACGTTTTTGGATTACCGGTGCATTAGGGCTGCATAAAATATTGTTTCAGCATCAATATTGCAATGTGTGCATCTGCACATCTGTCACATCACAGGATGTGCAATATTGAGTCTGGATTACAGACCAGAGGCCACAGTTCAGAACATTTGTGGAGAAAGATTGGTGAAGTCACTGCAGAGTTTAACAATAGAATAGAGTAAAAAGTTTATTATTTTGCATGTGCTTTTGAGGGAGGGCAGCAAGGTTGGGATCACTTCACAACAAGAAGGTCACTTGTTTGAGTCCAAGCTGGATCTGAATTGGATAAGCTAAAATTGGCCAAAGTGTGTGAATAGGAGAGTGTATGGGTGTTTCCCATACTGCAGTGTTGCTGCAGGAAGAGCATCCGCTGGTAAAACAAATGCCAGAGAAATTGGTGGTTAATTCTTCTGTGGCGACCCCTGATAAAAAAAGAGTGTTTTGAGGCCTGTGACTGTATGAGGATTTTAGTATTCGGGCATAAGAAATTCTACCATTTGTAACCTTAATAACGATTAATTGCATTGAATTATTTATACAATGAAGACTATGCAGTATTATTTTAAATTTGATTATACAATTAGTGTACCTGAATATGCGGTTAGGAGAGCATCTGCCTCATAAAACATATGTCACAGTAATTGGTGGTTCATTCCGCTGTGGAGACCCCTGTTGAATCAGGCACTAAGCCAAAGGATAGTGATTGAGTGAGTCTACCTGAATACTGTTAGACCCCTCAGAAAACCTTAAAACACAGTTTATTTTATTTGCATCTTTCTCTCTGTTGCATGTATCTATACTTGTAGATTGCTTATTATATTTCATGCAGATGCACTCCCCTACAGAATCATCCCAATCAATCTAAAATGATACATTCTTTATAAATAGAGCCATGCAAGTCATCTGGTGAAATTGTCACAATATATCATATAGTCACCAAAATATTAGCTGGCCTGAGGGTAAAATTGTTGTTATTGGGTGAACTATTGCTTTAAAAAAACTACATATGTTTTTTACTTAAAAAAAAAAAAAAAATCTTTATCCATTTTTTCTTTTTTACTTTCTATTAAATCTTGAGAAGAGATAATGGTACAAAAACAATGATTTTACTTACTGTTTTGTGTGTCTATCCTAAGATTTTTGAATGTTAAAGCAAATAAGAAGCAATTTGTGTTTCATAATGCAAAAAATGAGACTGTCAGACTGGTGAACATTTTTATAAGGCACATAAAAGACATTTTTAGGTGACTAACGCCTTTAGAGGATAGAGTGTAGATTCAATTTGTTTGGGAAATAACATGCCCCGTCTTTATATCAGCAGTGTTTTTGACCACAGCTCTCTTTCATCTGGCCCACAACTCACAACAACCATGTGAGCCAGTCATACCGTTTGTGATGTTGCATTAATTCAAATCCATGTTGTGAATATTAGTGATATGAGTGTATCATAGCAACCGTGACTGTTTTATACACATGCTATGAGAAAAAGCTCACTACAAGTCTGGAAATAATGGTGCCTTTAGAGATATTTTTGGCTTGTTATATTTCAGGCATGACATTCACTTCATTCTCTATGATATTTATAAAGAACAAGTCAACAGTTTTAGAGTCTTATTTTATTTATTTAATTTGAGGATTTTTGGTACATGCAGGTACCAAACAGGACACAAAATTTCTTTACTATCTGGGATGCATTTCAGTTCTACTCCTTTAAGAAGGTTTGTGGTAGAAAGATTCCACAATCATAAGATTAGTAAAACAACACTCATTTCCAGAAAGTTCTCTCCCTATCTCTCTCTCTCACACACACGCACGCATGCGCACGCACGCACGCACGCACGCACGCACGCACGCACGCACGCACGC